>CM058152.1:13716991-14264491 GCA_030254885.1 Vitis rotundifolia | reverse complement strand
AGAATTGAAACTACACACAATATTTTTTTTTTCTATTTCTTTTCTGAAGTTTTTTCTTTTTTTTTTGGAGCTTGGTGCATGATTTTAACCTAGTGCACATCACAAAATAAGAACGAGGAATAAAGAACACAAAAGGAACAATATAGGATGATAACAGGAAACAAAAGATAAAGGGATAGAAAACTGATTTTAAAACCTATGCTCTGATACCAAATGATGCGAACCTCAATCGACACGCTTTGAGACCCAACAAACAGTATTGGAATAATTGCCCAAGAAAGCTAAAATACAAATTTTTTATAGAACCTTGACCCAACGTTTATAAGTGAAACGCGAACCAAAAGTATAAGTAACGGACCTTGACCCAGTGATTATAATGGAATCACAAACCAAAGGTATAAAGTTTGAATGCCACAAGGAAGAATCCCTGATAAGTTCACAGTTCTTGAAGAACCAAAAGAAGAGCAAAGCCTCACATTTTATGATTTTTTTTCAATAATGATACTCTATTACAATGAGTGCATCCTATTTATATGCCATGACTGAAAATATAAAAAGAAACATACTAAATATTAAAACCCTAAATAAAAGTTGATTTGGTCTGAAATTAGCAGATCTAAAATAAGAAAATAGCTAAAAAACATACTAAATAATAAAAGCTTAAAATTAAGGTAGATTTGGTATGAAATTAACAGCTCTAGAATAGGAAATAACTGATATGGAACTAGAAAGTCAATCAGTCATTAATCCACGCCATAAATCACGCCCAATCAAGCCAGATTAGCCTTCAATAGCTTGGATTAAATTTATTACACCTTTATCTTCCTTTGGGCCAAACTTGGAATTCCTGCGTTACAATCAGCCCAAATCTCTTGAATTATCCCATTAAGTGCTTCTTTGATCTTCTTGGATCTTGCTTTAGTAATAGGCCCAACTGGAACATGCAATGGATTCTTGGATGCTTGTTGATTCTCATCAAATGTCATCCTCAACCTCCACAACCAAACCACAAGCCTTTCTTACCAACAAACCCACCATGGAGTCTTGGCATTGTTGTCTTGGTCACCCTTCATCTCAAGTCCTTACCAAGTTGGTTTCTACTCAAGCTCTACCTATGTCTACACTTTGTATCTTCTCTTCTCATTGTGACTCTTGTCTTAGTAATAAAAGTCACAAATTGCCTTTTGGCACCTCATCAATCTCATGTACTCCATTAGAAATTATTTACACAGATGTTGGGGGTCTTGCATCAATAATTTCATATGATCATTATTGTTATTATGTGATTTTTGTGGACTATTTTACAAAATATACATGGCTCTATCCACTTAAACATATATATGATGTCACTTCTATCTTTGAACGTTTCAAAACTATTATCGAAAATTACTTTGCAACTACAATACAAACAATTTATTCTAATGGTGGTGGAGAGTATCAAAGTCTCAGTCACGTCCTTTCTCATTTTGGTATTCAATATCTTAAGTCACCACTTCATACAACCTAAATTGTTGGTACAACAGAATGTAAACATCATCATGTGGTTGAGACTGGACTTGTTCTTCTCCATCATGCATCAATTCCACTTTACTTTTGAACTTCTCCATTCCAAACAACAACCTATCTTATTAATAGGCTGCCAACTCCAATTTTGGTCACCAATCTCCTTTTGAAAAACTTTTCAAGAAACCTCCCAACTACACAAAATTGCAAGTATTTGGATTGTGTTACCCTTGGTTTCATCCCTATATGTCTCATAAACTTTATTCTCATTCTCATCCTTGTGTATTCATTGGTTACTCCATAGAACATTATGTTTATCGTTGCTTTGATCCTATGTCCCATAAAATCTTTGTCTCCCATCATGTTGCATTTTTGGAATTAGAATTCCCTTTTTATACTCTCATATTAAAGGCAGATAGAGTTGCAAACACAAGCCTTTCCCATTAGTCTCTTATTGACCAACCTACCCACTTTCCAATTTCGTATACCCATACATTCTCTTCTCGTTCACCAAACACAGACCCGCCACACATAACTGTTAGGATAGAGCCCTTAAAAAGCGTGACATGATGTAATCAAATTGGAATTCATTATTTGTTTAATGATATTCCAATTTCACTTTAATCTATCATTCCATGTATTATACTTTATGAGAATTGTTGTCTGCATCTTTTGCATTGTACGTGACTTAGGTGCATTAAGAGTTGCATAAAAGATCTAAGTCATGGGTTTCTTGCAAATAAATAACTTGTTCACAACTAGTTCATGGGTTTAGGTAACCCATTATAGGTTGTAGTGCACCACTTCCTAATTGGAAGGATGACTAGTCTTGGCTATCAGGATGGGTTTCCCATAGTGAGTGCACTAATGTGTATGGTTACACTTTGGATAGGACCTATAGTGAGTCATGACTTAAGGCTATCAAGTAGTCATGACCTCACCAAGTTGCTTCATTGTGTTATCTCTCAACCTTGAGAGAATATTGAGCTTGTACTAAAGTTAGCAATGAATTTGACCTATGGGTGAGATCATTAGCTGATCATATATTCCCTATGGATTAGGTTATTGTTGATAGAAGTCGGTAGCAATAGGTATTCTCAATAAAGGGTCCATGATCTCTCTTGGGATTGAGATAGCGCGTCCCCTTGGGTGATCTTAAGGAGGTGTGTTCATAGAAACTATGGTCATAGTAGTTCCTTAAGTGGAGCTTGACATAGGCTCTTTGAGAGCTAAGATATGTTAATTGACTACACAATAGGAGGATTTGTAACTCAAGGATGGTAGGGGTAGTCTTGAAAGGCTAATAGCTTTCCTCTTGTTAAACTACGAACACCAGTTCACGGACCTGAGCACTTAGTGTCTCGTTGTTATTTACATAGGATACTAGAGTTCAATTGATTCTTTGTAGTGGGATGTTGAATCAACTTTGGAATTGGATTCTGAGGGAGCCAGTATTCCTATGGGTCCCAATGGTTCCCGTTTTGAGCTCATATACCTTATTGACATGGATTATGAGGGTTAAATTGGCTTTAGGTTCACTTTTGTGCATAAGGGCATTTTGGTAATTATGCAAGGTTGCACAAGGGTAAGTGAACAAGATCTCTAGATTTGGCTAATTGATTAATTAGTGGGGCCCTTTGGGTTAATTAACCAATTAAGACCCATTTTGGGTTAGATTAAGTGACCCAAGCCCATGTGGGCTCAAGTCACTTAATCCTATTTAGGAATCCTATAAATATCCCTAGGGGTTAGGGTTTCCATAACTTTTGTCTTTCACCATCCAAAGAGATTGAGAGCCATAACATCCACCCTTTTTTCCTCTCAACTGAAAGTGTACCAAGATCAAGGTTCGAGTCATCGGGTGGAAGACTTCGGGTTTATGAGACTTCTACAATTTTGATCTTCATCTTCACCACGTGGATTTGATTCGAGAACATTTGAATCTGAGGTATTATTTTCATTAGCACTTTCTGAATCCTTTTAAAGTATAAAAATATTATTTTTGCGCTTAACATAGGATTAAGAAAAAGCCTAAGATAGTTATACATGTTCTTAACCTGATCTAGACTTGGGAAATAGAGAGATTCGGGTTTTTCCTTTCAAGTGGTATCATATGCATAAGTTAGTAATCATGCAAAAAACCATTTTAGGGTGTGCTAACTTGTTTTTATAAGGTTTTTGTTTATCCCATGGCCATAGGGATAATTAATGTGCGTTCTTTATTATGATCTTGTTATAATATGATTGTAATAATTGTGATTGCTTTTTATTGGGGATGTAATAATTATTGGATCGATTTTTACTTTTCTTAGATGGGTTGTCAGCCACATAAGAGGCATAGGATTTTTGTTCTTTTGTAAAAATCCATTTTTTACCTTAGAATGATATGTAAACTCTAAAGATTTGGAGTACAGGATTTTGTTGTAAAAATTCATTTTTTTATTTTATTTTATTTTATTTTATTTTATTTATCATTCTTTGTAACCTATGGAGGGTATGGAAGCAAACTAAAGCATCATAAAGTAGTCGTGCACATTCCCTTTCTGGAAAAGAGAAAAGAAGGCTTCTTGAAATTTCTTTCATGAGTTCATATGATGATTTAAGGGAAAAGAAAGAATCTTGAAAGTTTTTGATTTGAGATCCTTGGTAGCACAGTTTTGTTATCTTTAACTAAAAATAGGGATGAACTTTCCTAAGTTTCTTGGAGCAAGCCACCTATGGTTTTGAAGCTTAGGAAGTGAAAAATCCAAGGCTTCAAACGGATCATAATTCATAGTTGAAATGAGAGAGTTATATCCGATTGAATCAAGGCTGGGCAGAGAGCATGGCAGCACAATGACGCTAACTTCAACTCAAAATTGGGGCTACCTCCTGTGAGACTTTTGGGGCAAACTACATATGGTTTTGAAGCTTAGGAATTTAGAAATATAGTACTTTAAACGGATTTTAATTTGGAGTTGAAATGAGAGAGTTATAGCCAATTGAATCAAGGCTGCACAGAGAGCATGACAGCACAGTGATGCTGACTTCAACTCAAAATCGGGGATACCTCCTGTGAGTTTTTTGGGGCATTATGGTTTTGAAGCTTAGGAAGTCAAAAATCTAGTGCTTCAAAATATTTCAATTTAGAGTTGCAATGAGAGAGATATTATTGATTAAAGTAAGGTTGTGCAAAGGGCATGTAATTACGGGATTGAGTTCGGGGCCAAATTGTTTTTTGTTGTTTGGGCTCAATTTTTGGGCCTCTTTTTGGGCTCTTTTTGTGAAAATTGGGCCTATTGGGTTTTTCTTTTTTAACTAACCTTATCTTTGCTTACAGGGTTTTTTTGGCAATTTGGATTTTATTCAAGTTTTAGTTACCAAATTTGCAACAGGATCCCTAAGGCCATGAGAATTACTTATTTAATTTCCTTTCATGTCTTTTATGCTTTTTATTTTTGGCACAAAATGTATTTTGGTATTCTTGAGTTTCTGAATTTTCATTTTTTTTTTCCTTTTTTTTATTCTTTTTTTTAGATAATTTATTAAATTGGAATGTGCTAGGAATTAGGAAAATTTTATTTTAGGTAAAGACAAGTTGTAAAGAAATAAGGAACTTAATTCCTTTTCAAAATTAAACTCTTAGAATTTTTTTTTTTTAATAAATCTTTTTAGATTTTAGATCTCTAAGAATCTTTTTATTTTAAGGAAGAAGATTTATTTTTTCAAGTCTTTATGTAATAAAATCTTTCTTATTTAGCACAAGATTCTAATTTAAAGAAATAAATTATTTTTGAAAAAAATATGATAGATAATTCATAATTAAGATAGCTTACCAAGATATTGTTTCAAATAAAATAAATTAAAATGGTAATTTTGATTTTCTTAAAAGAATAAATTTTCATGAGTTTTATTTTCACTATTATTTATTCAAGAAATTGGTTGTTGTCATTTGGAATTTAAAATTCTTTTTGGGATTTTCCTTTATTTAGGCTAGGTGGTTCTCTAGGCTCTCCCCCCTAGAGAGAAGGAGAATGACACCTAAATTAGTCCTCTAGGCTCTCCTTTCCTAAGAGAAGAAGGAAACCATTAAATTTGAAAAAGAAAGCTCAAGGATAAGTAATACGAAAGATATCCCTATTTGGCACAGGAGTCCCAATTCAAGTAATAAATAAAAGTTTTAGAAATTCTCATGATAGATAATTTATTTTAAGATAGTTACCAAAATTGTCTTGAAGTCTCTTTTCCAAAATATTAAGTGGGAACGAGCCATAGGCAATCCCATAGCCTCCAAGATCGAGCCCATCTTGATTTTGGGCCCATCACCATCCTAAAGATGGGGTGGCCCAGGGAATCAAGGGATATAGAATATCCTTTATGGACAAGACTATATATGTTTATAGTGGGAGTGGCCAATCCTAAAGATGAAACTCTTCACTTGGTAACATTGATGTCAAGGATCTTGGTTATACACTTAACTTAGACATGAAGTGGTAGAATCACCTAAAGTGGTCCCACTTGCATGGGCTAAGGGCTAAACATAAAGGTATGTTGATCAATGCCTTAGGATAACCTTTGAGGTTTAAGGCAGGTTGATTAATTAGAGTGGGTCTCTACCTAGTAACAAGAGTCATGACCTGCCGAAAGCAGGCTTGATTCTTATGATACTAGGATACTTTGCATGGATATATGTAGTTTTAGACCACTACATTTTGGCTAAATTAATTACCAACTGCCTTGAATGCTTAGTTTCTTTTTTTTAATGCATATAATTATTATATTTGTTACAGATATCATATCTTGAACCTATCACCTATTATTTTTTTTTTAAAAAAATAAAAATAAAATTGGACCTAATTATATATTGAAAATAATCTGGATATAGTATTAATTGCATAGAAGTTGATTTTGACAGAGTTTGTTATCTTCTTTGAACAAACCTATCATAAAGTAAGAGAAGCATATTAAAGGTGGCATAAGACAAATCAAAAGGCTAAGTCTCTCATACTTGGATCTTTAGATAATGTGTTGCAAAAGCAACACATGTCTATAATATTCTCTTTAAAGTTGCAAGGATTATTTGGTTATAAGGGTAAGTCAACTAGACAAGTTGCCCTTAAGACTATTATGAATACCAAGATTCAAACAATCTTTAAGATCTTACTAAATTCCTTTGGGATGGGTAAGAAGATTCTCAAAGAGTAAAAGGGTGTACATATAGAAGTCAAGGTTCTTTAGGCTTTTTTACCAAGAAGAAGAACAACAACACCAAATAAGGGAAGTTCAAGAAAAGGAAAGAGAGAACAAACTCATGGCATTGATTCCTTTGTGACCTTTTATTACACTAGAAAAGGAAAGCTTAGAGTGCCTAAGGATAGGTAAGTACACATCATATTCTCATTGTTAAATAAATAGTGGTGGATTTCATCAATAGTGGTGAATTTCACCAATAGTGGTGGATTTCACCAATTGTGGTGGATAGATTCCAGCCTCACTATCTGTAGTTTTTTATAGGGTTTTCAACAAGTGAGAAGGTCACATGATGGGATTATACTTACCTTAGCTTTAGTTGCAAGGTTAGTTATGCAAGCTAGTGGGAAGTATTACTTTTTATTTTATTTTATGTGAGACTCCATTATCATTTTTCTAAGTAATGAGAATAGTCAAATTGCGCTAAAAAAAAGAACATAGCACTAATAAAAAATTTGTCTTCTA
The DNA here is from genome assembly GCA_030254885.1 of Vitis rotundifolia. Lineage (NCBI taxonomy): Eukaryota > Viridiplantae > Streptophyta > Magnoliopsida > Vitales > Vitaceae > Vitis > Vitis rotundifolia. The sequence continues at coordinate 14,257,294 of CM058152.1, read as the reverse complement.
ATACCTAGGTCATATTAATCTATATAAGATCCAAAGACTAATTAAGTTTGGACCTTCTTAATCTAGAAGATCTTTCAATCTACAAATCCTATATAGATGGTAAAATGACCAAGAGGCCCTTTTATTTTTAAAGGACTTGGAACCAAGGAATGTTTGGAGTTAGCAGATATTCTCATATATGAACCTTTTTTTGGTTATATATGGAAAGTATGGGTATTTGATCATTTTTTTTTATAAATACTCTAGTTTTGGATATGTAGATAAGAAATCTAATGCCTTGGATAAACTCATTGAATTTAAGGCTGAATCAGATAACCTATTGGGTAAACATATCAAGACATTTCGATTAGATCAAGGTAATGTGTCTAGTAGGTTTGACCTTTTCCATATGGAGCATGAGATGATATCTTAGTTGTGTGCACCAAGGACTTCATTGCAAAATGGATATTAAACTTTGATAGACATAGTGAGATCGGTGATTGGTTTCTCATCACTTCCCATATTCTTTGGGGATATATCTTAAAGGCTATATAATACCTCTCTTTCTAAAGAGTTGTATTAGTTTATAAGATATCCAAGAGGATTTAGAGATTATTACTTTATAGTCAAGATTATTAAAAGGTGTTTGTTGTTACAAATACTACATTTATGATGAAGACTACATGATATGTAATGAGGTAAACAATGATATAGATTGGAGAATACTAGAAGATAGTCCTACTATACACAACATACTATGGATCCAGTACCAACCATTTCCATTTCTCGTACAATGATGTCTTGTCGTAGTGGGAGGGTTGTTAAACAACCAGATCGATTCGTGTATTTAGGAAAGTCTTTCGAGGCCGTTCTAAAGGAACATGAGATCAATCCCATATATTACGATAAAGCAATGAGCGATGTGGATGCACATCTTTGGCAAAAAGCTATGAAGGCAGAGTTAGAATCCTTATGATTCCAATGTAGTTTAGGTTCCTATAGAAGCACCAAAAGGGATAAAACCCATGGGTGTAAGTTGGTTTACAAGAGGAGTAAAGGAGTAGATCGAAAAAGTTGAGATTTATGTGGCTAGGTTTTAGCTAAAGGTTATAGTTCGAAACATTATTTCAAATATAGGAAACCTTTTCATTAGTAGCCATATTAAGATCCATTAGAGTACTCATACCCATTGCAGTGTATCTTATGAGATATTGCAATAGGATGTCAAGATAGTGTTCTTGAACGATTATCTTGATATTAGCATCTATATGATGTAACCAAATATTTTCATAGTAAAGGATCTTGTGTGTACAAGAAAGTGCAAGGAAGCATGGTGGTCTTTATGATCTTATATGTTGATGACATCCTACTCATTGGTAATGATGTAGGGCTATTGTCATCATTCAAGATCTGGTTGTCTACTCTGTTCTAAATGAAAGATCTAGGGGAAGCATAGTATATTATTGGGATTAAGGTTCTTAGGGACTGCAAGAATAGGAAACTAACGCTATCTCAAGCTATCTACATAGATAAGCTTTTGGTCAAGTATGTGATGTAGGATTACAAGAAATATTTGTTACCTTTTAGGCATGGAAGTCCTCTTTCTCAAGATCAGTGTCCTAAAACACCTGAGGAGTAAGAACGCATGCAATCAGTACCCTATGCCTTTGTAGTGTGTACTCTTATGTATGAGATGCTATGTACTAGGCCAAATATTTGCTTTGAAGTGGGTATGGTGAGTAGATATTAGTTTAATCTAGGTCCAGGACATTGGACAATTGTCAAGCATATACTCAAGTATCTTAGGAGAACAAAGGATTATGTGCTTGTGCTCTATAGTATTAAGATACTTTAGAGGGTGACATGATGGTTGACAAGATAACTTTTGTGGAGAACCTGGTAGATTTCTTCACTAAGACATTGACAGAGAAAGTCTTTGTTGGTCATAGGGATAATATAGGTTTCATATGAGTATTTGGCATGCTTTATATGAGGACTTGTGGGAGAATGTTATGATAGAGCCCTTAAAAGCATGACATGATGTAATAAAATTGGAATTCATTATTTATTTAATGATGTTCTAGTTTCACTTTTATCTATCATCGTTCCATGTATTATACTTTATAAGCATTGTTGCCTGGATCTTTTGCATTGTACGTGACTTAAGTATTAGGAGTTGCACAAAAGATTCAAGTCATAGGTTCTTTGAAAATAGATGACTTGTTCAAAACCGGTTCATGGGTTTAAGAAACTCATTAGGCTGTCGGGATGGTTTTCCCATGGTGAGTGCACTAGTGTTTATGGTTACACATTGAACAAGACTTATAGTGAGTTATGAATTAAGGCTATCAAGTAGTCATGACCTCACCAAGCTACTTCATTGTGTTGTCTCTTAACCTTGAGAGAATATTGAGCTTGTGCTAAAGTTAGCAATGACTTTGACCTACGAGTGAGATCATAAGTTGATCATATATTCTCTATGGATTGGGTCATTTCTAATGGAAACTAGTAGAAATAGGTATTCTCAATAGAGACACCATGATATCTCTTGGGATTGAGATAGTGTGTCCCTTTGGTTGATCTTAAGGCGATGTGTTAATGGAAACTATGGTCATAATAGGTCCTTAAGTGGAACTTGATATAGGCTTTTTGAGAGCTAAGATATGTCAATTGAACACACAATAAAAAGATCTGTAACTTTAGGATGGTAGAGGAAATCTTGAAAGGTTGATAGTTTTCACCTTGTTAGACTACGAATATCAATTCATGGGGAGACTGAATGCAATAGATAGTAGGTCATGAACCTAAGCACTTAGTGTCTCGTTGTTATTTACATAAGATATTAAACTTTAGTTGATTCTCTATAGTGGGATGTTGAATCAACTTTAGAATTGGATTATGAAGGAGCCAATATTCCTATGGATTCTAATGGTCCCCGTTTTGAGCTCATATACCTTGTTGGCATGGATTATGAGGGTCAGATTGCTTTTAGGTTTACTTTTGTGCATGAGGTTGTTTTGGTAATTACGCAAGGTTGCACAGGGATAAGTGAACAAGGTCTCTGGATTGGGCTAATTGATTAATTAGTAGGCCTCCTAAGGTTAATTAATCAATTAGGACCCATTTTGGGTTAGATTAAGTGACCTAAGCCCATGAGGGCTCAAGTCACTTAAGCCCACTTAGAAACCCTATAAATATCCCTGGGGGTTAGGGTTTTCATAGCTTTTATCTTCCACCATCCAAAGAGATTGAGAGCCATAGCATCCACCATCTTTTCCTTCCTACCGAAAGTCTGCCAAAATCAAGATTCGAGCCATCGGGTGGAAGACTTCGGGTTTACAAGACTTCTGCGATTTCGATCTTCATCTTCACCATGCAGATTTGATTTGGGAACATCTGAATCTGAGGTATGGTTTTCGTTAGCACTTTCTAAATCCTTTTAAAGTATAAAAATATTATTTTTACGTTGTGCATAGAAGTTAGAAAAAGCCTAGGATAGTTATGCATGTTTCTAACTTGATCTGAACTTGGGAAACAGAGAGATCCAAGTTTTTCCCTTTAATAACCCACTGTCCACCTAATGACTTGGCTCACTCAGAATCCACTCTTTCGTCTTGTAGCAATGTTGGCCACTTGCATGACTCCTCATAGGTAAGTCAGTCTCCCAATTCTCCTCAAATACATTTCCAAAACAAATCCTCATCCCTACACCATGGTCACAACATGATTACCAGAGCTAAAAACAATATTTTTAAACCCAAACAAATTCTCAATTTGAGTGCCACCACCCTATAATCCAATGAGTCCTTTGAACCCACAACTGTCTCCCAAGCCTTAAAAATTCCTCATTGGCGACAAGTAACACATGAGGAATTTGATGCCTTAGTTCATAACTCTACCTAGATCCTCGTTCCCCCTATCCCACACAGAACATTGTTGGGTGCAAGTGGATTTTTCGTATTAAGCAGAACCCTGATGGCTCAGTGATGCAATATAAAGCTCTCCTTGTTGTTAAAGGATTTTATCAAAGACCTGGAGTTGATTTCTCAGACACTTTTAGTCTAGTGGTCAAGCCAACAACAATTCGAATCCTTCTTCACTTAGTTGTCAATTATGGTTGGGCTTTATGCCAATTGGATGTTAACAATGCATTTTTATAGTGGACTTTAACTGAAGGTGTTTTTATATAGCAACTATAAGGATTTTTAGATACCAAATTCCCACAGCATGTCTGCAAATTATAGAAAGCTATCTATGGTCTTCATTAGGCACCAGGTGCATGGTACACAAAACTTCGAAATTCTTTACTATCGATTGGTTTCATCATGTCCAAGTTTGATAGCTCACTCTTCATCCATTGTGAAAAAAAAATTCACTATGTTCCTTCTTGTTTATGTGGATGACATCATCATCATTGGCACATCCTCTCAACAAGTCCAACGGTTTATTACCACTATGGCTCATTGCTTTTCCCACAAAGATCTTGGTCCTTTGGCATACTTCCTTGGAGTTGAAGCCATACATACTTCCTCCGACCTCTTCCTTTCTCAATACAAGTACATTCGTGACCTACTAGAGAAGCATAATATGCTTGGTGCTTATGCAATTTCCATCCTGATGTCTTCCACCATATCCCTTAAGTTGCATGATGGGGCCCCTCTAGTTGATCCCTCTAAATACCATCAAGTCATTGGTTCTATACAGCACATCTCCTTCACTCGACCTGACATCTCTTTTGTAGTGAACAAGCTTTCTTAGTTCATGCACCGCCCATCCACTACTCATTGGTCTACAATTAAGAAGGTTCTTTGGTATCTCAAAGGCTCTATTCATCTTGACCTATTTCTTCAAGAGCACTCGCCACTCACTCTCTATGCCTTTGTAGACACTGATTGGGTGGGAAACTCTAATGATTGCACTTCCACATCAGCCTATGTTGTGTTTCTTGGGCATAACCCAATCAATTGGAGCTTTGACAAACAAAAAACTGTGGCTTGATCCTCCACTGAAGCAGAATATCGAGTTGTCACTACCACTGTAACTGAAATCAATTGGGTATAGAACCTACTTTATGAACTTCATGCCCAATCTCCCTTCACTCTAACAATTTACTGCGACAATGGGGGGGCCACATATGTGTGTGCCAATCTTGTCTTTCATTCTCGCATGAAACACATTGCCATTGATTTGCACTTTGATTGTGATCCAGTGTCTAAGAAGTTGCTATGTGTTTCTCATATTCATACTTCTGACCAACTCACTGACTCTCTCACAAAGCCCTTACCTCGCCTTTAGTTTTTAAATCATTGCTTCAAGATTGGCGTCTATGATGGAAACTCAATCTTGCGAGGGTATGAAAGCAAAACCCTTTGACCTTGACCTATATATGTTTGGTAGCAAACACTACCCATATTCTCTGTCAATCTCCTACCAATCTCGGTTGTAATTTATAACTCACACATATCTTTTGTAACCAATATATAACACAATGAATCACAAAGGAATAATATACTCTCATTTTTCTATCCTTTCTGTAAACCTAACAATGCAACTCCAACTTCCTCTTCCTAAAACTGCATGTAAGTTGTCTAAAGATCCCAAGCTTGTAGGTTGTTTAATCCTCCAAAATCATTTTTTTTATAGCAACATGCCAACATGAATGGAGATGGCTGCCCCTTTTACTCTTATGAATGCATGGTTGATGTCTTGAAAAATCCTCCTTTATGGGGGCGCCACAAAGTGTCATTGGAAAGCTATAGCCTTCCCTCTAAAAATCTATGGTGCAGTTCCCCTTCTTTTCAGTGCATGTGGAGGCCTTCTTTCTCAATAAAATGTCGCCATGGTCATCCTTCTCCAATGCATCGACACAGATTTTCAAGTCATAAAACCTCGAGCATACACTAGTCTTTTTGCTCTTTTATACTATGACTTTATGTGGATATCCATAACGGGGTTAGCCTTAATGTTTAACAAGATTAAACCCCTCTTAGCAATGACATCACAAACTTACTCAAAGAAGCCAGAAATAGAGGAACACAAAGAAAGAACTAAAGAAAAGAAGTAAGTGTAGAGCATAAACACTCACCAAACATGCAGAACCCATTTCATTAATTTACTTATAGGTTTCATAATAAGTGGATTAATCCAGGAAATAATATTAAGAAAAAAGCGTAGAATATATTAAAACCCCCAAATGTGAAACAACAACCAAAATGCAATCAGAAAACCCTTGAACAAATTAGAGATAAAGGATGAAACAATAATAATCAATCAATAAAAACTCAACGAATGATGCAAAGGAAACAAAGGAAAAATATAAAAGAATCATAATGAACAAAGTAAATGAAGAGCCCAAATAGTCTTACTAGATACCTCCTCTTTAAAACAAGAGTTGTTTGGCTTCAAGTTGGCCTTTCCCTCTTTGATCCTCTACTCCACTCTCTAGTTCTCTAGTTCTCTCTTCATTTTTTTTTCCCTCTAGTTTTTCCCTGTTCTTCCTAAAACCCCCCCTTCCCCTTCGGCTTCCATGTTTCCTCTTATATCCCTCTTATATCTGCTCTGCTCCTCACCAAAAAAACCTTTTGAATATCCTTTTGTAATCTACCAATCTTTCCTTCCTTATGGTCCCTCTCCACTTCCCCATGTAAACTCTTTAATTCTCTTAAAAATCCAGCCTATTCTCCTTCCCCATGGTCTCCTTTTCACTTTCACACCAAAAATTCTTTTTTTTTTTTTTTCAAAATCATTTTTTAATAAATGAGTAAATAAATAAAAAAATTAAAAAATAAGTATTTTCGAAAAAAGAAATGAAAATAAAAAAAATGAAAATAAAAATAAAATATAATAGAAAGAATAATAATAATAATATCAATAAAATAATAATAATTATAATAGAAATAATAGCAACAAAGACAATTCTAATGATGATAATAAAAAATATATATATATAAAATGACTATATATATATATAATAGATAAGAAAAAGAATAAATGAATAAATAAATAAATAAGCATAAGTATGCAACACATATTCATAAAGAAAACATGCAAGTTGCATAAGCCATGCGAGCCATGTAAGTCATGCAAGCTACGTATACCATGCAAGTCATGCAAGTCATGCAAAGCATGCAAGCTATGTAAGCCATACAAATCATGCAAGCTACGTAAGCCATGCAAATCATGCAAGCTACATAAGCCATGCAAATGACTTAGGGGTGTTAGGGTAAGCCTAAGTGGACTAGGTACACCTAGACAGGCTAGATGTGCCTAATGAGCCTAAATATGTCTAAGCAAACTGTCATAAAAGTGTACTTAGTATCTGATAAAACAAAGGCTATGAATAATTAAGGAAAACAACCAAAAGGGGGGAGTGAATTGGGTTTTTCAAAACTTTTTTTTAAACACAACAATATAAGCACAATATAAACAAAGTAAAAAGATAAAGTTAGAGAATTCAAACTCGGGTTTATAGTGGTTCGACACTTCCTTGCCTACGTCCACTCTCCCCAATCTCCTAACTGAGTGAGGGTTCCACTAACTTGAAACTTCAATCAAGCTTTCAATCTTCTTACACTTGGATTCCGGCTCTAATAGGCTCTTACACAATCTCTTCAAGATTTGAACCTCTTGAAGGCTTTCACACTCAGTTTATACAATGATGAAACTCTCAACCTAGCTTAAGGATGGCTCAAATACAAGAGAAAGTTAGAATGACACACAAGAGTGCACTAAAGGATATGCAAGTGATGATTTAATGCACTAAGAAAGAAATGAGAGCTTTTTTTATCAAGAACAGGTAGGTAGACAATTGATTGCAAAGGTTCTCTTGGTCATAAATGAAGTAGGGCTCTCAATTTATAAGTTTCTAAGCTCGAGAGTCAAAAACAGCAAAAGGTAACCTCGACTGGTCGAGTAAGGGGTTGACCGGATCACTAATCATTGGGGCATTTAATGCATGACAGGTTACCGTTGCCTCGACCGGACCTCGACTGGACAAGGATGGGGCTCGACCAGGAAAAGGAAGCTACTGGAAGAGAGAGAAGGTTTTTGTGCCTCCCTTGACCGGACCTCGACCGGACAAGGGCTACTGGTCGACCAGTTCCCCAACTAGTTGAGCTGGTTGGCCATAGCCTCGACCGGTTGAGCCTTTTAGCCCCGAAAACCTATCTTTTTGAATTTCTTTCTTTTCCAACACTTAGGCAAGGTCTTTAGGTGAGTTAATATGCCAATTTTGAATCAATTTGCCTAAGGTATATTTGATAAAACTCGGGTTTTAAAGAAAATCAAGTTTTTAAAGGATAAACCGAGTTTTTTAAGATGCATGAAATAGTATGAACATCGTAAGTTCACTCATGCAATCATCTTACATTCGTTTCCTATGATCACAAGTCTTCCAAAAGATCTCGATCTTGTATCTGTTTGGTTCTTGATGAATTTTCGAGTTTATGCCTGAGATTCTTAACCATTTAAACCAATTAGTCACTTAACCATGGTTTGTTATCATCAAAACCCGATTAGGAGAACCCTTGGGCTAACAATCTCCCCCTTTTTTATGATGACAAATCTTGGTTATCTAGAAGACAAAGAAATCTCCCCCTCAAACCAACCATGGAATAATCAACTTAAAAATTAGGAAATTTAAAGCGAGGAGACTATGTAAATCAAAAGAGTATCATATCATATATAAAGCAAAGGTAAAAATACATGAAAGCATAGGTATGATATGACAGTAATATGCATGAAAATGTCTCCTAAAGCTTATCCTAAGTAAATATCTCCCCCTTTGGCAACATCAAAAAGAAACAAAGGGGGTCCAAGATGAAATCAAGGTTGAGGAGGTGGAGGTGGAAACACAGAACAGAGGTAAGCCATCATCTCCTCGTGCTGACTCTCTTGGCGGCTCTCAAGACGCTCAATCCTCTGTACCAGATACTCAAACTGAGAGGTGAAGCCGGCCTGATACTGATCGATGCGATCCTCCATGGAATAAAAGCGAGTATCATGGACCACAACCAACTCCTCCATACGAGTCCCGAGAGAGCTGATCTAGGCCGATAAATCCATCTAGGGTGGATGATCAGGAGCATGAGGAGCCGGAGGAGGTGGTGACTCGGTGTGAGCAGGCTCTATGAATGTCGGCTGAGAGGATGGCCCTGCTATGTACATTGGCTCAAACATCATAGGCTTGGAAAAAGTGGCGTCAAAGCGAACATCCTCAGTCTGAAGTGGAGGAATGTCAAGCTCAGGCTCTATATGCTCAAATCCTCTCTGAGGATCTATCCCATCCTCCATCTCTCTGATCTCGGCCTCCTCCTCATCCGCTGGATGGCCCTGAGCTGGTGCATGCTCTGCTAGCCTCACCGAAGAGCCATCAGAGGCCTTCTCAAACTTCATGCGCCCCAGTGAATGCTCGTCATACGTGTCATAAATGTTGGGTGCCTCAAACTCCGTCTCTCTACTCAAGTCGACCCCAGCATCCTTGAACACATGAATGAGGAAGCGGCCGTAAGGAAGAACTCGGTTGGCGCTCTCACAGCAGGATATCATATGTATCATCATCAGATATCCTATGTGTATCCGCCTCCTAGTGAGAAGTGAGTCCACAATGAAGGCCTCAAAGTAGGAGACCTCGTCTTGATGTCCTCCTCGTGGCAACAAGATAGAGCAAATCATATGGTGAAGGACTCGGCTAGGCACAGTCAGGCTGTGTGCTGATGGTTTGCCCATCCCATAGGCATCTACAAGTCCGCACAACCTCTGAACAACCTCTTTAGACTCGAACCCTGGGATAGTAGGCCATGCCTTGGACTCATATACTCTGAGTCCAACTGAGGGGATGTCAAGAATGCGGCAAATGCTCTCAGGGCTCAACTCAATCTCAACCCCTTGAACAGTGGACACGATCGGTCCTCCGAGTTCATAGGTCACCCTGGAATAGAATGCACGCACTAGAGTCGAAAAGATAGGCTCAAAAATCGTCACAACTGGAAACCATCCCATCCTAGTGAAGAGTCCCTCAAACTTGAAGCTCTGAAGTTGGGAGAAATTGATGTTTCTCCCTGGAACGACTTTTCTTTTGGCAAATTTCTGTTTGAACCTCTAATAGTCTTCAACTGAATTGAAGAGGGCGGTGTCGTACCTCGCCTTTCGGCGAGCCTCTGTCTACTCAGGCTGCTGAGATGACTCAATAGGGCGCTTGCCTTGAGCCCTGGAAGCACCCGTCTCCCTCCTAGGTGCCATCCAAAATACAGAAAGAAGGAAGATGAAGCCGGAGAAACTGAAACAAGCAAGCGGAGAGGGAAGACAAACCCAAATAAAACCCAAGGTGTGCGGAGAAGAGCTGAACCAGGTGGTGGTGCATGGGCAGAGAAGAAGTAGTCCCAACGACGCAACCCTAGGTCAGAAAATCCGAAGCCCTAGCCTCAAAATCTTCCCAAAATCCTCTCCAAAACCTGAAATCGGTCCAAAAACTAGCCCAAACTGGTCTCTGAAGATGGGAATGTGAAGGGTCTTCAAGGAACAATGGAGAACAGTGAAGAAATCGAGGCACGGGGGGCTTTTTAAATTCCTAGCCCCGACGAACAGGTCAACTGGTTCCCCAACCGATTGACCGCTTGGTCAACAGTCAACGCTTCCAAAAATTTTGCTTTTTCTTGTCTCGTGATCCTCCCCCTGCCCTTTTCAGTTGAAATCTCCAATTTTTTTATGTCCAATGCCAAGGAAATTTTGATTTTTGGTCAAAAATTGACCTTTTTCCTAAGAGATTGCTATATGATGCGTATGAAATGAAATTTATGCAATCATAAGGCATTTCCAACAAGAATTCATTAGGCAAACATTAGCTCAAAGAGAAATAACCCCTAGTTGTCTTCTAATATCGGCAAATTGTTCTTCACTTAGAGGTTTTGTAAAAATATCGGCAAGTTGATCTTTTGGGCTTACTAATTCAAGTGTAATGTCACCCTTTTGCGCATGATCTCTAAGAAAATGATGTCTAATTTCTATATGCTTAGTCCTAGAGTGTTGCACGGGATTTTTTGAAATATTTATGGCACTAGTGTTATCACATTTAATAGGAACATGTTCAAAAGTCAAATAAAAATCACTAAGTGTTTGTTTCATCCAAAAAATTTGTGCACAACACAAACCGACCGCTATGTATTCGGCTTCCACAGTTGACAAAGCTACTGAATTTTGCTTCTTACTATGCCATGAGACAAGTGAGTGTCCTAGAAAATGACAAGTGCCATTAGTGCTCTTTCTTTCAACTCCACAATCGGCAAAATCGGCATCCGAGAATCCAATCAATTCAAAGTTATCACCCTTAGGATACCATAAGCCTATATTCATTGTCCCTTTCAAATATCTAAGAATTCTTTTAATGGCACTTAAGTGAGATTCTTTAGGACAAGATTGAAATGTAGCACACAAGCATACACTATACATGATATCGGGTCTACTAGCGGTCAAATAAAGCAACGATCCTATTATGCCTCTATACATAGTTGAGTCAACAGATTTACCTTTCTCATCCATGTCAAGCTTGATGGATGAGCTCATTGGAGTTTTCATCACCTTGGCTTCTTCCATGTTGAACCTCTTGAGAAGATCCTTTATATACTTTGCTTAATTGATGAAGGTTCCTTCCTTTAGTTGCTTGATTTGAAGTCCAAGGAAGAAATTGAGTTCTCTCATCATGCTCATTTCAAACTCACTATGCATACACTTAGAGAAATCTTCACAAAGAGAGTCATTAGTAGCACCAAAAATAATATCATCAACATAGATTTGAACTAGGAGCATATATTTTTCTTTGGTCTTTATGAAAAGAGTTGCGTCAATTTTTCCCATTTTAAAACCCTTTTTCAAAATAAATTTGCTCAATCTTTCATACCATGCTCTAGGTGCTTGTTTCAAACCATAAAGTGCCTTTTTAAGTTTAAAAACATGGTTTGCAAAGTTAAAGCTTTGGAAACCGGGTGGTTGTTCAACATATTCTTCTTTATTTATAAAGCCATTTAAGAAGACACTTTTCACATCCATTTGATATAGAATAAAGTCCTTAAAACATGCAAAGGCAAGTAACATTCTAATTGCTTCCAATCTAGCTACGGGGGCAAAAGTTTCTTCATAGTCTATCCCTTCTTCTTGATTATAACTTGGGGCTACCAATCTTGCCTTATTTCTTACTATAATGCCATTTTCATCCATTTTGTTTCTAAAGACCCATTTGGTTCCAATAACACTTTGATTTGAAGGTCTTGGTACTAATTCCCATACTTCACTTCTTTCAAATTGATTTAATTCTTCTTGCATAGCAATCATCCAATTTTCATCAACTATAACATCTTTTATGTTTTTAGGTTCAATTTGAGAGATGAATGCAAGATTATTGCAAATATTTCTAAGGGATGATCTAGTTCTTACCCCACTTGATGGATTACCAATGATTTGATCTTGTGGATGGTTGATGACAAACTTCCAATCTTTTGGAAGGTCTTGGCTTGATTCACTTTACACTTGTTGAGGAGGGGGTAGTGCCAAAGGTGATTCTTCTTTCTTGGGATCCTCTCCACTTTCTTCTTGTTGTCTTTTGTCTTCAATTTGCAATTTTCCCATGGAGGTCTTCAATCCTAAATCATCATCAAAACTTTCTTTTTCTTGAAGAGAATTGTTAGATTCATAAAAAATGACATGGATGGACTCTTCTACAACCATGGTTCTTTTGTTGAAGACTCTAAAAGCTTTACTTGAAGTTGATTAGCCAAGAAAAATTTCAAGATCGGATTTTGCATCAAATTTCCCAAGATTATCTTTGGTGTTTAATATAAAACATTTGCACCCAAAGACTTTGAAATAGCTAATGTTGGGTTTCTTGTTTTTCCAAAGCTCATAGGGAGTTTTCTTAAGAATGGGCCTCAACAATATTCTATTTAAAACATAGCAAGAAGTGTTTACCGCTTCGGCCCAAAAATACTTTGGTAAATTGTTTTCATTTAGCATGGTTCTAGCCATTTCTTGAAGAGTTCTATTTTTCCTTTCAACTACCCCATTTTGTTGAGGAGTTCTAGGAGCCAAAAAATTGTGATTGATACCATGCTTATTGCAATATTCTTCAAAGTCAAAATTCTCAAATTCTCTCCCATGATCACTTCTAATGCAAGTGATTGTAAAACCTTTTTCATTTTGAACCTGGTTACAAAATTTTGAAAACTCATAAAATGTTTCATTCTTTTGACTTAAAAACAAGACCCATGTGTATCTAGAGAAATCATCCACAATGACATAAACATAAAATTTTCCTCCTAGATTAGGTGTCCTTGAAGGACCAAATAAATCCATGTGTAGCAATTTAAGAGGTCTAGATGTTGAAATGAAATTTTTGTTTTTAAAAGAGTTTTTGATTTGCTTTTCCATTTGACAAGCTTCACATACTTTGTCTTTTTGAAAATTAATTTTGGGAAGGCCTCTAACGAGTTCATTTTTGTTGAGTTGGAAAATGAGTTCCATGTTAGCATGTCCCAACTTCCTATGCCACAACCAACTTTGATCATGAATGCTTGAAAAACATCTATCATGGCCATCATATTTTGAAATATTTATAGCATATACATTTTCACATCTATGGCCCATGAAGATGGTTTTGTCATTTTGAATATCCTTGATGATACATGAGATGCTTCAAAAATTACTTTAAAACCTTTGTCACAAAGTTGACTAATGCTCAAAAGATTATGTTTTAAACCATCTACTAACAAAACACTTTCAATAAGAGAGGATGTGCCATTACCTATGTTGCCTTGACCAATGATTCTTCCTTTTGCATTGTCTCCAAAGGTAACATATCCTCCCTTTCTCTTTGTAAGGAAGGCAAACTTGGATTCATCCCTGATCATGTGTCTTGAGCATCCACTATCCAAGAACCACTTATCCTCCTTTGAACCCTACAAAATAGAATTCAAGTTGATTTAGGTACCTATATCTTTTTGGGTCCTTGAGGGTTAGTGACTTTGGATTTTTCAATCCAAACCTTTTTAACTTTAGCATTTGAATTCTTTTGAGAACCTTTTCTTAAGGGACATGTACTACTAATGTGTCCTCCTCTTCCACAAAAGTTGCAAATAGTGGAAGGACATTCACTTGAGGATTTTTTTACAAAATAGTTTTTAAAATACTTTTGGTTCTTTGAAGATTTGAATCCTAGTCCTTGTTTGTCAAAAACACATTTTTGGCTTGCTAAGATCATTTCGAAGGATTTTTGTCCACAAGAGAAAATTGAAAGAGAGGAGGTCAACCATTCATTTTTCTTTCTCAAAATTTCATTTTCATTTCTTAAAATCTCATTTTCTTTTTCAAGATGAGTTTTAGAGATTTCATCAATTGAAAATTTTTCTTTCACTTCCTCAAGTTTCTTTTCAAGTTCTTGAATTTTCTTTTTAAGAGAATTATTTTTCAAACTAAGTTTTTCAAAATCCTCATATAATTCTTCAAAAATACCATGCATATCTTCATCACTAAAGTTAGAGTTTACCTCATCAAGATCATCTATAGCCATGAAGCACATGTTTGCCACTTCTTTCTCCTTTTCTTCCTCGGAGGATTCTTCACTTTCACTCCAAGTGGCCACCATTGCCTTTTTCATTCTTCTCTTAGCTTCACTTTTGTAGAGAGGACAATCATATTTAATGTGTCCCAGCTTTTGGCATTTGAAGCATATCAAATCTCTTTTCTCTTCTCATTTCTCCTTTTCACCATGTGATGAGGATTCCCTTCTTGAAGGATCTCTTCTAGAGGTAAACTTCTTCCCTCTAAACCTTTCACCTCTCATGTACTTGTTGAGCTTTCTTGTGATGAGAGCTAAGTCATCATCTTCTTCACTTGATTTTTCTTCTTCAACATCTTCTTCTTCTTTGGTTGTAGCTTTGAGAGCTATGCTCTTCTTCTTTTTGTCTTCACTCTCTTGTAGTTGCTTTGTCAAATTGATCTTATAAGTCATTAATGACCCTATGAGTTCTTCCATAGGTAGCTTGGTCAAATCTTTAGCTTCTTGAATAGCGGTGACCTTTGTATGCCACTTTGAAGGGAGAGACCTCAATATCTTCATCACCTTTTCGGATTCATTTATGACCCTTCCCAAAGCTTCAAGGCCATTGACAATTTCGGTGAACCTAGTGATCATCTCAACAATAGATTCAGTTTCTTTCATTGAAAGCAATTCATAGTTATGAACAAGTATATTAATTTTTTACTCTTTCACTTGATTAGTTCCTTCATGAGTTATTTCAAGCAATCTCCAAATTTCTTTAGCCGATTTGCATTGGCATATTCTATTGTACATATTCTATTGTATTCATTTCTATCCATAACACATTGCAAAGTAAAAACGGTTTTAGCATTTAATTGAAAATTTCTTCTATCAAGCTCATTCCATTCTCGCTTGGGTTTTGGAACCAAAACTCCATCAACTAATTTTATGGGAAAAGTTGGGCCATCTTCAATGACATCCCATACATCTAAATCAGTTGATTGTAAGTACCAAGTCATTTTAGTTTTCCAATAGGGATAGTCGGTTCCCGTAAAGAATGGAGCTTTATGTTTTGAAAAATTTTCAGTTTGAGATGAGCTTGATGGAATAGCCATTTTCCTCTTAGACGATTAAGTCTTAAACAAGAGGTCTAGCTTTGATACCAATTGATAAAACAAAGGCTATGAATAATTAAGGAAAACACCCAAAAGGGGGGTGAATTGGGTTTTTCAAAACTTTTTTTTTAAACACAACAATATAAGCACAATATAAACAAAGTAAAGAGATAAAGTTAGAGAATTCAAACTCGGGTTTATAGTGGTTCGACACTTCCTTGCCTACGTTCACTCTCCTCAATCTCCTAACCGAGTGAGGGTTCCACTAACTTGAAGCTTCAATCAAGCTTTTAATATTCTTACACTTGGATTCCGACTCCAATGAGCTCTTACACAATCTCTTCAAGATTTGAACCTCTTTAAGGCTTTCACACTCAGTTTATACAATGATGAAACTCTCAACCTAGCTTAAGGATGGCTCAAATAAAAGAGAAAGCTAGGATGACACACAAGAGTGCATTAAAGGATATGCAAGTGATGATTTAATGCATTAAGAAAGAAATGAGAGCTTTTTTATCAAGAACAGATAGGTAGACAATTGATTGCAAAGGTTCTCTTGGTCATAAATGAAGTGGGGCTCTCAATTTATAGGTTTCTAAGCTCGGGAGTCAAAAACAGCAAAAGGTAACCTCGACCGGTCGAGTAAGGGGTCGACCGGATCACTATCCGTTGAGGCATTTAATGCATGACAGGTTACCATTGCCTCGATCAGACCTCAACTGGACAAGGGTGGGGCTCGACCAGGAAGAGGAAGCTATTGGAAGAGAGAGAAGGTTTTTGTGCCTTCCTCGACCGAACCTCTAACGGACAAGGGCAACCGATCGATCGGTTCCCCAACCGGTTGAGCCGGTTGGCCATAGCCTTGACCGATTGAGCCTTTTGGCCCTAAAAACCTATCTTTTTTAATTTCTTTCTTTTCCAACACTTAGGCAAGGTCTTTAGGTGAGTTAATATGCCAATTTTGAATCAATTTGCCTAAGGTATATTTGATAAAACTTGGGTTTTAAAGAAAATCAAGTTTTTAAAGGATAAACTGAGTTTTCTAAGATGCATGAAACAGTATGAACATCCTAAGTGCACTCATGCAATCATCTTACATTTGTTTCCTATGATCACAAGTCTTTCAAAAGATCTCGATCTTGTATCCGTTTGGTCCTTGATGAATTTTCGAGTTTATGCCTGAGATTCTTAACTATTTAAACCAATTAGTCACTTAACCATGGTTTGTTATCATCAAAACCCGATTAGGAGAACCCTTGGGCTAACAGTATCCAAAATAGCTCAAAGAGGTAAGCCATATAGTAGCAATGACCCACCAAAAACTACTATGGAATACTAAAAAAAACACTAAATTAGGGTTTATGCTAAGGAGAAAAAATGGAGGGTCTACAGAAAGATTTTATTTTTAGAGACCTCAAAGATTTGAGAAGATTTTAAATAAAGTTAAAATCTCTAAGAATTAATTTTAAAAAGATGAGAAAGTTGTTAATCCTTTTTCCAACTTACATTTTCTTTAAAAGAAAATTTTCCTAACCATACGCATTCCAATTTAAATAAGTTTTCCAATTTTGAAAAAAAAAATATAAAAATTTATTTTTAATTAAGAATACCAAAATATCTTGATGCCACATATGTAATTAATCAAGAGCATACAATAAATTTAGGGATCGTGTTGCAAATTTCGTAATTATAATTTGAATAAAATTCAAATTGCTAAAAATAGCCCTACAACAAAAAATAAGGTTAGTAAAAATAGAAAACCCAAAAGCCCCAATTGTGACAAAAAATTGAGCCTAAGAAGAGGCTCAAAATTCAGCCCAAACAACCAAAAGGAATTAGACTCGTATGCAATTCTGTAACAACATGCTCTTTGAGTAGCATTGCTTTGATTGGTCATATCTCTCTCATTTCAACTCTGAATTATGATCCGTTTAAAGCATTGCATTCCTAAATTCCTATGCTTCAAAACCATAGGTGAGTTGCCCTAGGAAACTTATTAGAAATAGCCGTGATTTTGGCTCAAATTTGATGTTATTGTGCTGCTATGCACTTTGAGCATTCTTGCTTCAATTAGCCATATCTCCCTCATTTCAACTCCGAATTACAATCCAATTGAGCCATTGGATTCATGACTTCCTAGGCTTCAAATCCATATGTGGTTTGCCCTAAGAAACTATTGGGAGATAGTCCCAATGTTAAGTTCAAGTCAACGTCAATATGTTGCCATGGATCTCAAACCAAGAACTTCCAAGAATGTTTTTTTTTTTTTTAACCACAATATAATCTCAAAAAGAACTTTCAAGATTTCTTCTTTTCTCTTGGGTAACCATAAATGGATACAAAAAGACTAAAATTTTTACAACAATAAAAATTCTTATGCTACTTTAATGGAGCTTACAACTCATTTATTGAAAAGCAAAGATTTTTACAACCAAATAAAAATCCTATACCTCTTATGGGGTGTACAACCCAATCTAGAGAACAAAAGGCATAGATAATATTCAAATGAACAATTAACAATCAATCACAATTATAATCATTATATTGACATTCATTCAGTTGAACAAATAAAAGCATCTCATTCATTCATCCCTTTAGGCCATGTGATGAATAAAACAACCCTGTAAAATAGAGTTAGCACACCCTAAAACAAATCTAACATGCTAGAACCTACCCTAGGGCTCTGATACCAGTTGTTAGGAACCCTGGATACCAGTTGTTAGGAACCCTAGATTAATCCATTCTTATGCCTTGGATCCTATAGGGTGCATGTAAATCTATCCTAGGCTTTTTAAATCTATAGTAACAGATAAACAAGTATTCAAAAATAATATGGATACCATATATAGAAAATATAGATCTAGAGAATAAAGCCACATATCTTTGATCTGGATGTTCCTGAATCAATTCCAATCGATGTAGATAACTCCAAAGTCATAATGGATCTATAAGCACCATGATCTTTCATCCGATGACTCTTCCTTATGTCTAGGCACTGAGATAGTGGAGATCTCAAGGGTGGAAGCTAGGGTTCTCCCTCTAAACTAAAGAGGATATTGGCAAGACATAGAAACCTTAACCCTTAAAGGGGTATTTATAGGTTTCCTATTAGGCTTAAGTGACTTAAGGCCACCATGGGCTTGTGTCACTTAATCTAGCCCAAAAAGGTTACTAATTGATTAATTAACCATACAAGGGTTAATTAACCAATTAGACTAGTCCAAAGATACCAGTCACTTATTCTTATGCAACCTTGTGTACTTACCAAAACACCTTTATGTACAAAAGTAAACTAACAACACATCCAACCCTCATAAACCGTGTCATAAAGGAATATGAGCTTAGAACGGGGACCACTAGGACCTATAAGAGTACTAGCTCCCTCAAGATTAAATTTTGAAATTGACTCAACATTCCACTACAGAGAGTCAACTACACTCCAATACCATATCTATATTACAATGAGACACCAAGTGGTTAGGTCTGTGACCTACTATCCATTGCATGCAAACTTCCCATGAACTAGTGTCCGTAATTTAATAAGGTAGTGTTATTACCTATCAAGATTACCTCCCAAATCCTTGAGTTACAAATCCCACTTATTATGTGATCAATTGACATACTCTAGCTCCAAGGAGCATATGTCAAATTCCACTAAAGGAATTAATGTGGCCATAGATTTCATGATCACATGTCCTTTGGATCACCTAAGGGGACACATTGTCTTAATCCCTTGAGATATCATGGTGCCTCTATTGAAAATACCTATTGCCATCAACCTTCATCAATAATGACCTAATCCATATGGATATATTGAAGGGAAAAACTTAGATCTCTCCATTTCCCAAGTCCGAATCAAATTAGGAACATGCATAACTATCCTAAGTTTTTTTTAAATCCTATGCACAATAGAAAAATAACATTTCTATACTTTAAAGGGATTCAAAAAGTGCTAGCAAAAACCATACCACATATTTAGATGTTCCTGAATCAAATCCACATAGTGAAGATGAAAATTGAAATTGCAAAAGTCTCATAAACCCGAAGTCTTTCACCCGGTGACACAAACCTTGATCTTGGCACACTTCTAGTGATGACAAAAAAATGGTGGAGGCTATAGCTCTCAATCTCTCTAGATGGTAGAAGACAAAAGTTATGGAAACTCTAACCCCTAAGGGGTATTTATCGGGTTCCTAAGTGGGCTTAAGTAACTTGAGCCCACATGGGCTTGGGTCACTTAATCTAGCCCAAAATGGGTTCTAATTGATTAATCAACTCAATAAGGCCTACTAATTAATCAACTAGCCTAATCTAGAAACCTTATTCGCTTACTCCTATGCAACCTTACGTAATTACCAAAATGTCATTATACACAATTGAACCTAGAGTCAATCTGACCCTTATAACCCATGCCAACAAGGTATATGAGCTCAGACCGGGGACCGTTAGGACCTATAGGAATACTGGCTTCCTCTTAAACCAATTCTAAAGTTGATTCAATATCCCACTACAAAGAATCAATTGAACTCCAATATCCTATGTAAACAAAAATGAGACACCAAGTGCTCGAGTCCCTAATATGCTATCCATTGTGTTAAGTCTCCCCATAAACTAGTGTTTGTAGTCTAATAAGGTAAAAGCCATCAACTTTTCAAGACTACCTCTACTATCCTTGAGTTGTAGATCCTCCTATTGTGTGTTGACATATCTTAGCTCTCAAGGAGCTTATGTCAAGTTTTACTTAAGAAACTACCATGGCCATAGTTTCCATGAACACATCTCCTTATGATCACCCAATGGGACACACTGTCTCAATCCCAAGAGATATCATGATGCCTATATTGAGAATACCTATCGCTATCGGCTTCGATCAATAATGACCCAATCCATAAAGAATATATGATCAGCTTACGATCTCACCCGTAGGTCAAACCCATTGCTAACTTCAACACAAGCTTAATATTCTCTCAAGGTTGAGAGACAATACTATGAAGCAGCTTGGTGGAGTCATGACTGCTTGATAACCTTAAGTCATAACTCACCATAGGTCCTGTCCAATGTGCAAACCATACACACTAGTGCACTCACCATGGGAAACCCATCCCAATAGCCAAGACCATACATTCCTTCATTAGGAGGTGGTGCACTACAACCTCTAATGGGTTGCCTAGGCTCATGAATCAACTTTGAACAAGTCATCTATTTGTGAGGAACCCATGACATAGATCTTTTGTGCAACTCCTAATGCACCTAAGTCGCGTACAATACGAAAGATGCAGACAAGAATGCTCATAAAATATAATACATGGAATAAGAATACATAAAAGTGAAACTAGAACATCATTAAATAAATAATGAATTCCAAATTTATTACATCATATCATGCTTTTAAGGGTAATATCCTAATAATCTCCCACTAGCCCTCAAAATATCATGCCTATAAAGCATGCCAAATACTTACCTATAACCTATGTTATTCCTATGACCAACAAAGACTCTCCCTATCAATGTCTTGATGAAGGAATCCACCAGGTTCTCCACAAAAGGTATCTTGTCAACCATCATGTCACCCTCTAAACTATCTCAACACTTTGGAGCATAAGTACATAATTTCTCGCTCTCCTAAGATACTTTAGTATATGCTTGATAGTTGTCCAATGTTTTGGACCTAGATTAAACTGATATCTACTCACCATACCCACTTCAAAGCAAATATTTGGCTTAGTACATAGCATCGCATACATAAGACTACCCATTGTAGAGGCATAGGGTACTGGCTGCATATGTTTTTTCTCCTTAAGCGTTTTAGGACACTGATCCTGAGAAAGGGGAATTCCATACCTAAAATTTAACAAACCTTTCTTAGAATCCTGTATCACATACTTAACTAAAAGCTTATCTATGTAAGTAGCTTGAGATAACGCTAGTTTCCTATTCTTGCAGTCCCTAAACTATGGGATCGATCTGACGTTCTTTTAGAATGGCCTTGAAAGACTTTCCCAAATACATGAATCTGTTTGGTTGTTTAACAATCGTCCCACTAGAACAAGCCATCAGTGTACTAAAAATGGGAATGGTTGGTATTGGATCCATAGTATCTTGTGTATAGCGGGTTTTTCAAGTTCTTTCAAAATGGGTTTAAAAAAGGAAGGTCGTTTTCGGGGAGAACCAAAAGACAGATCAGTTTCCATTCCCCAAACTGTTAAAAAACAATTATTTTTTACTTTATCTTTCATTGAATCTTTATCAAGGGACCTTTCTTGAGGTTTGTGCCAAGGTTTCAGACATAAAGGAAATAGGATCTTTATTTGAATATCGTCTCTTAACCAGTTTTGCGGAAATTCTGTTTCTGATAATTGAACACCATTATAAGTGCATTTAACATGAATTTCTCGATTCCAATCCTTTAAATCTTCAGACCACTCGGGAGATTGAAATAATAACATACGACCGATGTTTTTAGCTATTATCAATGAAGGTAATATAATATATTTTCGAAAAATTGATTGGGTTAATTACAAGGAACCTCTTATTACTTGAGCAAATAGGATGGTATCCCAAACTTCGGCTATTTTTATTCGTGTTTTTTCCTCTCTTTTAGACTTCTGTATTTTCTCCCTTGTCTTTTCCTCTGCATAATTCGCAATTTTAAATTTTTTGTTTTTCTCCTTCCAATTTTCAAAAATGAGTTTTATGAATCCAGAAATATCAAAAGAAAAAAGGATGGGTTTGTATATTCTATCCAAAAAAGGGGGGAATGTACATTTGCTTGAAAGAGTTCCCGAATAACTATTTTACGTCTTTAAGCGCGTATGGAGCCTTTGATTATATCTCGACGAAAATCCAATTGTTGTGAATAATGGATCAAAGCAACTTCATTTGTTTGCTCAGAATTATCAATATCCTTGTTAGCGTTAGCAATATAAGTATCGGCATTTTGTTGATTAAAAATCACTACATGTTTGGATTTTCTTGAATGAATCTCCTGGTACACCACTAAAGTTTCTCCTTCCTCCTCATTCTTCATTAATTTGTATGACCATCGGGGGACTTTTTTACTGATTTCTTTCATTCCAATAGATTTTTTTCTAATTGTTTGATCATTGGGGTCAGTTATAACTCTATTGAAAAAAAAATTTAAAAATTTTGCTTGATCTTCTGAATCTGAATCAACTTTTCCTTGTTCTAGAAATAACGAAAGTCTTTTCAAATTAAAATTTGATGGTGATTCTATAGTAAATTGATTGATTAAGTTTAAAAAATAACCAATTTTTGTTTATAATGATTTTCTATCAAATGTATGTTCAAATTCTCGATAATCAATAGTAAAAAGGATACCGTAAATCTTATTTATGCGAAACTTCTCTATGGAATTTTCTCTAGAAGTTTCATTTATGATTGAAGGTGAAAACATTTTTTTGATTGTTCCACGATATGATCCGCTCAAGAAAGGATCATATATTTTAGGCAAGTATTCTTTTTTAGTTGCATCATTACACAATCTAGTTCTATCTTCTAGTATTCTCTAATCTATATCATTGTTTGCCTTATTACATATCATATAGTCTTCATCAGAAATCTGGTATTTGTAACAACAAACATCTTTTGATAATCCTGACTATAAAGTAAAAATCCCTAAATCCTCTTGGTTATCTTATAAAGTGATACACCTATTTAGAAATAGATGTATTATGCATCCTTTAAGACATATTCCTAAAAAAATATGGGAAGTAATGAGAAACCAATCACCGATCTCACTATGTCTATCAAAGTTCAATATCTTCTTTCCAGTACTCCATTTTATAATGTAGTCCTTGGTGCACACAACTAAGATATCATCTCATGCTTTATATGGAAAGGATCAAACCTACTAGAAACATTGCCTCGATCTAATTGAAGTGAATTGATATGTTTACCCAATAAGTTATTTGATTCCGCCTTAAATTCAATGAATTTATCAAAGGCATCAGATTTCCTATCTATATATCCAAAACTAGAGTATTTATCAATAAAATGATCAAATACCCATACTTTCCATATATAAACACAAAAAGGTTCATATACGGGAGTATGCACTAACTCCAAACATTCCTTGGTTCCAAGTCCTTTAAAAATAAAGGGCCTTTTGGTCATTTTACCATTTATATAGGATTCATAGACTGAAAAATCTTCTAGATTAAGAAGGTTCAAACTTAATTAGTCTTTGGATCCTATATGGATTAATATGACCTAGGCTTTAGAAGCCAAATGTTTGACTAATGCTAGATTTTTTTCTTTTAATGAGATATGATAATTCTCATTAGTTGGCAAAGTGATAATGGAGTCTCACATAAAAAGGTAATACCTCCCACTAACTTGCACAACTAATCTTGCAACTAAAGCTAAGGTTAGTTCAATCCCATCATGTGACCTTTTCACTTGTTGAAAACCCTATAAAGAACTACAAATAGTGGGCTTGGAATCTATCCACCATAATTGGTGAAATCCACCACTATGTATTCAAAAACAAGAACATGATGTGTACTTGTCTATCCTTAGGCACTCCAAGCATTCCTTTTTTAAGTGTCCTAAAAGGTCATAAAGGAATCATTGCTCATGAGTTTGTTCTCTCATTTATTTTCTTGAACTTTCCTTATTTGGTGATGTTCTTTTTCTTCTTGACAGAAAAGTCTGAAAAACCTTGACTTCTATATGTACACCCTTTTATTCTTTGAGAATCTTCTTACCCATCCCAAAGGAATCTAGTAAGATCTCTAAGATAACTTTAATCCTAGTGTTCATAATAGTCTTAAGAGCAACTTGTCTAGTTGACTTGCCCTTATCACCAAATAACTCTTGCAACTTTAAAGAGAATATCATAGACTATGGCAATAGACATGTGTTGCTTTTACAACACATTATCTAAAGATCCAAGTATGAGAGACTTGGTCTTTTGCTCCGTCTTATGCCACATTTGATATGATGCTCTTACTTTATGATAGGATTGTTCAAAGGAAATAACAAACTTTACCAAAATCGGCTTCCATGAAATTAATACTATATCCAAATTATTTTCAATATATAATTAGGTCCAATTTAAAAAAAATATAATAGGTGATAGGTTAAAGACATGATATTTGTAACAAATATAATAATTCCATGCATTAATAAAAAAAAACTGAGCATCCAGGCAAGTTGGTAATTAATTTAGCAAAAACATAGTGCTCTCAATCTACATATATCCATGCAAGGTATCCTCGTATCATAAGAATCAAGCCTACTTTAGGTAGGTCATCACTCTTATTACTAGGTAGAGACCCTCTCTAATTAATCAACTTGCCTTAAACCTCTTAAGGTTATCCTAAGGCATTGATCAATATACCTTTATGTTTAGCCCTTAGCCCATGAAAGTGGGACCACTTTAGGTGATTCTACCACTTCATGTCTAAGTTAAATGTGTAACCAAGATCCTTGACATCAAAGTTATCAAGTGAAGAGTTCCATCTTTAGGATTGGCCACTCCCATTACAAACATATATAATCTTGTCCATAAAGAATAATCCATAACCCTTGATTCCTTGGGCCACCCCATCTTTAGGATGGTGATGGGCCCAAAATCAAGATGGGCTTTATCTTGGAGGCTATGGGCTTGCCTATGGTCCGCTCCCACTTAATATTTTGGGAGAGAGACTTTAAGATAATTTTGGTAACTATCTTAAAATAAATTATCTATCATGAGAATTTCCAAAACTTTTATTTATTACTTGAATTGGGACACCTGTGCTAAACTGGGATATCTTTCATATTCCTTATCCTTGAACTTTCCTTTTCAAACTAAACGGTTTCCTCATTTTCTCAGGAGGAGAAAGCGTGGAGAATCAATTTAGGTGTCATTCTCCTTTTCTTTGAGGGGGAAAGCCTAGAGAACCATCTAACCTAAATAAAGGAAAGTCCCAAAATGAATTTGAAATTCCAGATGATAACCAATTTCTTAAATAAATAATAATGCAAATAAAACTCGCGAAAATTTATTTTTTTAAGAAAATCCAAAATTACCATTTTAATTTATTTTATTTGAAACAATATCTTGGTGAGCAATCTTAACCATGAATTATATATCATATATTTTTCCAAAAATAATGTATTTCTTTAAATTAGAATCTTGTGCTAAATATGAAAAAAATTATTTCATAAAGACTTGAAAAAATAAAACTTCTTCCTTAAAATAAAAAGATTCTTAGAGATCTAAAATCTAAAAAGATTAATTTTGAAAAAAAAAAATCTCTAAGAGTTTAATTTTGAAAAAGAAGTAGGTTCCTTATTTCTTTCCAACTTATCTTTACCTTAAATAAAATTTTCCTAATTCATAGTATATTCCAATTTAATAAATTATCTAAAATAAGGAAAAATATGAAAATTCATTAACTTAAGAATACCAAAATGTATTCTATACCAAAAATAAAAAAACATAAACGACATAAAAGGAAATTAAATAAATAATTTCCATGGCCTTAGGGATCCTGTTACAAATTTGGTAACTAAAATTTGAATAAAATCCAAATTACCAAAATATCCCTGCAACCAAATATAGGGTTAGTGAAAAAAGAAAAAACCTAATAGGCCTAGTTGCCATAAAAAGAGGCCCAAAAATTGAGCCCAAACAACCAAAAACAATTTGGCCTGAACTCAATCACATAATTGCATGGCCTTTGCGCAGTCTTACTTCAATCAACCATATCTCCCTCATTTCAACTCTAAATCCATTTGAAGCATTGGATTTTTGACTTTCTAAGCTTCAAAACCATAAGTGGTTTGCCCCAAAAATCTTACAGGAGGTAGCCCTGATTTTGAGTTGAAGTCAGCGTCCCTGTGTTGCCATGCTCTCTATGCAACCTTGATTCAATCGACTATAACTCGCTCCTTTCAACTTTGAATTACGATCCATTTGAAGCCTTGGATTCATGACTTCCTAAGATTCAAAACCATAGGTGTCTTGCTCTAAGAAACTCACAAGAAGTCGTCATGATTTTAAGTTAAAAATGACGAAACTGTGTTGCCGAGGATCTCAAATCAAGAACTTCAAATATTTTTTTTTTATTATTATTTTTTTATCTTAAATCACCATAGAAACTCATGAAAGAAACTTCAAGAAGCCCTCTTTTCTCTTTTCCAGCAAGGGAATGTGCGTGAACACTTTATGATGCTTTGGATTACTTCCATACTCTCCATAGGTTACAAAGAATGATAAAAAAAAAAAAAAAAAAAAAATTTACAACAAATTCCTATACTCCAAAGATTTGGAGTTTACATATCATTCTAAGATAAATATAAAAAATAAAATAATAATAATAATAATAAAAAGATTTTTACAAAAAAAAAAAAAAACAAAAACAAAAACAAAAACCTATGCCTCTTATGAGGCTTACAACTCATCTTAGAAAAGTAAAAACCAATCCAAGTAATTATTACATCCCCAATAAAAAGCAATCACAATTATAACCATCATATTATAACAAAATCATAATAAAGAATGCATATTAATTATCCTTGGGGCCATGGGATAAACAAAAACCTTGCAAAAACAAGTTAGTACACCCAAGAATGGTTTTAGCACAATTACTAACCTATAACTCTGATACAAGTTGAAGGGAAAAACTCGTATCTCTCCGTTTCCTAAGTTCGGATCAAGTTTGGAACATGCATAGCTATCCTAAGCTTTTTCTATATCCTAGGATTTTTATAAATCCTATGCACAGCAGAAAAATAGCATTTTTATACTATAAAAGGAATTCATAAAGTACTAAAAAAAACCATACCTCATATTCAAATGTTCCCGAATCAAATCCACATGGTAAAGATGAAGATCAAAATCCCAGAAGTCTCGTAAACCTGAAGTCTTCCACTCAATGACTCGAATCTTGATCTTGGCACACTTCCAGTCAAGAGAAAAAGAGAGTAAAAACTATGGCTCTCAATCTTTTCTGAATTGTGGAAGACAAAAGCTATGGAAACCCTAACCTCTAAGGGGTATTTATAGGGTTCCTAAGTGGGTTTAAGTGACCTGAGCCCACATGGGCTTTCATCACTTAATCTAGCTCAAAATGGGTTCTCATTTATTAACTAACCTAATAGGGCTTACTAATTAATCAATTAGCCAAATCCAAAGACCTTGTTCACTTACCCCTATGCAATCTTGTGTAATTACCAAAATGCCCTTATGCACAAAAGTGAACCTAAAGCCAATCCAACCCTCATAACCCATGCCAACAAGGTATATAAGCTCAGGGCAAAGACCATTGGGACTTATAGGAATATTGGTTCCCTCAAAATCCAATTCTAAAGTTGATTCAACATCTTACTGCAGAGAATCAACTGAACTCTAATACCCTATGTAAGTAACAATGAGACACCAAGTGCTTGAGTCCATGACCCGCTATCCATTGTGTTTAGCCTCTCCATGAACTGGTGTCTATAGTCTAACAATGTGAAAGCTATCAGTCTTTCAAGACTACCTCTACCATGTTTGAGTTATAGATCCTCCTATTATGTGTTCAATTAACATATCTTAGCTCTCAATGAGCCTATGTCAAGTTCCACTTAAGGAACTACTATGACCATAGTTTCTATGAACACCTCCTTAGGATCACCTGGTGGGACACATTGTCTCAATCCCAAGAGATATCATGGTACCTATATTGAGAATACCTATTGCTACTGATTTCCATCAACAGTGACCCAATTCATAAGGAATATATGATTAACATATGATCTCACCTATAGGTCAAAGCCACTACTAACTTCAGTATAAGCTCAATATTCTCTTAAAGTTTAGAGACAATACAATGAAGCAGCTTGGTGGAGTCATGACTACTTGATAACGTTAAGTCATAACACACCATAGGTCCTGTCCAATGTGCAACCATACACACTAGTGCACTCACCATGGGAAACACATCCCAATAACCAAGACCAACCATTCCTCCAATTAGGAGGTGGTGCACTACAACCTCTAATGGGTTGCCTAGGCCCATGAACTAACTATGAATAAGTCATCTATTTGCAAGCAACCCATGACTTAGATCTTCTGTGCAACTCCTAATGCACCTAAGTTATGTACAATGCAAAAGATGTAGACAAGAATGTTCATAAAGTATAATACATTGAATAAGGATAGATAAAATTGAAACTGGAACATCATTAAATAAATAATGAATTTCAAATTTATTACATCATGTCATGCTTTTAAGGGCTTTATCCTAACATATATGACCACTTTAGGGTCTCACCCATAAGTCAAAGCCTCTTGTTGATCTTGGCACAAACTCAATATCCTCTCAAAGTTGAGAGTCCATGCAATATAGTAGCTTGGTAAATCATGACAATTGATAGTCTTGTGTCATGATTCACCGTAGGTCCTATCTAATGTACATCACATACACTAGTACACTCACCATGGAAAACCCAGCCCAACGGCCAAGATAAGTCATCCCTCCAAGTAGGAGGTGGTGCATTACTATCTCTACTAGATTGCCCAAATCCATGAACCAACTATTGACTACTTATCTACTTACAAGAAACCCATGACTTGTATCTTCTATGCAACTCCTAATGCACCCAGGTCATGTACAATGTAAGAGACATGGGTTGAATGCTCAAATCAATGTCAATACACTAAAGGGATAGCAAGGGGATAGTTAAGTCTAACTTTGTTACATCATGTCTTGCTTTTAGGGGCTCAATCCCAACAGATGTTTAATATGGGATAAAACGAGGGTGATTAGAGATAGTTCATATTGAGCAATCGTGGTTCCAATCAATAGTTGGTCAACAAAAATGAAAATGACAAGTTTGGAACATATTGACATAAAATTCAAGGTTAGAGGTTTGATTAGATAGTGGGATCATAATAGTGGGACTTGATTTGCATTTCAACGAACTAATGGGGAGATTGAGTGAGAAAGGCATTTTAAGGCATATCTCAAGTATCGAGACTCAAAAAAGGTTAGCATGGGTGTGGACCCTCCCCCGATCCACCAACCGGTGCGACTTGGGATTTTAAAAAGTATGTATGTGTGTGTAGAAAAAGTGGTTTTTGAGTTTTGGAAAATTCATCCCTAATGAGGAACAGTTTTGTTTGGTGTCACCACTTACTTTTTATTTTTATTTTTGGAATGGGGAAAATTAAGTAAGAAAAAAAACCCCTTAATGACTCCATTTAAGAAAAAACGGTCCACGAAACTCAATTTCTAGGTCCAAGGACCATGTGGGGTACCCCATACGAGGTAGCACCCCTTTAAGCCCGAGATCTAGTCTCTACTAGTGAATTGGGTACATCGAAGTATATGGGTCAAAGATCAGTCAATTTTCCCCAGGCTACATAGATGACAAGACTCATACAATCCCAGTTGGTATTTGGTGTGCATAGGAAATCAACAATCAGAACAATGATGCGTACCTATGGTCCCCAGCCATGCGTTGTAGAAAAAGTGAGTCAACAAACACAAGTATGTAGCAAGTATTCATGATCAAGCATCAAAGTTCACTCTTAAAGAGGAAGTGAATGGAAATGAGGGCAACCAATTGTTTTATTCTTTCCATGTTCCCCAAACAACAATTCACCAACTTCCAACATCAAACCAAACCAAACTCACTTAACCCCTAATGTCCTTAACTCCAAAGAGGGCCAGTTCTAATTCAGTTCAGGCACGATTTCAAACCCTAAAGGAGGTCCCAAGTGCCCATGAACGGATAGGATTGAGCCCTTACAGATTCTAGATCAGAATATGCTTGATTAGGGGCTATTTACATGCAACCTAGCAGAACTAGTTGAGGACCGGTTGAAGATTGGCTGAGGGCCAGTTGAGGACCGACTAAGGATCGGTTGAGGCAGAAATTAAGTTTTTGCTATGTTTTCTTTGATATTTGGCCAAGAATTCAAGTGTTTAACCCAAAACCGAAACTTTTATTTTTCTTTCCCTTTAATTGAAACCAAAACTATATTTTTAAACTAAAACCAAAACTATTATTCCTCACACTAGCTTATCAATTTAAAATAAAACCAAAGCCTTATACATTTTGAACGCCAATTTTTCAATCTAACCTAGAACCGAAATCATTTGTTAAAACTAAAGCCAAACATTGGTCGTGATAGCCTTAATCCATATCAAAATCAAACTGCTGAATCTGGAATTAATTAAGGCAAGGCAAAACTTGACCATGAAGACTTCTCCTAAGCAAAGCAACACCCGGCCTTAAAGGCCTTCAATTCTGTCAAAGCAAAAGATGGTCATGAAAGCCCTTTTTTACACAGCAAGACTAAATTTGGCTATGAAGGTCTAACCCTTTAATCAAGCCAAAACCTGACCGTGACGAGCTTATTTCTTTCGAAACCAAACAAAAAAAAAAAAACCAAATCAGCCTTCTCCTTACTAGAAAATAACCTAGGTTGTGATGACCCTTTCCTTTTCAAAAGAAAACAAACCTTCGTGGTAATGAAATTAAACTCAGATATTATACGAGAAAAGAAAGACAAGAATAAAAATAAAAAGAAATGGTCAAACCAATGGAGTAGGATGATTCACCTTAGTGCGCTTTTGGATGATACCCACGTGAGCCTATGAGAAGAACAACATGGTGCGTGTTGATAATCAGTGGAGAAAAATGTGGTAGCTCCTCCTTCCTCAAATTCTAGCATATACCACTGACTCGTCGCGGCATGATGGTCGTCTTCTCCAAGATGCAACCGACTGCGTGATCTTCTATTCTCTGTTTTTTTTCTTTTTTTCTTTTATTTTTCTTTTTTTCTTCATTTTCTTTCTCTCTAGGTGCCAAACCCTCAGAGACGCCTAGAATTCCCTCCCATGCTTTCGGTTATCCACCTATAGAGTCTCTCCACCCAGGATTTTTTCAAAACCCTTGTCTTCCTCTCTCTCAAAAATGCCTTTTTCTTTTTTCCTCGCTTTCCTCAGTCTTCGCACCACCTTATTTTTCATCTCTTTCAACTCTGGAATCCCCCACCATCAGCCTCGGAACTCCAGCGCATTCCACTCCTCTCTTCCTGAGGTGGGCAACTGCCCCTCATAACTCCATCATTCCTTACTCGCCAAGAATCCACATGGATTCAACGTGGGTTGCAATCAACCTGCAAAATAGCCCAAAACGGACCTAAAACCATCCTATAAACCTATTTGGAGCATCA
Source organism: Vitis rotundifolia (assembly GCA_030254885.1). Taxonomy (NCBI): domain Eukaryota; kingdom Viridiplantae; phylum Streptophyta; class Magnoliopsida; order Vitales; family Vitaceae; genus Vitis; species Vitis rotundifolia. The sequence continues at coordinate 14,225,499 of CM058152.1, read as the reverse complement.
GGACTCTAACCGACTAGAAAAAGGGCACAAAAAATGCTAAAAACAAAGCCTTTCGCAAGCAACCCCAACGAACCAGTTAAGCCGATTGCCAACCGGTTGAGCCAGTTGCCAACCGTTCGACCAGTTGATAAAAATTCTCAAATTTTTACAGAATATTTCTTGAAGAATAAGGAATCTAACAAAAAAAATGGTGCGCAATTCCAAGCTCAAATGATGGAGAAATGACTAAAACAAGCCAGTGTGCTCCGAATTTGGATGTGCTTCAGTGAGCTCCAACTAAACTGAAGTTTTTATGGGGACCTCAACCTCTATCCTATAGCATGATATGAACCAAGGAATCGGCCATGACGGCATCTCATAATGGACCAAAAGTTTACACTAAATCAAATCATAGGTGAACTCACGTGAGGTCGGCAAATCGATTAAGCCTAACAAGGGCTTCATAGCTCTGACATGCAAAAATTGGGTGTGGACGACACCCCCAAGATACATGCAAGTGTCAAGGGACAAAATTGAGGGTGAAAATGGGCTTCAATCGTCCTAAAATGGGTAAATATTTCATGTGAGAGAAAATAGGGGTGATTGAAGACTATTGATTTCATCAGCCAATATCATGTGATTGGATGTCATATTGATAATTGGCTAAAGTGGATGGAAATGGGAAGGATAAAACATGTGTACATGAATTTTAAGGCCTAGGGTTTTGATCAAATGGTAGAATCGCAACGACAAGCTTTGATTTTCATTTCGATGAATAAATTGGGAGATTGTAGGGGAAAAGCATTTAGGGACATATTTTAGGCCTTGAGGCTTAGAAAAGGTAAGTATAGTTAGGATAAAACCCTTAAAAGTATAACATGATGTAACATTTTTATAGATATATTATTTATTTATTAAATAATCCAGCTTACCATTTAATATAGTAGTTTCATCCATTATATCTTATGAGCATTATGACTTGAAATCTTTTGCATTGTATAAGATTTGGGTATATTAGAAGTTGTACAAAAGATCCAAATTATGGGTTCCTTACAAGTAGATGATTAGTTCACAACTACTTCATGGACTTAGGCAATTTATTTAAGGTTGTAGTACACTACCTCCTAATTAGAGAAATAATTGATTTTGGTCATTAGGATGGTTTTCCCATGGTGAGTGCATAGGTGTGTATGATTATACATTAGATAGGACTTACAATGGGCTATGATGCAAGGCTTTCAAGTATTCATTATCTTAACAAGTTGTCATACTATATAGTCTTTTAACCTGGAGAGAATACTAAGCTCGTGTCAAAGTTTGCAATGACTTTAACTTATGAGTGAGACCTTGAGGTGGTCATATATTCCCTATGAATTGGGTCGCTATTGATGTAAATTTTTGGCAATAGGTATTCTTAATAGAGACACCACAATATCTCATGGAGATTGAGATAGTGTGTCCCTTTGCATGATCCTAAGAACGTGTGTTTAGGAAATATATAATTGTAGTCGTTCCTTAATTTGAACTTGACATATGCACTTTGTGAGCTAGAGCATGTTAGTTGATCACACAGTAGGAGCATATGAGACTCAATAATTGTAAAGGTAATTTTTAAAGGTTGATAGCATTCACCTTATTAGATTATAGACACTAGTTCATAGGCAGCCTACATATAGTGGATAGTAAGTCACAGACTTGAGCACTTGTGTCTCATTGTAATATAATAGGATATTAGAATGCGAATGACTCTTTGTAGTGGGATGTTAACTTTAGAATTGGATTATGAGAGAGTTATTATTTGCCTATGGGTCCCAATAGTCCCCACTTGATCTCATATTCCTTGATGACACGATTTATGAAGGTTGTTTAAGTTTTTAATTCAATTTTGTGCATAAGGAAACTTTGGTAAATACACAAGGTTGCACAAGAGCTTTATGAATGGTTTCTCTTAATTGGGCCAATTGATTAATTAAAGCCCAATGGAGTTAATTAATCAATTAGACCTTAAGTGGGCTAATTTAAGTGATCTAAGCCCAAATAGGCTTTAGTCACTTTAGCCCATTAGAAGCCTATAAATATCCCTCTTTAGGGATAGGGCTTCAATCTTGCTTCTTGATCACTTTAGAGAAAAAGAGAAAGAATTGTAGCCACCACCTTAGTGAGATCTCTATTATCTTTGTGCTTAGATTCAAGGACGACTATGAGATCTACAATGTCTACAACGTCTTTCAGTAATTCTTTACCAATGGGATCAAATCTGAGAACATCCAAATTTAAGGTACAAAACTAAACATTAGATCTTAAAACATTTTTTATATTTTATTGCTTTCATTGCAAGGATCTAAAGGCCTAGGAAGAATAGTATGCACCTTAATTGGTTTAGGGACAGGATTGGAGATATCAAGCTAGTCCTAACAACTAATATTAGAGCCCTTAGTTAGGTTTTAAGCATGCTGGAACCCTTTCTAGGTTGTGTTAACTTTATTTTGTAGGGTCTGATAATTCATCCTATGGCCCTAGGGATGCATGTATGTTCATATGGATGTATTATTAATATCACGTGGTTTAATGTGATAAATATAATTGTTACTATTTGTTTTCTTTATCTCATAGATGGGTTGTAACCCTATAAGAAGTATAAGATTTTTATTGGTTGTAAAATATCCTACTTTTACTTTCATAGATGGGATGTAAACTCTAGTTTGAAGTATATATATGTATATTAATTGGTTTTTTATCATCTATATAATCCTTAAGATGAATGGAAGAAATCTAGACCATCATAGCACGTCAATGGTGGAGTTTCCAATGAACAAAAGGTAAGTTTTCAAATAGAGAGATAATTGAAGAAGGAGATTTCTTATTCTTAGATTTGATACCACAACAAGAGCGCTCAAGTGCCCAAATTAGCACTTAAACACCCATATTAACACTCGAGCAACCATTGAATGCTCGAGGGGGCTTTTAGTGCTCAACCACCGCATCCAATGGCTCTAACGATAGAATATTAGATTTTAGGGTTTTAGGGGAATTTTAGGGCTTTTTTTATAATTTCTAACCCTTTTTGTGTTATAGGGATATTTTTCATAAAATGATTTTATGGAAAATCTAGATTTTGGACTTACCAAAATTATGCAATCGGATCCTTATGGCCATGAAAAAGAGTTATTTTTCCATATTTATATATATTTCCTTTTTATGCATACTTATGTAATTTTGGAAATTATAATGTGTTAAAAAATAATTAAAGGTAATTTTTTATTTTCTTATAAAAGGTAAATTTTCATGGGACAATTTCCAAATAAGATATTTATTTATTTTGGAATATTCTTATTTAAATAAGGAAATTTTAATAAAGATTTTTTATTTTTTTTTTTGAAAAAGAATAAGAGGATTCAATTTCCTTTATGAAAGATATTCTTAAGATATCTTTTACAATTTTTTTTTTTTCAAATTAAAGATGTTTAAGGATAAAATATTTTAAACTTTAAGAAAGTCCTTTTAATTTCAAATATTTGTAAAAGACTTTATTATAAGTGTAAGATTCCAATTTTAAAACAAATTAATTAATTTGGAAATACTCAAGATAGAGAAATTATTTTAAGGAAATTGCTAAAATTAAATTGAAGTCTCTTGTTTGAAAATATTAAGAATGAGGTTGCCATTTGTAAGCTCATAGCCTGCAAGATTAAGTCCATCTTGATTTTGAGCTCATCATCTTAGGGATGACTTGGCCCAAAGAATTAAGGGATATAGATTTTCCTTTACTAACTAGACTCTATATGTTAGTGGGAGCTGCTAATCCTAAAGATGGAACTCCTTAATTGCTAACATTGATGTCAAGGATTTTGGTTGTACACTTAACTTAAAAATAAAGTGGTAGAATCACCTAAAATGGTCCAACTAGTATAATCTTGGAGCTAAAATCGACAATGAGACTAAGGTCAACATAATCCTAGAGACCTTGACAAACTCCTTTACGCCATTTAAGCTCAACTATTCCATGAATAAGATGTTGATGAACTTGTCAAAGTTGAGAAGGGAACTTCATACGGCTAAGGGAATTCTCAAGGATCAAAAAGGTGTTCATATGGTAGTAAGAGATTCTTGAAGTTCTTCTAAGAGGAATAAGAAGAAGTATTTCAAGAACACCAAACAAGGAAAGCCTAACGTTGGAAAAGGAAAGAGCAAAGGAAAAGGCAAGTGCTTCCTTTGTGGAAAGAAAGTTCACTAGAAAAATGAATATCTTTACTATATGAAGAAAAAGGAAAGTATGTTTCATTCACTTTTAATCATGGTTAGTAATGGATTCCGCCAATTCTTGGTGGATAGATTATGAGACTACTAACTATCTTTGTAATTCTTTAAAGAGGTTTAAACTAAGGAAAATGCTAAATGAAGTGAGGATAGATTTGTAGGCCATGGGAGATGTTACCCTAGTATTAGATAATACTTGTCATCTAGAACTCAAGGAACGTCCTTATATACTTGAGTATAGAAAAAACTTTGTTTTGGTATCTTAGTATAAATAGATGCGATTATTCAATTTATTTCAATAAAGTTATTTTTATTAGAAAGAATAATTTATTTATTTGCTCAAGTTCATTTGTTGACGGGATTTATGATATGACTCCTATTTGAATCTTACTATGGTAAGTACACTAGTGATTATGGTTATACATTGGATGACCTATGATGAGTTATGGTATACCCAACAATCAGCTTTAATTGGCTGCAAGTTTTTCCCTTCCCTTCAATTTCAATAAGTACTTCAATAATAGAGGCTGATTGCAAGTGAACATTGATCAGCAAAAAGGGTAAAAACGGCCACACATTGACTGTAGACATCCGAATTGTTTTCTCTAACATGCCCTATCGAGATTTAAAATCCTCTAAAGAGAGATTGCTCGGTTAATGTACATACTAGAAGTTTTGTTTTGCCTTGCAAGTGTTGGTATGCCCATACAAACCAAAATAACTTGGCGAACTGTGTGGCCAATTTTGTAGCTCCAATCGTAAAATATCTCAATTTGACAAAGCGTAAAACACAAGGTACAGGTACAACCAGGTTCTTTGTGCTAATCCTTGCACAAATTCGAAAACATCAATTTGGCACTATGGCAATCACTCCAATCAAAAATTTCTTGCAAGTTAGCAATTAAAAATAATCCATATCCATGGAAATGAGAATCCAAATGAAAGGGAACACACCCTATGTACAACCAGATAGCAAATGCAAAATGTGGATATCTAAATGACAATTTTGATGATGCTGAGATGTTTCCAAGTGTTTCGACAGCTGCCAGATTTGGAGAAGCATTTTATAATCATAAAGGGAAAACAGTTTGATTTCATCTTTTATGTATGCACATCAGTCAGCTATCAGAAAAGCGAGCCATCTTGATCACAATCGAGTGCAAAAAGCTCATCCAGCTGCTCATCTGTCCACTCTGGAAGTGAATCTTTAAAAATCATGGGCTGCCTCCTCTTAGCTCCATCTATTCTTCCAACAACAAAATCATTAGGTTCTTCAGTCTTTTTATGATTATCATCCACAGCCCTCCAATCAGTATCAGCTCCAACTGCTGCTTTTGTGATTTCTTTGTTAGCATCCTGTCTCACCGATACTGGTCCTTTTTGTACCACAGGGCTTAGGTTTCTGATGCTTTCATTGCTGCAGTATCCCCATTCTGGTCGTCCAGAACTTCCTTTCTGAATTGGTTGATCCATATGCGCACTCCATTTCACATTAGCATCTTGTGTGACACTGTTCATGATTTCTTCAATTCTTCTCTTCAACAGAGGAATGGCATTCTGGGGCATCCATGATTTATCACTGCAATCTGTAAATGCAAAAGAGGATCAATGTCAAGATTGATAATCTGCAGTTTCTCATCACTAATGCAAACACTCAAAACTGGCAAGAGAATCTCATAACTTAGTTGTACCACAAGTGGCACATGACTGTAGACACAACATGCATTTGTTTTGAGATGAATACCCCAAACCCAAATGTCCACAATGCAAAATAAGAAATTAAGAAAAAAAGGATTATCATCACCCACCAGTGCCAGTAGCAGGACAGTGTGTGACCGTTGACGCACTATGATTTTTTTGTAACAGAGAGCCGCTGCCAGTAGAGAACACCTATAATAATGGGAACATTCTATATCGGTATACAGCAAAGCTAGTTATTTGAAGGTGATGCATCTTTGGAAATGAAAAAATGGCTCAAAATGAAATTTTCTTATAATCTAGCTGCTTCTGTTGAGCATTAGAAAAGTCTCCCTAGTAAAAAAGGTCATGTGTTCATCTGTTGTCTTTTCCTCTCAGTGGTTACACTCATCAATTGTACTAAGGTTCGAAGTTCCAGTTTTATGTTTTAATTCAAAGAAGTTATCTATACTAAGCTACTGCTGATGCCGAGCCTAGTAGTAGTTACATAAAATAGTTGGAATATTTAAAAAATATAGCCAAACAGATCCTAACTTTTCTTTGTTGTTATTTGTATTGTATTTTCTCTCTTTTTGAAAGACCCTTAATGGCCTTATCCTTCCTTATATCCCTTTTGTTTGTTACCATTTTTTTACATGGAGTGGACTGTGGTTCTAGCTTTCCTTTTTATACAATAAAGAGAGAAACTCAAACCAATGAAGGCCCAATATAATTCATTGACTGCTTCCAATCTGTTTTCATATAATCCCGCTCCAGAATTCATTTTTCTTTTTATTTATTTTTTTTATTCTTTATCTTGCATGCATTTCTCTGCGACATAGTTGCACTACCAAGGCTAAGACCCAAATGAAATTTCAGCCTTAAGTCAAAACATAAAAATTCAACCGTTTCTTTCTCTGCCTAAGCAAAGAGAAAAGCATGATTTCTTTGTGGTCAATTTTGCAATTTGAATTTTTGAGTAAATGAATGTTTATACAGTTTTAATTTTTAAACCTCAAAAACAAAAAACTTCACAATTCGATACAAGTTCCAGAGTGACTATAGTTCACATAAAGTTAAGCTTCCAAAATCATATACAACTCAAGTTGCAGTTTTGAATTCCACCCATCAATGTAAACAAATTAATACATATGCTAAACTTAGCATAAAGTAGAAGTTTGTAAACATGAAAACATCTTGACTCTTTGCAGTACTTATCTCTTTGCATATGGAAAAGCTCTTTATTGACGGTGTTTCATCAAAGACGTAAGACAACTAACTTAAGTTGGACTGAGATTAATTGTAAGATGGCAAAAAATAATCAACAACAGGCAGCTCTTAAAAGGACTTAGACAAGTTAAGTTCATCTAATGACCAAATTTATTAGTATAAAACTAGATTTAGTTTTTTCTCTATAGGCCACCAATTACAAATTGACCCAAATGAGACCACCAGGATATTCCTGATTAACACTCAAAGATGCATATTTTCTACAGCTAAAACAGAGAATTATTTATGCTTTTAAGTGTACATTATTATGTCTTTTTTGGCTTGAATTCATGGTCATTCCTCTTTTGGAGTTGATGTTTGTATTTGCGTGTTAAAATACAACAATCAAGGAAATTTAAGGATTTTTAAGAGAATTAAAAGGAAAAGACATTTTAAAGAGTTAATTGAGGCTGAAAGAGGAAAATTCACCTAAAAGCTAAGCAAGGCTGAGAAGAGAACCTGAGTACCTGGGATGGAGAGTTGAAGAAAATGAAGAGGCAAGGATGGCAAACAGATACCAAGCTTGAAGCTGATATCGAAATAGGATGTCAAATTGGATACCAAAAATGATTTCAGTGCTCATATCCAATTTGGTATTGAAATTCTAATACCAAGTGTTATCATATTGAAATTCAGATTTGAGGACCTAAGGCATGAGTTGATATCAATTTTGGCATTGATTTTCAAATGCTCATATAAAAAACTAGATGTGAACTCAGATTTGCAATTTCACAACTGCCGGAGATGATTTCCCCTTTAATTTTGTAATTTTTGGAACCAGAGGTTAATTTCAGAGGTAGAACACTATTAAATATTTGATGCTCTGGCTTTAAGTGACATGGCCTGGTTAGGAAAGTGTCACTTGGCATTTTTAGTAGCATAAATAGGTAGATTTAAATTTTTGTAGATAACTATTAGAGAGCATCTTTCTCTTTTGGGAAGGAGAGACTGTTCTAAACACTTCAATCATTTTGAATTTCAATTTCAAATTTTCCTCTTTAATTTTCCCTCTATTTTTATTTTCTTTCATTTTCTTGTCAACTACTCACTAGAGATGGCATAGATCAATGATATCATTGCCTTCTTATCTCTTGTTTCAAGTTTTTTATTTTTTCATATTAAGATTCTCTTTAGTAGTTCTCTCTTAATCAAGGGACAATCAATGTTGGTTCCATTCATGCTTACTCATCAATTGATCAGTGGATAGCTTTGTTTGATTGGTTGTGCACAAGATTAAGACGAATCTCAAAAGATGAATCAATGCATGAATGATTGAATCAAGAAACAAAGAATTGGAATAATCTAATAAGACTTTGATATCTAAATTTGAATGTAAAAATCTTGTTTGTGGATCATAATATGTTGCTTGATTAGATTAGTCTTGGATTAGATGAGATCCAATGTTGAGATCAATGATCTAGCTCCTTTTCCAAGGTTTTTCAACCTAACTTGTAATCTTCTCCATAGTTTTTCTTTATCTTTAATTAGTATTAGCTTAATTCTAAATTTGATCACTATTTCATTTTAAAATTTCAATCAGTTAATGATAAAATCAATTTTGTTTAGATTTTAGCACATTTATCTCGTTTCTTGAGGATGATAACTTGGCTTACTATTGGTCATAGTAGCTTTTTATCTGGTTTTGACTAACCAAGGCTATTATGAAGAGAGACCGCTGATTTTACAAAGCTACAAAGAGTAAAAGTTCAGTCAATTCCATGTTATAGCTATATGGATTGTGAACTACCACACCCTCTACCATATCCAATATATCAATTCCAAATGTGGATGGTTCAAATTCCTAAAAGCCTTAATGATGTTACTTAAGACTGCATTTGGTGAATTGACTTAGATTTTAATAATTTAATGACTTAATTTAAGGTACTAAGCATTCATGTTTGGTAAAATAACTTAATAATGCTACTTTAAGTGGAAAATAAATTAAAGTAAGATGTTGAATAAATAAATAAATTTTCTAAATCCAAATCAATTTCATGCCTAGATAGCCGAAAACTCTCAACTTTTCATCCGGTCTCTATCACAACCATTGACTTTTCCCTCCTTTGTATCTCTCACATCAATTCTTTGCTTAATGTTAATGAGGCAAGAATATCTTAAATTTAGTGGTTTTAAAAAACTTTAAGTTGGTTTTACCAAACAACCTTAATTAATACTTCAATTAAAAAATAACTAGCCAATAATTTTTAACTCAACAAATTCATAAAAATTCAAATTAAATTATTATAAATTCTCAAACATGAAGGTCATGTTTGATTCCAAGGAAATACTAAAGAATGGAAAAAAAAAATGCTTAGGAAAATGATTCTCATGTTTTGTTTACCATAGATATTCAATGGTAGGAAGATTAAGATTAATGGGGTGTGGCTTATCGAGGAGAGTGAGATAAAGGAACGGGTGTCAATGGCTTTCCACAACCTCTTATTTGAGTTAGATGATTAGAGACTAGCACTAATCGGTTGGCCTTTAATTCTTTGGATGGGTAGGAAGCTGAAATTTTGGAGGATCCGTTTTCAGAAGGGAAGGTGTTTAGTGCTTGGTTAGAATTGAATGGGGACAGCCCCAAGTTCAAATGAGTTCGCTATGGCTTTTTGGGACTTTGTAAAGAATGAGGTTATGGGTTTTTCAAGGATTTTTATGACCTAGGGAGGTTTGAGAAAAGCCTCAACCCTACCTTTTATGTTGTTGATTCCTAAGAAAGGGGGTACAAAGGATCTAAAAGACTTTAGACCTATTAACTTGGTGGGAGGTCTCTATAAAATCCTTGCCAAAGTTTTGGAAAACAAATTGAAGGTGGTAGTGGAAAAAGCGATTACTAAGTATAAGAACGCCTTTGTAGAGGGAAGACAAATTCTTATTACAATTTTGGTAGCAAATGGGGCTATAGATTCTATGATAAAGAATGATGCACATGGCGCTTTGTATAAGTTAGACATCGAGAAGGTATATGATCGTGTCAATTGAAACTTCTTGTTAGTAGTTATTAGAAAGATGAATTTTGGGCCAAAATGTATAGGTTGGACTAAATGATATATTTATTCCGCAAAGTTCTTGATTCTTGTCAATGGCACCCATTTTGTTTTATTTCAAAGTTCCAGAGATTGAAGCAAGAGGATCCCCTTCAACCCTACTTGCTTGTTATAGCAATGGAAGCCTTTAGTTGTTTGTTAAAGAGGAACAAGGATGGTGGTTATCTGTTCGGTTTTAAGGTGAGGGATCTCATTTGTTGTTTGCAAATGATACCCTTATCTTTTGTGGGGCTTCTCAAGACCAAATGGTTCATTTAAGTTTGTTGCTCATGTGATTTGAAGTCATATTGGGTCTAAAACTAACTTTGATAAGAGCAAGTTGATAAGTGTTGGGAGGGTGGACAATCTAGAGAAGTTGTCAATCAAAATGGGATGTAGAGTAGGAGAGTAGGTGAAATTCTGATTTCTTATCTAAGGTTGTCTTTAGGTGCATCTTTTAAGTTAGTGACAATTTTGAATGGAATAAAAGAACAGTTTTGTAAGAAGTTGTGCTATGAAAAGACAATATATTTAAGAAAGGGGAAGGATTATTTTGATCCGGAGTACATTAGCCAATTTACCCATCCACTTATGTCTTTGTTTGTATCCTTCAAAATGTTAGAATAAGGCTTGAGAAGATTCAAAGAAATTTCCTATGGGGAGTACTTTGGAGGAAAAAACTACATCTAGTGAACTAATCATTGGTCTACATGAAGAAAAGAAAAAGGGGTTTAGATGTAAGGAGTCCCTCTTTGCTTCATAAAGTGTTGTTTATGTATGTGGAATTGGTGTTCCCTTTCTCAAAGGGGAGCTTTCTAGAAATAGGCTATAAGTAGAAAGATTGAGAGGAAGAAGGGGGCTAGCAGTCTTGTGATGTAAGAAGTGGGAATGGCATTAGGCTATGGAAAGCTATAAGGAAGTATTAAGATACCTTTAATAGAAGATTGCTTTTTATTGTAGGGAATGAAAGAGGTGAAGTTTTGGAAAGTAAGGTAGTGTGGCAAGGAGCCTTTGTATGTCTATTTTCCATCTCTATATGCTTTAGCCTTTGCAAAAGAGGCTTTGGTAGCAGATTTATGGGATTGGTCGGCAAAGGTAGAGGGGCAAGTGGAATATCTATTTTTCTAAAAATTTTAATGATTGGGAACTTGATAATGTGGAGCAATTATTTGGCTAACTACAAGTAAAGATAGTGAATGAAGAGGAGGATAGGGAAATGTGGATGTATTCAAGGAATGAAACCTTACTGGTGAAGTCTCTTTATGCTGCCTTAGAGTCATGGAGTCCACCTTCCTTTCTATTGTTGGTTATCTGGAACCCTTGAGTTTCATCTGAAGTAAGCTTCTTTGCATGGGAAGCTTGTGGGGAAAAGGCTTCGACTCTTGATCAACTTCTAAAAAGTGGATGGAAGTTGGTTAATAGATGCTTTTTATGCAACGCGAAAGAGAAGTCAACAAATCGTATTCTCCCTCATTGTCCCAAGACCAAGGGTTCTCTTGCAATTGTTGTGTTCTTTCAGTATTCCTTGGGTTTTGTTAACCATAGTGAGAGAGACTCTATTAGAATAGCATGGGTCCTTTAACGGAAAGAAGTGCAAGAAGGTTTAAAAAGTTGCTCCTTTATGCATCTTTTGGACTATCTAGAAAGAGAAATTGAAAGTCATTTGAGAATGAGGAGCAGTGTATCCAAGGAAGAGCACTTTTCTCAATAATTTCCTTCTATGGGTAAGTTGCACATTGGTGATGGCACAATGTCTAACTGATTTTGTTAGTTTGTTGGGTTCTTGATAAGGGAGCTCGTTGTCTTCTAGTAATCCCAACTTAGTTGTTCCTTGGCCTTTTTGTTGTTTTCTTTAGCGCTCTTTGTATATTTCGTGTGTACCTTGATGTGCTCTTTCTTTGGTGCATGTTTATAATATCTAATCATTATTTATCAAAAAAAAAAAATGGAAAGAAAATCAAATATAATTAAAATCAATTAAAAACTTATGTATGTTCAAATTATTTAATCTTTATATAAAAGAAGAAAAATAAGTTAAATGAGTTTTAAAGAAATATATAAAAATATTTTATTCATTTTAAATTTATTTTTTATTTTCCCTCACATTGTCCCTCAAATTTTTTAAGAACCATACATAGGGTAAGTTTTTAGCTTTACCAAATGTCATCTTATTCTAATTGCATACATAGAAAAGAACACGCACCTTAACGACATTGCTCAGTGATACATTGAGATAATATGTAGAGCGCGCAGGGGAAAAAACAGTAACCTGAAACCCCATGTTTTAATTCAGTCTTATGGATGAAAATTCCATAAACGTTTATTTGAAGCTGAAAGAGAATGTGTTGAATCATAATTTATATCGGGAACAAGAAACGAAGATAAGTATCCTTAAAAGAATAAAGTCAGAACCTTCTGGAGAACCAACACCGAGCCAACAGATATGTCCCTTCCAAACTTTCCCTCGGTGAGAACTTTGTGATGAATGGTGGCGCCAATCGTACCAGTCGGATCCTTGAATCAAACTTAACCCACATGCGTTACAACAACTTATTCATCTCTTGAATAAGAAAATAAAGAAACTCACACCAAATTATGAGCCACATTCTAGTTGGTATACCTTGAGAGTTACCATGAGATCACCAAGCGCATTTGGGGTAGAAGATTTGATAATTGCAACAACCTGATCATAAAAAATCAAATGCAGAAATTACGAGTACAGAGGACAGAAGCAATTATGCATTGTGCATTTCAACAACCCAATATTTAAAATAAATAAATAAATCAGAATTAAATGAATTAGGCATTTCAATGATGGTATAGTCAAAAAGAGGATTTTCTGAATGGTTACCCTAATTGGCAGTGATGAAAAAGAAAAAGAAAAATTGACGTTTGAAAATACCAGAGGAACCCTGTCAGCAGTAAGGCATTTACTCATAAAACTCAGAGGTGTTTCCTCAATAGTACCTGAAGAAAAGAGAGAGAAAGAGGGGGAGAGAAGATCGAAAAGATTTTAAAATAAAAAAAATATCAATCCAAGAATAATAGAAGATTCTAAAACTGAGGTAGAAAAAGTGATTGCCTTGGCGCCGAACAAAATCCAGAGCGAGAAGCCAATGTTGGTGCTTAAAGTCATGATCCTGATCGGGGAAGCCTTCTTGGGCCACCCTGCGGAGATAGTCCTGTGTGGGTAAGGGAGAATGGAGGTGGGTTTTGCGCTGCATAAAAGCAGCCTGAAGAGCTCCCGCGGGGCCCGGAATGAGAGGCGAAGAGGTTGTGGAAGTAGTGGGGTGAGAGCCGACAACGGGTTCAGGAGATCCAGAAGAAGAAGAAATGGTGCAAATTTGGCGTTTGCAAGGGCGTAGGAGTGAGGCAAGATCTGAATCGTCTATGTCTAGGGCTTCCCAGGCATCCATTTCTCTTCGAGAGCGCATGCAATTGATTTGGGTTACCTATCTATACTCCTCTTCCATATAAAATCGGGTTATTTGGTTAAAGGGATTTAAATAAGGGTTATTAACCATCACATTACAAATGATGTCTCCCTTTAATTTCGTTGAAGGATGATCCCTTTGAACTAGGGATGGGAATTTTGCGGGTTAATCATGTTACCCGCCCTATTAGGATAGGATGGGAATGATAATCAGGAATGGAATGGGTTTGGGGATTTATTAAAAAGCTAAATTGGATTTGCTCTTATAATATTAGAAAATACAACCTTGAGAGGTAGCTCAGTTAGTTCGATCATAGGTTTTACTCCCCAATGGTTATTAATTCGAGTCCCCTCAAAACCACTGGAAGCTTACCAAACCGTTAACTTTAGGGCCCTGTGGAATTAGGCGAGATGCACGTAAACTGGCCCGGACATCCACGATTATAAAAAATAAAAAATAAAAAATATTAGAAAATACCAAAACTCTCTTTCATATAAATGTTTGCTTCTCGATTCTTGTTCCAGATCTAGGGTTCCTTTCACTCGTATCATATGGTGTATAAAAGATTTGGGTTTTCTCAATTTTTTTGGTCTTAAAACAATACTTTGTACTCTAAAATTAGATCAAAGGCAACATATTGCTAGAGTTTATATGAATTCCTCATTTTCGGGTAAGAGAACCTTAAGTTTTGACTTGGTTTTCCTATTTGTGGTTTTAATTATCGAGTTTTAGTTTTTTTAAGTTGCTTATTCACATATTCATAATTTTCTTTTTGTAATTTTCTCTTTCAGAATTTTCTTAGTTGATGGATTTTTTTTCTTGTAAATTTTAATTTTCTTTTCTGAAATTTTTTGATGAATTAACTTTTAGTTGATGTGGGCATATTGTCTGATGGCAATGTTCCTCATTTTACATACATTGTCATTGATGTTGGTGAGAGTGCAATGATGTTGATGTATTAGTTAGCTTTGATGCTGCCAGACTTGAGTTGAGCAAAATTTTGGCTTGTATTGGTATATGCTTTTTTTTTTTTTAGTTCATTACTGTAGTAGGAATGACACAAGTTGCTGAAAACACCATAGTTTTTAGACCACCTTGACCCAAACCCAATTGCCTAGAAAGCATAACCATGGGGATGACATTTTTATTTTGGTAAATGGGAATGGTCTACATCTAATGGTTGAAATGTTGATTTATATCGATGAAATTTCATCGATATTTCAGTTATTGGTGAGGCTTGATATGATATTATGGACCAATAACCGATTAGGAGAAATTTTGCTATTTTTTTCGAAGTTATCATCAAACTATCAACATCTATCGACTTTTTTTTGCCAATTTTTTGGGAAATTTCCCGATATTCCTGTCATTCAACGTGTTGAGGCTTTGGTAGTGCAGCTCCCTTAAAAGAAAAAATTATTTTTTCACTACATGTTGAGGCTTTGGTAGTGCAGCTCCCTTAAAAGAAAACATTATTTTTTCACTACTGCATGTGGGTTTGAACCCTGGCCAAAAGACTTAGACTTCGATGTGGCCACCATTCGCCTTTATTAATAGATATGCATATTACTATATTAAAGTTCATTATTAAAAAAAAAATTTAATAAATAAATTAATTCTAATTATTTTATTTTAAATTTTGTTTAATTGATTACCATAAATAAAAAAACAATTATTATAATTTTCTTGACAACCTTTTTTTATATCATTTATATGATAATTAAATATAAAAAATATAAATATTAAAAAAAGTCATATATGTATCATCATTTATCTCATTAATCCTATTTTAAAAAATTACTATCATTTCACTTTTAATTTTTTTATATTTATTTTTTTAATTTTATTTAATTTTGAATATTTTTATTTTAAAATGTTAAAAATATAAATTTATTCAAAAATGGCTAAAATATAAAAAAATAATAACTAAGATCTAATATTTTATAAATTAAAATTTATTTGATAAAATAAATTATTATTATAATTTTTAATATTTTAATTATTTAAATAAATGAATATCACTAGCAAAAGGTTGTTACCATAAGTAATAAAATTTTAGATGTTGAAACTCAAATAAAATATTTTATATAAATCAATTTAATTTGTTATTTAAAATGTAATAAAACATGTTTTAATAAAAGTGTTTTTAAAATTTTAAACTAAATGAATATGAATATATTAAAGGAATTTAAACAATTTTTTTTTTTTAATAAAAATTTGATAAATATTATTTTTAATCATACTTATATCAATTACACATACAAAACAACTTTAATATATGTATTCTTTTTTATTTTATCATTTTTTGAAAGTTTCCTAAGCATTTTAATTAATTTTGAACAAGATCAATACTTTTATCAAAATATTCACCGATATTTCTCTAATATTTTTTATATATTTGTAAAATCAAAATACCGATATATCCCTATTTACCAATATGTCAAACCTTGTTTGATACAAAAAGGGGTATGTATCAGTGGAGATATAGAGGGTTATTTTTGCAAATGAGGGGTTATTTATGCTCCTTTTAACTAAATATTCCTTAAAACAACACTCATTTTCGCAAAAGTAATCCACCACTTCTCAAAACAAAAAATTCACCCTCTTATGACAAAAATACCCATTTCTTTTTGTTTTTCTCCAACATAATTTTCTTATACTTCATTCTCATTCAAATGTAACAAACAAGAAACTTAAAAACTTCTCACTTCTTATTCCCAAACCTTATAAAACTTTTAACTTCTCATTTCGTCTCTTCATAGGATGTAAGTGTATTTGTGTAATGACAATTCCGAGCCAAAATTCCCATTGTCTCTCTTAGTTCATACTCTTCAAATCCTCAGTTAGACGTTTGTCTTTTTCTAAATTGTTCGTGTTTGAAGATGGCTAGGGGAGTTGGTAAGTACAACATAACGTTTAAATCATTTGGATTGATTTTTGATAAATCAAACTTAAGGGAGCAATCTTTATTGTACTTAGTTCTTTTTAATCTTCTTTGATCGATCAAACTTTGATCACATCTACATTCCTTTAACTTTTTCCCAAATCATTCTTAATTGTTGGATGGGTTTCAAAACCTTAATACTTAAGCCATCTTTCCAATAAAGGAGAGACAATGGTGAGAGTGAAAATGCTATGTTCTAAGCATTAAAATTTTCTTACCAAATTAGGCAATGTTTGCCTTATGAGAAAATCAATTGAGTTTGAGTTGAAAATCAATTTTTGAATGATTTTTTTTTTTGTTGTGCAAAGGATGAAAATGACATATTGTGAAATAATTCTTGTGAAAAAATCAAACATGGAAAAAAAAAACACCAACAATAAGATAAGGAACACAGTGTGCTAGCTG
The DNA here is from genome assembly GCA_030254885.1 of Vitis rotundifolia. Classification (NCBI taxonomy): domain Eukaryota; kingdom Viridiplantae; phylum Streptophyta; class Magnoliopsida; order Vitales; family Vitaceae; genus Vitis; species Vitis rotundifolia. The sequence continues at coordinate 14,208,508 of CM058152.1, read as the reverse complement.
TGCAAACTGTTACTAGCTTAAGAAGATTTTGATGGAAATGACTGAAAAATAAAAACTAATAGTGGCTGGAAAGGAAATCCAGTGACACTGGGCAGAGAAGAAGCATAAAAACTAGAGTGATGAATTGTGTTGAAAGAGAACGAGTTCTAAATGGGTTGATTCATTGAATTATTTATCTTTGCTTTCATATTGTTATCATATTCAACATATTTGGAGGAAAACCTATGTTTCTTCTTGTTTGTACTCAAGAAAAGGCCGAGATTAAAGTTTGGAGTGGATTCCAAGTATTTTCTGGAAGAAGAAAGGTGGTAGTTGAAACTTGAAGGTTTTAGGCAAGTGGTCCGAGAAAGGATGAAAGGCTTGGCTTAGGTAAAACCATGTACTCAACTAATTTTTCTTCATATTGGATTATTTGATTATTTGAGGCTCGTGGTTTTTTATCTCTTCAGAGGTTTTCCATGTTTAAAAAATTGGTGTTATTGTCTCTCTATTCTATCTTATCCTTTGATTAGTATTTTATTAGCTTATTATATTTTTCATTGAGTTGTATTGATTGTTTAATTAGAGTATAAGTTGAAATTTGACTATTGGACTTTGTAAGAACAAGATATATTTCATTTTTGTTGATTGATGTCAAGGGACATGTGAAAATGAGTGTTTGTGTTGATGCAATGTCTTATAAATGTTTAAGGAGTATTGTTTCATTTGCATATGACTGACATTGAATAACTTGTTTAGAAGAGTATTGGTGCATCCATTGTTGCTTGTGATTTCCTTGTTTGTTCATAGGATTGAAAAAGAAAATCAATTCATAGGAGAAAAACAAGGGAATTGTAAGCATTTATAAGACACTTTTTTTAATTATTGCTAAAACACCTATTCACCCACCCTTTAAGTGTTATCCATAGGTGAGATTCATCTTCATAGGAAACAATCTACTTCTCATTCTCTCTTGATTTAGATTTATATTTCTTTTTTATATATATATTTTTTATAAAATTATCTTTATGCCTTATCTCCAAGAAGAAAAAAAAAATGAGTTTATTGAAGCGATAAGTCAAAGAGGTTTAAAATGATGGTCATAAAGTATCGATCCCAATTGCTAATAGAAGAGGAAAGTGAATCTACTAAGCTCGTTAGTGTAGTCTTCATTTTATAAATTTTTGAAATTTTTAGGAATGTTATGTAATAGTGTTTGATTAGGGTTAACTAGTTAAGTTTGTTACTTGATGTTGTTAAAAATTTGGGAACTATTGAAGTTTGTTCAAAATAATAAATAGCGCGCGCGCACACACACACACACAGCTTTATCTATTATTGTATGTCATGTATTTAGAGTGAATTAGATATATAAAATTTGAATGTAGTGACATTTGATTAGGTATAAGTTTTATAGAGAATTTATGAAATTTTAGAGATTTTTAGAATATTTATGGATGTTATGTAATGGTGTTTAAGTATGATTAGGTTTGTTACTTGATGTTTTTAAAAATTTGGGAACTGTTAAAGTGTATTCCAAATAATAAATTGTTACTGGATTAATCTATTATGGTAGGACATTACAATTTTGAATTAAATTTTTAGTAATTTCATTTTGTTTAATTTGTAGACTACTACTCTATCAATATGTTTTATAGTTAAAATACCTAAAGAAGAACACTTCTTAGCAAAGGTTGCATATTTATCACACCTTGATATAATAGAGAATATTAAAAGGAAACTCAATAAGCAACGGTTAGAGATGTTCAAGAATTCTTACTTTGGGCATTTTTTGGTTATGCCAAAACTTAAATTTTCAACTCAAAAATTGTATACCACATGTTATTACGCCAATGTCTTATAAAGAAAGATGATGAAATATTATGATATTATCTTGTAACCCATAATATTTATTATCCAAAATAAAATACAATTTTCTTGGTACCTTTATTATTATGACTTATTGATAGATATTAATAGGACGTTATCAAATCTTTAGTTATGTTGTTATCATATATATTGCGTGTCAAAACATATTATGTGGATAATGGTGTTCTTAAGGGTGATCCATGACATTGAATGGTTGCATGATATTCCTTAATAGGACTATGTGTAAGTAAACAAAATTTTCTTCATAGTGGATTATTTGATTACTTGAGGCCTGTGGTTTTTTATCTCTTTGGAGATTTTCCATGTTAAAAAAATCCGTGTTATTGTCTCTCCATTCTATCTTATCTTTTGATTAATATTTCATTAGTTTATGATATTTTTCACAGAGTTATGTAGATTGTTTAATTGGAGCATAAGTTAAAATTTGACTATTGGAGCTTTGTGAAAACAAGATATATTTCATTTTTGTTGATTGATGTCAAGTGGCATTTGAAAATGAATGTTTGTGTTGATGCAATGTCTTATATATCATGTTTGGGAAGTGTTGTTTCATTTGCATGTGACTTGGATTTAATAACTTATTTGGGGGAGTGTTGGTGAATCCATTGTTGTTTGTGATATGATTGTTTGTTCATAAGATTGAAAAAGAAGATCAATTCATAAGAGAAAAACAGGGGAATTGTAACCATTTATAAGACACCTTCTCTAATTGTTGCAAAAATACCTATTCACCCCCCCTCCCCAGGTGTTATTCATAGGTGAGATTCATTTTCAAATGGTATTAGAGTAGGTTTCAAAGTAAAAATCATTTTCGATCCTTGAATCTCAAATACAGAACCTCATCAAGAGGGTGCTTCAATTGGGAGACCTTTTTTAATCAGTGAAAATTATTATCATTGGAAAGTGAGAATGAAATATTTTCTCAAAAAGCAAATTGAAAAAGTATGGAACGTCGTTGAATTTGGTTGCTCTCCACCTAAGGTGTTGGATAAAGAAGGTACACCAACAAATGTGATCAAGCCTAAATTAGAATGAGCTAGAGGTGGAAATGAAGCTAGCGAGAATAAAGCTAGAGTCATGTATTCCATTTTCAACGCCATTAGTATAGATGAATTTCGTAGGATTGCTACTTGTACCTCGGCAAAAAAAGCTTATGTTGGTATCTTAGATCTAAGCAATGAAAACAATACCAATTTTTTAAAAATTGATCTTTAGAGTTAAAGTACTAACCTTTAGGTTAGAATGTTCCCAAATCTTAATTTCCAAATGTTGAAGGTGACCTTGAAGTTGTTGAAAGTCTCGTCAACTCACAATCTTCCATCCAGTGACTAAACCTTGTTTTTGGCACACTTCTGGTGGGGAGAAAAAAAGGGTGGAGGTTATGACTCTCTTTTTCTCTAGATGGTGGCAAACAGAAGTGATGGAAACCCTAACCCCTATGATATAACTTCTTAATTGGGCTTAAGCGACTTGAGCCCACATGGGGCTTAAGTCACTTAATCTAGTCCAAATTGGGTCCTAATTGATTAATTAATCCAACAAGGCTTACTAGTTAATCAATTAACCCAATCTAGAGACCAGATTCACTTACCCTTATGCAACCTTACGTAATTACCAAAATATCTTTATGCACAAAAGTGAACCTAGAGCCAATTTGACCCTTATAAATCTTGCCAACAATATATATGAACTCAAAGTAGGGATCACTAGGACCCATAGGAGTACTGGCACCCTTAGAATCCTACTACAAAGAATCAACTGAACCAAGTATCCCATGTAAATAACAATGAGACATTATGTGCTTGAGTTCATGACCTGGTATCCATTGTATTTAGTCTCCCCATGAACTAGTGTTCATAGTTTATTAAGGTGAAAGTTATCAGCCTTTCAAGACTACCTCTACTATCCTTGAGTTACAAATCCTCCTATTATGTGTTTAACTAACATGTCTTAACTATTAAAGAACTTATGTCAAGTTCCACTTAAAGAACTATTATGGTTATAGTTTCCATGAACACACCTCCTTAGGATCACCCAATGGGAGACATTGTCTTAGTCTCCTGAAATATCAAGGTGCCTTTATTAAGAGTACCTATTACTATTGGCTTTCATCAATAGTGACCCAATCTATAGGGAATATATGACCAACTTACGATCTCATCCATAGGTCAAAGCCACTACTAACTTTAGCAAAAACTTAATATTCTCTCAAGGTTGAGAGACAGCATAATGAAGCAGCTTGGTGAAGTGATGACTACTTGATAGCCTTAAGTCATGACTCACTATAGGCCTAATCCAATGTGTAACTATACAAACTAGTGCACACTCCATGGGAAACCTATCTCAATAGCCAAGACCAGTCATCATTCCAATTAGGAGGTGGTGCACTATAACCTCTAATAGATTGCCTATACTCATGAACTGACTGTGAACAAATCATCTAATTGCAAAGAACTCATGACCTAGATATTTCATACAACTCCTAATGCACCTAAGTCACATACAATGTAGAAAATGCAGACAAGAGTGCTCATAAGTATAATACATGGAATAAGGATAAATAAGAGTGAAATTCGAATATCATTAAATAAATAACAAATTTAAAACTTATTACATCATGTGATGCTTTTAAGAACTCTATCCTAATAGCTTGGGACATCCTCTAAGTGACTCATGAAGGAACTGATGCTATTAAAGTGTCCAAACTTCTAATTTTGACTTCTAGGTTTGAGATAATTAGGATGGAAGATCATGAGAAATTTAGAGAGTTTGATGCAAAATTAATGGACATTGTGAATTCAAGCTTTAATCTAGGTGAAACCATCCTTAACTCTAAAGTGGTTAGAAAGATTTTAAGATCTCTTCATGAGATACTTAGAGCAAAAGTCACCGCCATTGAAGAGTCCAAGGATGTGGATTCATTAAAGATAGATGAACTTGTAGGTTCTCTCCAAACATTTGAGATGACTCTTGGATCACCTAAGAAAGCTAGGGGAGTTGCCTTGAATGATAGTAAAGAAGAGTCGCTAAGTTTTGAAAGTGAAGATGATGAGAAAATGTTGGAGGGAGAATTTACAAAGTTTGCTAAAAGAAATTTAAGAAGTTCACGAAATTTAGAAAATCCAAGAAGAAATCAAATGATGATAAAAATTGAAAGAACTCAATTGGAAAAGAGAAAAAAATGGAGAAATGTGTGAAAAAGAAGTTGAAAATTGAATGTTTTAAATGTGGTGGGAAAGACCACTTTGCTTTTGAATGTCCCTCAAAGAAAAATAATAAAAAGGTCATACAAGTCACTTGGAGTGATTTCGAGTCTAATCAAACAAGTGAAAATTAATCAAATGAATGTGATGAATGCATTAACTTCATTGCCTTTGTGGCAAGTGTCAATGAAGAATCTCCCTTAAAGTAAGTTTCAAGTGTGCTAAGTGAGTCTAGTGACTCTAATAATGATGACATGAGCTTTGACACAACTTATGAAATATTATACAAGGAGTGCTTAACCCTTAAAAAGGAACAAGTGAAGTGGAATGGTTCCAAAAAGAGCTTGATCAATGAGATTGATGTCTTAAAGGGAGAAAAGAAGTGTTTGCTTGATAAAATTGCATTTCTTGAAAATGAACATTTTGAAATAAAGAAAAAGTGTGATGAATTGATGTGTGAAAATCAAATGTTTAAGAATGAATTAAGTCTTAGGAAGGAAAAGTCATGTCCTAGGTCTGAGAGACTTAATGATTTAATTAATTCAGAGCATAAATCATTTGATGAAAGGGGCTTAGGATATGTTGATGAAATTTTTACTCCAAGTTGTGGTAAAACAATTTTTATTAAGCCTTGTGGAGCAAAACATCTTAAGAAAACACATTATTATATCAAGTTTCATTACACTAATTGTGGAAAAATGGGACACACTTTTGATATATGTTATGTAAGATTGTTTGATAATTTTCAAAAGAAATTGATCAACCTAATGAATGAATTTCATGCATTGAAGGATAAGTTGTATGTAAACAAGAGAGTATCTAAGAAGTCTTCAAATATAGCTTATAATGGTGAGTTGAAAAGGAGCACTTAAGTGTTAGTAAGTCACACCCATGGTATTTTAATAGTGGATGTTCACATCATATGACTACAAATAAATCTTTTTTTTACTACATCCACTAATTTTGATGGAGGAACATTTAGGGATGGTAATATGGGTAGAGTGAAAGATGAAGGCTTTATATGTGCCTTGGGTATTCCTAATCTTGAAGAGGTCTTATGTGTGGAGGGTTTAAAAGCTAACTTAATAAACATAAGCCAATTATGTGAGAACAAGCTCAATGTCCAATTTTCACAAAATGTGGGCAAGGTGTTTAACTTGAATGGTGATTGTGTGATGATTGGGTTGAAAGCTTGTGGCAATTGCTATGTTGTTAGTCAAAAATCTCCTTTGTCCTTTTCTCTAGTGTTTGAGGGTTTTAAAATTGATCTTGATGATCACTTGTGGCACCATAGATTGGTTTAAAATGAAAATGGGAGTGTCATTCTAAAGATTAAGAGTGATAAGGAGAGGAAATGGAAGATGCCACTATCATTGAAAGATCAAAGAATTATCTTGGCATTAGACATTGCATTATTAATGACTTGTGGAACACAAACTTGTTTCCTTCAAATATGTTTCTACCAAGTGTCAAATAGTTGATATCCTCACTAAGCCTTTGGATGTTTCTAGGTTTGAGTCACTTAGGAGCTCTATAGATTTATGTTTTTTGAGTTGATTGTCCTTAAAACCTTTCTAGGACATGCTTCATACATATCCTCTTATCTTAGAGATTCCTTCAAGTTTATGTGTATATGTGTTGTTTTGCTTCTTCTTGATTCTCATTTCTTTGTTTTTGTATATTGGAATTTCCTCATATCCTTCTCTTCTCTGTTTTAATCATGATTGATGTTTTTAGTCATCATCATAAGCTATACTTCTCTTGGCTACTTCTCAGAATCCCAATGAAAACTTGCTTGCATACCATCTCAGCTGTTATTGAAGAGCAATTTAGCATGGACAACAGATATCCTTGAAGAGGCTCATGTGTTCCACTCAACTGAAGAGTCCAGAAATCTCTTTGCAACAACTAGGAACTGATATGAAATCCACAACTTCTAGCTGCAATTCTGAGATCCTCATCAGATTTTATTCTTGGTTTTAAAAACACTGTAAACGACTATACACATTGTCGAATTCTCAATGAAATGAATTCATCCATTATTGCTTAGTTTAACACTTGGAATTCCACATTAATTGTTCAAGTCCTATCTGCAAGGAATTCCAAAAACTCTCTTGAAGTTCTCATGTGCTGAAAGAGGAGCAAGGAAAGCTAAATTCTGCAGTTAGAGAGAATGGAGATAATTGGAGCATCTAGGGGTTTTGAAGAGTATCAGGCATTAATACAAGGCAATGAGATAGAACTTGATGAAAATGATAGTATGATTTTAGATGAAAAGGAAACTGACATATCTGATGATGAAATAGAAGATTGCACTTATGCATGGCCACCTTACTGTCCTTACTATTGGGTGCAAGCCTAAAGATGAAGGCTTGAGCAGCAAGAAAAAGGTGTATCGGAGAAAGAGGAATCAGAAAAACCCTCTGCTGTTGTTCCTTTTTCCAGTGAGCAACAGAGAAAGGTGCATTGGCTGTGGAACCCGTAAAAAAGAATCTGTGGTTCATTGGATAGTCTACATGCAAAGAAGATGGAGGATTGAACCAATTGGAGAAGCCCCAAAAGCAAAAGTTATGCAGTCATCTGTAATAATCAGTTGCACATCAATTTTCTGCAATCATACTGACAATAAACCATGGAAGCCATTCGAATTGAGCACTTGTTTTTCACGTACCATAAATTAATCCAAAACCATAATTGGGGTCTTCTCGGAAAGTTGTGTGAGAAATAAGGGAACTGTGAGACTTCTTTTCCAGCCTACTGAGGAGGGTGATTTGGACACTCGCGAAATGATCAAGATAGGTGCTCTTGGTGATGCCGAAGTGGTATTTGGAGTGCATGTCGATCATGAAACACCCACAAGCAATATAGTGTCTCGTTCAGGACCTTTCCTAGCTACAATGTGCTCTTTTTGAAACAAGAATAGTAAGGAAAGGTGGGCATGCTGCAAAACTCCACACCAATGCAGATTCAATACTTTCTGCATGAGCAAATTCTACAAGGGGAGCTCTTTTGAATCACATCAAAGGCTTTAATTCATGAAGATGATAATATGATCAATGGCTTGAATGATTCCCATGCAGATTCAAAAGATATGGATCTTCAAGACACTAAAGCCAAAGCGTCCTGCATAGCTTCAAATGCTTCAATGCTTAAAGATGGTGTTCCATAATCAGGTGGCAAACCTGTGCAGATGGGAGTAAAGACAGTGTTTGAGACTACAGAAAGAAGTGTCAATGATGGCTTTAGCACACTTGAAATTATTCCAGATGCAACTCCAATTGTGTTAATTGAACCCTTCCATTGAAGAAAATTGGACATGTCAGTGTTGATTACATAGAAAGAACGGGAAAGTTGTTGATGAATCATATCTAGTAGCGAAAAGTGAACAGTCTGGGACATGTGGTAGTCAAGTACAGGCACATTTTTCTGTAGGAGTCACAGTGGGTGATGCAATTGTTGAACCTGAGAATGATCTTGAAACAAAATTACATGACAACAAAGAAGAAAAAGCTGAAGGAATTACTTCACGAGAAATCTGATCTTTATAACTCCAAGAATCTAGAGGAAGATAAGATCCTTTGGTCATGTCCATTCACTTTACTGGGGTGAAGAATGGAAGAAGGAAGCCTTACAATTTGAAATTGTGAGTGAAAAACTGGACTGCTTGAGGAGTTTAAACCTTTTTTTATGATGATCTAGGCTAGCTTCTCAAGAAATTCTTTGAAGTGGATGCACTTTCTGGGAAGACGGTCCTACTTTTAACCTACCAAGTTAACTTCCTTCCTGTATTTCATTATGTTCTGTGGATGTCAGATATGGGAATTATACAAGTGGTTATTGGCATCAAGCCCAGAATTTGAGAATCTCGTCAATTGCTCACAAAGAAACCTTCAGTTCTGAAAGGCTTGCAGAGGTTACACCTGAGAAATTTGAAAATTCCATTACTGAGATCAACAAGACTTATGCGGAGAAGCAATTCAAAACATCTAGTGGTGATCAGTTGATCAAGCAAGAAAGCTAAGATAGGAGGGACTTCATTTATAGTTTCACATGATAGTGATCATTATCTAGGATTTATTCTTGAGGCTTCATTCTCAAATGACAATTTCTCTAGCAGCCTGGATGATAGATCAGGACATAAACTTCACCCTGAATCCATTGGTCATTCCTATGATTAGCCACAGTTATCAGAAGCTGATACAAAATTTTTGGACTCAGCAACCTCGTTGAACAAAGAGGAGGAGAAACAGTAGGATGACAATAGCACTAAAGCTGGTCAAATATATTCGGTTATGATCAACTCAAGGCTAACAGGGATAAGACAATCAGTTCTTCAGATAGGAGATAGATTATTCTAAGGATGCTTATGCTGTTATTGACTTCGCACAAATCAGAAGACAAAAATCCAAATGATAGAGCCACCTCTTAACTGCCAGCATGAAAATTGAGACACAGGGCAATATAATCTGCCCTACCCAGATTGGCTATTATGGATACACTCTTGCTGAAGTTCCAAGCAGTAGCTTTTTTGGACTTGCTAAAGGACGTTGAAACTAAACCCCTTAGAGGAGAATAGAAAACTGGTAGGGCAACTTGGGAATGATAAAGTGTCAACAGAGATGCTGAGTTCAGAACTTAGAAAAAAAAATGCAGCTTGAGCAAGAAACGAATAAATATGCATGTCACTTCCTTATACATGACCACTTTGGTGCACATTATTATTCTCCTGATGCTTCTCTTTTCCTTGCAATCTTACCCGTTTTAAATTTGGTTTTCAAAATCTTTTTCATAAAAATAATCGTGGTTCCTAAATTCCATCCTTAGGTTAATAACATCCAAACTTTAATAAAATTTTGCTGCCAAGTTTCATTCTAGTATGCACCTTTTTTTTATTTTCCTTATTTGAATAGTTTTCCTTTTTTTTTTTTCTTGATTTTTAATAAACATAAGTAAATTTTATAATTCCTAAATTAATGGAATTTATATAATTAATCCATACAAAAATGAAATAGGTAGTGGTTGGACCCAATGTACATGATGTACTTCTTTGGTTACCTGTTTATTGATTGTGCACTAACTTTGTCTAGCATGATAGCACTCAACTTGTAGTTAAGGTACATCCCGAATCTATCTTGCTTACTCATTTTGGTATTATCATGATTTTTGATTTCTTGGTATTTATATATTAATCAATCAATTGTCATAGTTATCCCACCATATTTAGTAGAAATCTTTTTAGGACTTAGAGGGGTGCTACCATTTTGGTACATTCCCAATAGGTAACCTAACCCTAAACTTAGAATTAGGTTTTTTTTTAAACTTGTCTTTCCAAATTAGTAGTCATTTTTAGGGTTTTATTTCTTATTTTGTTTTCCCTTTTAAAAAAAAATAAAATAAATGGTGACTCCATTTTTTTTTTAAAAAAAGAATCAATTTTTTCTCTAAAAAGTGAGTCCCGCCATCGAGTGGGAATGCACATGAAAAATGCAGGTCTACACATGATTAAGATACCTGCATGATTAAGATATATTGTATTTTGAGATATGAATTGTTATGTTTCAAAGTAACCTTAATCTACAACATGATCAATATGGAAAGATGTTTGGGACACTGAGCAATTGAGAAAAGGTATCAAGAAGGATGACCTAATGAAATAATAAGGGGTTAATTAAAAAAAAAGAAATGAGTGGCTACATGATTCTAAATGTTGCTTGGTTTGGGATTAATCCATCTTTTTTAGAGGGCACTTTGATGTTTTTGTCAAGATGTATGCCCATGTAGAGCAAAATATTTAGCTAGTGATAAAGAAATCTAAATACCAATGATCTTTCAAGATCTCAATCTATGATTGATCTCTTTCTCAAGAGTCAAAGAAAAATAAAAGAATTGCCTTATAAATTAAAGAGGTATAAAATAGATGAACCTTTAATAAGGTTGGGAGAGAAAGAATTCTACAATCTTTTACCATCTTATATATATTCTATTCAACTTGACATTATTAACAATGTTATAAAGGACTAATGACAGTTATGGATGTTACTTCCTAATCTATTCAAGGTTGAAAATAACTCAAAACTATGATAATATGAAACTAAGTAAGAAATTCACTCAATATCTAAAATTTTAAATCTCCTTTAGAGTCTTGGAAAGAGTTGGATTATTTTTTGAACCTTTTTAAATTAGTTCCTTTTTTATACATTTTTTCAACAATTAGTATCTTTGATATGTCTTTTATTATTTGGATCTAGAGTATGATCATATTCAAGTATAAATAATTGGGAAATGACTCAATTTTTCAGTTAGAAAGATTAAAAAAAAATTATCAAGGTTATAATAGGTTAGAAAGGAAAGATTCTTTTGTTGGTTAGACTAACCAAAAAGATGATATGAAATTTAATTATTATGAAAATTTTGATCATATTATGGAAACCTAGAGATTCATCTCAAAATTGTGATGATTGCAATTTTATTATGGATTCTAAGGAGTTGTTTAACTATCTTTTCTTCTATTTCAAAGGCACCTAGGGAAGTACCCACATTGCGGATTTACCAAAATTTATGTGACTTAAGAGTATTGAAGCAAAAGAGTAAGTTTAAAAAAAAAAGTTAAAAATGAAGATAGCATTTAAATATTTACCTGTGAGGTATGTTTATTTCCTTCCATTATCCTTGTTGATCCTTTACTTTAATGCTTATAGGTAAAACATCAATCCTACATCAAAATCATGCCTCTAACATTCGTAAATAAGAAAAGTGAAAATAACACTACATTAGTCCAAAAACTAGTGGATTCAAAGTCAGTGAGGGAACCCTAACACCAAAATGTTTATGAATTTAAGCACAATTAAAGGATCTCTCCTTTCTATGTGGACTTAAAACAAGAATAAATTATCATTAGGATGAAAAAAAATTCTCATATAATAATTATTCAAAGATTTTCCATATGATTCACTAATATTGATTTACATATACTAAGTACCTAAAGGTGATTGTTCCTTTTATGCATTGTGCATGGTGAAGTCCAAAATCATCCTAGGCTATGCCTAGGTTGGAGTTTAAACTCCTTGTTAACATTAGTTGGTCCCATTTTTATCATTCCATTTATTAACTCCATGACATATGTAGATTTGCTTACACCGACTACCTCCAGATTATTTCCTCTTTTATGCATTGTGCATGGCAAGTTCTAAAATTAACTCCAACAATGCCTATGTTAGAGTGTCAACTTCTTGTTAACTTTAATTGGTCCCATCTCTCTCATTCTATTTACCACTCTGACTTCCTAAAACAATGCAATTCAATCAATAATCTTTCCATATTGGCTATGAGAAATGACCATCCACTTACCTAATTATGAAGGTTCATTTGAAGAAATCATGTTTATAACCCCACAAGAAGTTTAATAAACAATTTAATCATGGCATAATTGATCAAAGCTCAATTATTACATATTTTTCATTTTATTTTACACCTCTCAAATGACATTAAGTTTTAATGACACCATTCTAACTAAGAGTATTACAAATCCCTATCATATTCTCATAATTATTTTGTTTATGTAGTATTTTTAATCTTGTTAATTATAGGATCTTTTCACCAAGAATAAAAGGATGAAGAATTGGTTATTGAATCTTAGACATCTATCTCTCCATGGATAACATCAAAGTTCAACAACAAAGGTTTCATTTTAGCTAAGAATTAAGTAGCAATACTAGTTGTCAATATGTCCAATTTAAAGACTAATCTCACCCATTCATTTTTCAAAATTGAAGCTCTCATCCAATTTCCTAATTTGCTACCCATTGAAGAGTAATTGTTGCCAATAATTTTTGTCCTTAGTTTGAGAAGTTGAATTTGAACTATCTACTTATCTACATCTTATTAAATGTAGGATTTCTATATTTTATTTGAAAAGAGAAATAAAAATAGTTTTAGCTTGACATTTTAGCAAGGTTTTTATAGAGGCTTTTTTTAGAGATAGTTTTTCCTATTCACTAAGTTTCCTTCTTCCAAAGCTTAGAAAGAATGTCTATGTAATACCTTCATTAAAGTTTGAATTTATGAATAATCCTATCTAGTGGAAGGGTGAACATTCTGTTGAAACTCCATGAATATTTTATGTATTTCAAATTTCGATTTTAATTTTTTTAGGTCTACTTTCTCTAGAAATACATATTCATATAGATATTACTTAGATTTTCATTTGACAATGCTTGTTTCATATTTTGATTCTTTGTATTTGAAATTTGTTGTTAATCCTATTTGAGTGAATTAAAACAATAAACTTCTTTCTCAATAAATAGAATTTTCAAAGAAGTTTATTTTTTTATTGTTTTATTATTGAAGTTTTAGATTCAACTTCAATCTAATGCTTTGTAGTTGTTAATTTGGCTGACAATGTTCCACAATATTTTCTTATTTTTTATTTTCCTTCACATATGTGCATAAGAGGATTGAATTGAAGATTTAGTTGAGTATAATGTACATTGTTGTGGGTTTAAAAGCTTATTTATTTAACATAAACATCTTTTTATATTGCTTTTAATCCATCTAATGTGAAGAGTGTAAGTGTTTGATTTGTATAAAACAAAATTGATTTCAAATCTAGTACTAATATTAGGCTTTTCATGATTTTAAAATTGTAAATAACTAGCTAAAGAGTTTTTGGAAATAAAAAATTAGTTGAAAATCTTCGATAATCCTTAATTTGACCATGAGAGATTGTAAGTTTTTTAGAGAGTTTTCACGGGTAAATTTAACAAAATTAACCATTAAAAAAATTCAATTCATTGCATTTTATGTCAAGAAGTGAGCATAGAAAATCACTTCAACTTTAACATCCATCCACTCATTTATTTGTTCTATTTCTTTTTCATCTTTTGAATCTATTTTCACCTTAGAATTTTAATCAAAGTAATCTCTACAACCAACCTATTTTTCAATCCTTCCCTAGTCTATATTGTACTTGTTAATCCCACTTTGTGTGGGTTTGATATCCAATACTCATTAGGTACTACAAATTTAAGACCTTTGTACTTCAATAATAATTTTTTTCACAAAGTAAATGGACTAGTTTGAGGGTCTTGACTCAATGTCTATAGTTAGCTTGTTGAGGCAAGAATGATTCACAAATTACCAAACATATCTTGGCTAGATTGAGAAAGTGAAAATCATGATTTTCACCATAATTTCATACTAAAGCCACTATCTAGCCGCCAATATAGGATGTTTTCATTAGCTTATGTTTCTTTCAAATTAGATGTTTACATCTAAGAAACCCCTTATGAGGTCTTACCAACCATCCTTTATGCTGAGTCTTACTCATTACTAAAATTTGAACACCTTTATATTCATCTCCCTATACCTCACTCCCTTCTTCTCTCATTCCCTTTGTAAGCAGAATATGATAACTTATAAGTGGTCTATCTTTTCCTTTTGATAAGAAATATCTCAACAAGACCATGATAGCAAGCATCACTTTCTCATTTATGGGAGAAAAACACTCAAAAGTGGGCTTGCAACGACTTTTCAATCTTATATGCTTATGAGTAAGATTTAGTTCTATCAATCATCATAGCAAGCATTATGCAATATAATTAGTATAACAACTTTGAATGTTATAAAATTATGAAATAAAAAAACACTATTAGACATAAAATATTTGAAATTATGCCATCAAATGCATACCTTGGCCGTGATTTACAACAAGAATTAGTGAATACTTCATCCTTTTTTCATGGGAAGAAGAATCAAACCATTCTTAATCATCCATTCCTAATATAAATAGCATAATCGTAAGTGTCATAACTAAGTTATTTGATGTAGCCAATTATCTCCTTCCAATCTCATGCATTGGAAACAAAAATTTATTTCATTTCGAAGCCTTAACCAACCTAAAAACATAATAATCCTAAATGAAATGAACAAAATGAAAAAAAAAGAAAAAAAAAAGAAAAGGTTAGAAATAAATGAAAACAAAATTTTTTATTTCTCTTAAATGATAAGTATAATAAATAATCGATAGAATATAGTAAAATCAAGATGCTCACCTAAAATCTTATAAACTATAAAATTGGAAAAGCAATTTTAACGTTGATTGTTCATTAATAAAATAATTTATATCAAAATAAAAAGTTTATTATTAAAAGATAAATCTATATATTGAAATGGAGTGAAATGGGAAAGAAGATCTAATTTATTCTTAGATATCCGAATTAAACTAATAGAGAAAACAAATAGTGGAGTTAATTGAATACAATATTGATGCAATGCCTATATTATATTAAATCTTGAAAGAGATTGATTATATAATTATTTTGAAGACAAGGAGTCAAGCAAATTAAATTTATTACCAATGATAAGTTAGCTCCAAAATGTTGTTCAGAATTCTTTGTAGCCACTCTACAAGAAATACTCATTAACAAAAAAAAAAAAACTTTCATCCAATAATTAAAACTATTAATGCTTACCATACTAAACATGTTAATAAATGATCTTTTCCCAGTTGGAGATATTTTAGAAAATAATAATAATGGTCATTCATATTTGAACCAAGTGAACAATTTAACAATTAAACTATCATATAAATGTCAAGAATGTAAAGATATTGTGAATGGAAAATACATAGTTCAATGTTCCAAAGTATATTGATGTCTTATACAATTAATTTATATGACCGTGATGAATGCAATCTACTTGAACATATTTTAGGAGCATTGAATAGAGAATTGTAATCTCTTTTGGTCCTTGCCTCAAAATAATATTTATTATTCTATTGCGTTGATGTATGTGTAGTTAAAAGAAAATAAATAGGATATATAAAGCATATAAATAAATAGCGAAGTCAGTTGGTTGTAATCTCTATAATAGAAGGACTTCTGGCATTTCCATTTATTAAGAAAGCATTAAAGGTTTCTAAGAATAAAGATGGTATCTAGACTTTAGAAGAATTTCACATTTTCTTATGTTTGTTTTAAAGTTTTTAAAAGGTCAATGGGTTGTCACTGGTTTTGTATTAAAGCTATGTTCTGTTTGGTTTATGAAAAGTTCTAAAACAAGAAAAAAATCTCAATATATATATATATATATATATATATATATATATATATATATATATATATATATATATATTCATTTAATTTCAATTAACTAAAACCAAACATTCACTAAATGTCCATGGTGCACCCACAATTTTTTGTTTTGTTTTTTTTGTTTTTTTTTGTTATTGGAATAGCTCTATTCCAAAGGCATTTAGAGCCCGTTTGGCAGTGATTTTCAAAAGTGTTTTTAGGCTTAAAAACACTTAAAAGTGTTTTTAGGATAAAAATAAGGTGTTTGGAAAATTTTAAAAAACGCTTCTAAAAATCTAGGAAAACACTTGAAGTGATTTTTAAAGAATCACTTGACAGGTGTTTTTTCAAAAAAACACTTCAAAATTTTTGAAATATTCAAAAAATGCCCCCAAGTGATTCCCGATACCTCCCTTTCCCTTTCACTCATACCTCTCTCATTTGTTCTCCTCCTCCATCGCTCTCCATCTAAAAGGTGCTCCACTTTCATTCGACATCATTTATTTGATCGAAGGTAACCCTTTGTTCTTTTCTTGTTTTTCTTTTCCTTGTTTTTAATGTCTGATTGTCTTGCAATGTTAGTTAGGGTTTTGGGTTTTAGGATTGTTTGGTTAGGAGGAAAGTATGAGAAAATGAAATGGTAAATCAATAGAGCAGTCGAGTCTCATTTCACGGTACTTCTCTCTCTAAAACTCTCATTCTCTATTTTGGTTCACATATGCAAGTGCTCTGTTTAGGGTTTTTGAGTTCACGTGTTGCAGGTCCGTTTCTCTTTTGAGGAAGAAAAACTTTTTCAAGTGATATCTTGTTATTTAGAGCCTGTTTGATATGGTTGTTGTCTCATTGTTCTTAGGATTTTGTGGTTTGTTTGATTGTTGTGATTTGTGTGGTTTGTTGGGTTATTAGGATTTTATGGTTTGTTTGATTGTTGAAACCTAAAGGAAAAATATAAGAAAATTTTGGGTTTAATCTTATTGATTTCATATTATAGTTGGGTAGAGCATTTGCGCTCAAACTGTTTGTTAGGATGCCCATGAGAGTTCTTAGACCTTATGCAGACGAAATAATCTTGCCCGTGTTCCTGGAGACCCGACTTTTATTGTCTCTTTGTTGTAAATAGTCAAAGAATCAGAACTTATGTTCGTGATGGAAAAAATAGGGAATATGTGATGAGAATTTTCAAGTGTTTGATTGCTTCTTGTTTCCTAAATAAACAGGTTCTTTAGGGTATACATGATGGAAAATACATTCTCATTTCCACATGATTGGGAAATCTTTTTCTTTTTTTTTTTCACTGCCATATTTATGTTATTTTGAAATTTGTATTTTATTGATTTGAAACCTGGAGTTTGAAAATTTTGGAGCTTGTTATTGAATCCAAGCTGTCTCAAAACTCAATAGGGTTTGGCCTTAATGCCCATTTTTTGGTTCTGTGGCACTGTCAATAGAGCAAAGCCTGCCCCCTTCCACTTTCCCTTCTCTCTAATCACACACATATACCCAGTCATTAACCCACAATAGGTTTCTTCCTATTTTCACCTTGTTTTTCTAATTATCCATATTTGTAAAAACATCCAACAGTCCATGCCTATATGTATTATAAGAGAACCTTTTATTTGTAGGCATAGGAGTGGCGCCCATCAGGGTAAAAATAAGAAGGTTTCTAATGAATGGTTTATAGATTCATGGCTACTCTTCTTCCTTGTAGAGAATAGATAGAAGTATACCACCTTGAAGATCTCTACAGAGCATGCATGATTTTCAAAAGCATGGTGGCAAACTCAACTTTCTAATAGTAGTATGGAGGGCATTGGCATTTTGTTGAACTTTGGAAATTAAGTTAAAAGGCATTTTCCTCTATGGCATATCAGTATGGAAGTTAATAACCTCCTATGTCTCACTACTAGTTGCCTCTATGGCAATGTGAAGCTATATGGAGTAGCTACTAGTTTTAATGCAATTTCATGAATTCAACTGCTGGTTACAGATTCTCTTTCCATATTCCTGGAAAATGCAGGGCCCTGCTTTGTATTTTTGACATGAAAATGATTATGTAACCATTATTTAGGTATTTGAGATTGAGTGCAAAAGAGGGGGCTTTGTGTTATTTGAGATTGACACACCATGTAATGAGTAATATATGTATGTGGGATTTATTTTAGCTGCAGTACAGACATTTTATCTTGCCATTCTCTGCTATTATTGATCATTGCATAGGAAACTCCTTTACACACTTGCAATAAACTTGAATGATTGTGTTCAAATAATCATTTACGAATCAAATGGTTATCTTCTATAATTATCCTGTTTGGCTAATGTTTGGGTTTTGAAAATGTCTCTTGTAGAATGTTATATTGATTGAAGTTTTTCTTGTGCCATTTGAAAATTTTTTTCTCTATCAGTTTCCAAATGAAAGTTTTTTTTTCTTCTTTCTACATCCAAAAAGGGGTAATATAGTTCATTCTTTTATAAATCTTGAAGAGGCTATGTTTCTTCTGCATCTATCATTCTTTTTTTTTTTTTTTGGGGGGGGGTGTTATATTGGTTGAGGACTAGTTGGAACTTTGGTTATCAGTTGCAGTCCAGCTGGAAAATGTTACAAAAGTTTGTGAAGTTTATTTTCCTGAGCTTGTATTGAATTAGCAGGAAATTATGTGTTTGTTAAATATAAATTGTTTAATATAAAAGTATCTAGTTCTTCTTGAACTTCTTTTGAAACTAGTTTAGATAGAAACTTCAACAGCCTAGATGAGTGATATTAAGACTGATACAACTACCAATGAGGATTTCTTTTCAACCAAGAATATTGCACTTGAGGATTTCTTTTTCTTATTTGTTTATTATGATTTACAAAATCTGCCTATATGATACTCAATACCGAGTTTACACTTAAAAAATTTAATCATACCAAGCATTGTTTACACTAGATAACCATATGTTCTTGATGTTTTGTTCCTTAATTCTTTCTTTATTCTTCATTTTAATTGTGTGATTCTTTGTTTGAAAATTATTATTTCTCTAATATATATATATATATATATATTTAAATAGAGGATGTCTAGCAATATAGTTCAACCATTACAACAACCAAGTGGTGAAGAAAGTGAAAAACAAAGCAAGCCTTATTGGGATGATATTACAATGGATGCTTTTATCAAAGTTTGTGTGACTGAGACTTTGGCTGGAAATAGACCAAATAGTCACTTTAGCAAGTTAGGATGGAAAAATGTTATAAAAGCCTTCAACAATTTGACTGGAAGAAACTATCAATATAGACAACTTAAAAATAAATGGAGTTCTCTTAAAAAGGATTGGCAACTTTGGAATACCTTGATTGGGAAAGAGACTGGCCTTGGGTGGGATCCTATGAGACAAACCATCAATGCAAGCAATGAATGGTGGGATAAGAAATTGAAGGTATGTTTTTTTTAGTCATTAAATTTATTTGATTAATTTATATATTAGTTATGAAATATGATAAATTAAATACTCTTGCAGGAGAATCCTGAAGCAATAAAGTTTAAAACAAAAGGCTTGAAAAATGTTGAGCAATTAGACTTACTTTTCAAAGATATTGTTGCTACTGGTGAAGGAGCTTGGGCACCAACACAAGGCTTTGTAGGACAAGATGTTGATAATTCATCTAAGGTGGGGGAACACAAAGATAATATAATAGAAGGCTAAGATGACTGTAGTTGCAATCCGTCACTTGATACTATCTCCCATGGTTTTGAAGCTACTACTTAACCTTCTATGGAAAAAAAGAATAAAGGAAGAAGAAAGAGGAAAAGAGATGAAACCAAATTTGAGCTTGTGGCTATCCAGTTAGAGCGCATTTGTAGTGCTATGGAGAATAGGTCTGCTATATCATCTAGAGGAGATAAGCTAGGTTGTAGCATTGTTGAAGTGATGAAAATCATACGTGGCATGCTTGAAGTGAAGAATGACTTTGAGTTATACATGAAAGCCACAAATATCATGGTTGTCAAGGAAAATAGAGAGATGTTTATTGCATTAGAAGACCTAATTGATCAGATTGCATGGCTTAAACATAAACATGTTTGAGGGTTGGAGTTGTTTCTTGTTCTTATATGGAAACATATTTTTGTTACCTAATATTGTTTAGTTGTTAGGTTGAGGGGAGGAAAGAGATGTTGGTTTGCTTTATGTGTGAATTGAAAAGTCATTATGCCATTTTTTGATACTTTTTATTATTTCTTTCTCTAAAAATTGTGACTATTAGATGAGCTTTGGTGGTACTTCTTATAAATTTGGAATTGTTTTTCATTTTATTAATGTGTAGTTCCTCTGTTCTTTTTTTTTTATATTTTATCTTAGTCATTTAACATTTTTTTTTTTAGGTTCATTATTTCTATAAGATATGTTCCCCCTTTTTTTGCTATGAAAACATTTGTCTTCTTATTTACTTTTAATTAGAAAAGCTTTTTTTTTTTTTTTTTTCCAGAAATTAATAGGTAATCATATATTGTTTTATTTTGAAAATTATCTTTTATTCAATGTTCTTTTTTATTGATTTAGATGTTTTTTATAAATATTTTTTTAAATTTTATTATAGTGATAAAAAATTATTAATTTTAAACTAATATATAATCAAATAATTTGTTATATCATGATTGATATTTATTTGTTAATCTAATTCTTTTTGTAAAAATTTTATTTAAATCATAAAAAAATATTATTTTTAGTTTTTTTTAACAATATAAATGTATATATGTCCTTTTTGGTAATTTATTAATATCAAAAGTGTTTTTATGCTTATACAACATATTATCAAAAACACTTTAGAATCATTTTTTCTGATTCTCATAAAAGTGTTTTCTAAGGAAACACTACAGAAGAAAACACTTTTAATAAAAACATTTTTATTAGAATCACTACCAAACGAGCTCTTAAAGTCATGCTTTCTTTTTTCTTTGTAGGTTTTATGTGGGCCGAGTTGATCTCTCGATCCAATGGTTGGAATATGTTCATCCAGAATGGAGGGCTGGAATTAGGCTAGAGGGGTAAAAAACCAAGACATGAGATAGAGGAAGGTCTTTTAGATTTACTAAAATTTTAGTATTACCTGTATTTAGGGGAGAGAATGAGGGGGAGAGAGAGAGAATCCCATGTCAAATAAGACAATGTAAGAGGCAGGTAGGATGTCCATGTGGGGCTCTCACATGAATACCATTTTCACGTTCTTGTTCTTCCTTGTCTTTCGGTTTACCAATTTGCCCACATCCCCTATTTCTTTCTATCAATTATCTAGTTCATTCCAATTTTTACCAGGCAGGCGTTCTTTTCTTTTATACTATTGTAACTTTTTTCTTCTCGAGTATCAAATAATATCTAGATTTTTTTTCTTCTCAAGTATCAAATAGCATCTGGATTTAATATTAAGATAAAATCTTAGTATTAAGATTTTAATATTACTTTTCATTTCACTATATATAACTTTTTCCTTCTAATATATTTTAACAAATAGATCTTTAAAGTTAAATAATTTTTAGTAATAAATGTTTAGAAAATAACAATGATCAATAATATCTTTTAGAAAATAAATTTAAAATATCTTTTCTTAAAATATATCAAGTTTTTGCATAAGCATATTTTTTACTCAATTACTGATAAAGTATTCTAAATTGGTTTTTATTCAAGAATTTTTAGTATTAATTGATTCACTTTCTAAACTTAAAATTTTTAAAAATAAGTATACTCATTAAAAAAATCTAAATCTATATCGTGCTTGATTAAAAATTTATTTAATTGGTAAAGAGTTCTTAAAAAATTAGAAATATTTGCAAAAAAAAAAAAAAAAAAAAAAAAAAAAAAAAAAAAACAATGATTCTAGATTAATTTCGATTCATTATTTCCTAATATTTGTGTTTGTTTTTATTTTTAAAAAAGTTTAAACTTATTAATGAATGTAATACATTATATTAAAGTATCAAACTATTTCTCCAAACTACTCCTTTGAAGTTGGAATATCTTGGTACCAATTTTGACATCAAGATTTTTAACTCATTTTAAATGCAATTTTTGATGTGTGGAGAGTAGCATGTGAAAACTTATTACTAGAAAAAGCTAAAAACCAAAGAAATAAAATTCAAATTACTATATAGATTCAAGCAACCTATTGTGAATCGGAGTTTAATTGTTGAGATACACAAGTCTTCAACAACTAGAAAATAAATTTAATATTTTTTTAATATGTATGGTCATGTATCATATAGCATAACTTACTAGCTCTTCGTCATACTATGGTTATGTTATGTAAGAAAGAGTATGGAGCTATGCGTTCAAGGTAGCAAAATGGAAGGTACTACCTTAGAAAATTATTAAAATATTAGTAAGATATAGTTAGAAATAGATTACACAACAATTACTGATAATCCTATCCATGATAGCAAAAATAATATCGATTTTGAATGAACTACTTAAACCTGATGTCTGAGTAATAAAATTATTTGGTTGTTGGTGTTGGGAAAAATAATTTCTTAACTATTAATTTGCAATCAACAAATATATTCTTATATAAAATAAAAGGAGATGCAGTAGGAAAATACTACCATATGGGTTAAATCTGCTTCAGGAGTACTAGGATATGAAAAAGCCTGTAGCAAGCCATTTGGAATCATGGTCATCCCCATTAGAAAATCCCAACTGGAATACATTTTGTAAACATAATAGTTATTATGAGCATTGGACATTCAAGTGTTAAAGATAGAGTGGGTGATTTCTAAATAGAAAATTATTTCAAGAACATGAATTTGATAAAAATTGAATAATTTTATCAATTTATTAATATTAAATTAAGTATGCTTCTAATGTTTCATTGTGGAAGTAATTATATATTTCTACTAATTATAATAATTCACAAGGTGGGTAGATAGTAAGGGAATCCTTAAAATATGTGCTTAAAATTTTCAAGTTTTATGTCATTATCTTCTTTTTCTTTTTGTAGAAGGAACTACATGCAAGTGATTAATCCACACTAATTTAAAATCATGCCAAAATTTTGTTTTTAGAAATGATCAAAGGCAAAGTGCCTTCTTCCAAGTAGCTATTTATAATGTATATCAAAGGAACAAGGTAAGGTGAAAAACTTGGTTACCTGTCTATAATCCTTTCTTCTGTAGCATACACTTTTTGCAAAAACAATGACGCATTGGTGATGTTTGCATGAGTTAGAGTATGATTTTTCTGTAAGTTAATAAAAAACTATTTCACATATGTGATTTATATGTCACAAGCTAGTTTATCACCTATGAATTTATGTGGTATTTAACATCCATTCATAAAAGTTAGGAAATATAAAATGTTTGAAATAGTAAAATTGTCTATCCCTAGATCATCTTATAATATGATTAAACTGATCTAGAAGCTAATTAATAGTGAAAAGTTCTTTGTTTTAGGGTACTTATTAAATTAACCTAACATTTAAAATTACTTTCCTACATCAAGATGTACTAAAAAATTCATAACATCACAATCAAAACTACAATGAAGTAATTGTGAAATTTTCATGTATGGAATGATGTTCTAATTAGCCAACTAATTAGTCTAAAAAAATCAAAGGGTTGTAAGGACACATGATATGGAATAGAGGGACTCCAAATTTGGTATATATACAATTAGTTATATCCTTATAGAAGGAAGATTTTATTTGGGCTACCAAAGAAAAATATTTTAGTAAATTTAAAAAATTGAGGGTTCCAATTCTTGGCCAAATGAGCATTCTTGAGAATTAAATGATTCCAAAGATGTATCAATTAGCTAAAGTAAATGCATTTCCCCTACATTGATCAAGTTGTCTTATGTCAATGAATGACTTCAAATATATTTGTTAACCTTAAAATCTTTAATTCACTTGTACTTGTCAATATGCTTGATGACTTAATTCTTGTAGTCTTTAGTAGAATCATTGGTTGTCATAACCTAATCAACAATCAATGCAATATGAATAAGATGTTCGAAAGTTAATTGAGTACCACCCTATGGTTTTTATACAATTTCTTTTTAGAAAAGCTAACATTTATTGTTGTTTCTATCATTCTTTGGAGAAAGCTAAAAGATTAGTAGTTGAAAGGAAAAAGAAAAAACAAGGATAAGAAATATTGAATTAAAAATATACAATCCAATGTTAAACAACAAATTGTCTAATTGGGTGTGAATTCACTAAGCAAATATTATATTTTTAGAGTAACTGTTGAATGAAACTTAAAAAAAAAAGAAAAAAAATCCTCCAATATTAACTTGTTGTCGCCTTACCCATCCTAGTGAAAAGGAAAAGTCACTTTGAGATCCCAAAGACATTACGACAATTGGTGGTTTTGGATCAATTTTTAAATTACTGATGAATTGTAGGAGCCTATTAGCTTTAGCATCCCCACTCACAACCTGGTTACCATATATAAGTTCAAAAGAAATCCAACTACATAGAATAAAATAAAAAGCATACATAGTACTACCAATAAAAGCTATCAACATTTGACTTACTAGAACTTTTAGTCTCTCTTTGCACCTAAATGCATCTCTCAAATATGTATGTTGATTGAGTATCTCTAATACATTAAGAAGAGGAAGTTTTGAAACATCAACAACCTGAGAATTGAAAGTAATACTATAATCAATAGGTTGTTTCATGAAAAAACAATTCAACCAATGTTTATTCATAAGATTCAATCTTTTTTAAAACATAACCTTATCCAATTCGTCAGGTGTGAGGTCATGCAACCATAAAAGAAAACCATTTTCTAATATAACATCATCTTTAGAGTTAACCATTGCCACCAGAAAAAGATATTTTAAGATATTGTACATGTAATAACAAATTTAAAGATTTAATTCATAAAATTCAATTGTAGTTTTAATTGAAATGTATATAAGTGGACTAGAAGCAATCATTGCTTAGCCATTAAAAAAAAATTGCATGTAAAGGATAAATATCATTAACAAAAAAGTTCATGTGTATCTACATATGAAATTATGAAGGAAAATAGCTTATACATCAAAATACAAAGTCGAGAAAATTAAATCATCCTTAACGTATTAAAGGTTACTTTTATCCATGTTAAAGGGTCATCCTTACTTGTTATCAATGGAGGTAAGGAATTTACATATGTTCAAAATTCAAAATAAATTGACAATTAACAACTAATTTACATAAAGGGCAAATTTGTTAAACTAATTGTTTTTATATATGTTGAATATAATGAATTTATAGTGTACAATCTTTCCTTTTTTTTAATATAGGTCACATGTATGGTAGTTAGGACTCCTAGCCTTGTATATATATATTTTCTCAATTGTAAGTAGATACTACATGAATGAGAATCAAGGTTTTCTTCTCTCTCTCTTAACATGGTATCAGAGCCAAGGGAGAAAACCTAATTCTTTCCAGTTTCCCCGTGTCATCAATTCCGGGAAACCTTCCTGTGACCGTGTTTCATTCCGGTCACCTTCCCCAGACCCCAAAGCTTTCCGGTCGGTCGAATCGTCGTTAGAAAACATTCACCGCTGGCGACTTTTCCGGCGACGTTTTTTCCAACACCGCAAGGAGCGCCTGGAGGAGATCTCCAATTTTTCCCAAAGCACTAGAGCCAGAAAACCACCCATGTGCCTGCCACGCGCGTTTGTCTGGCCGGCGACTGCATCTCATGCGCCGGCGTGTGAGGGCGCGTGAGCCACTTTCCGGCGACGCGCTTCCTCCTCCAGCCTCGCTTGACGCCGACTAGCCACCCTTTATACCTGTTTCTGCCATCCGAGCCTTGCACGTGCCTTTTTGGGGTTCTTTTGCCTCCGCCGGCCCTCCGAACTGTTTTTCTGGCGTCCTCCGGCTATTTTTTCTTAACCCCAATCCCTGCACGTGCCTTGGGAAGTGTTCTTCTACCTTTCCGGTGGTGCCACGGTTGTTTTTTCTTTTCTATTTGGTCTCTCACACGGGCGATTCTTCGGTTTTTCCTTTCTCAACCGCATTTGAAGCCGTATTAGGGCTCTCTTCGATCCAAATATACTTCATTCTCCAGATAAGTGGATATGGCTACTAAAACTTCCATTTTTTCCTCTGTCATATCTGGATCTCCTATGATTACTTCGGAGAAATTGGTTGGCAGTGAAAATTATCTTTCTTGGTTTGCCTCTGTTGAACTTTGGTTTATGGGACAAGGATATGAGGATCACTTGGTTACACAGGAGGCAAATATCCTTGAGGTTGAGCACGTACAGTGGAGAAAGATAGATGCCCAGTTATGTAGTGTATTATGGCAATCAGTTGATCCCAAAATCCTTCTTCATCTTCGGGCCTACAAAACTTATTTTAAATTTTGGACTCAGGCCAAAGATTATACACGAATGATATCCAACCTCTTTATAAGGTGGCTTCTGCTATTGTCCATATCAGCCAACAGGACTTGGATCTATCTACTTATATTGGCCAGATTGCCTCTCTTAAGGAGGAGTTCTTGACTGTGATGCTTCTTACTCCTGATGTTGGGGCTCAACAAACACAGCTTGATAAGTTCTTCATGGTCCTTACTCTTATTGGCCTCCGTCCGGATCTTGAGCCTATCCGTGATCAAATTCTTGGTAGTTCATTAGTTTTGTCCTTGGAATGATGTGTTTGCTTGCCTCCTTCGTATCTCGTCCACTCAGACTTTGCCATTTGATAGCATTTCAGATTCTTCTGTGTTAGTTTCTCACACTACCTCTCGAGGAGGACGTAGTGGTAACCGAGGTAGAGGCCAACGTCCTCATTGCACCTATTGCAATAAACTTGGCCACACTCACGATCGTTGCTATCAGTTACATGGACGACCTCCTCGCACTGCCCATGTGGCCCAGTCCTCTGATTCTCAGCTGACTCAGCCTTCGAGCTCCTCCGCATCTCAGACATCTCAGGCTTCTGTTGCCTCTATTGCCCAGCCTGGTAATGCTTCTGCCTGCCTTACCCACACATCTTCTCTTGGACCCTAGATTCTAGATTCTGGAGCTTCTGATCACTTATCTGGTAATAAGGATCTTTTCTCCTCTATTACTACTACCTCTACTTTACCTACTGTTACCTTAGCTAATGGTTCTCAAACTGTAGCTAAAGGTATTAGTTTGGCCCTTCCTCTGCCTTCTCTACCTCTCACTTCTGTCCTTTATACTCCTGAATGTCCTTTTAATCTTATTTCCATCAGCAAAATCACTCGTACTCTTAATTGCTCTATTACCTTTTCTGATAAATTTGTGACCTTGCAGGATCGGAGTACGGGGAGGACGATTGGCATAGGATGTGAGTCTCAAGGCCTCTATCACCTCACCTCGAATTCATCTCCTGCAGTTTGCATTTCCACTTATGCTCCTCTCTTCATTCACAGTCGTTTGGGCCACTCTAGTCTCTCCAAGTTCCAGAAGATGGTCCCTCGTTTTTCCACTTTGTCGTCGCTTTCGTGTGAGTCATGTTAGCTTGGGAAACATACTCGTGTCTCATTCCCAAAGCGTTTGAATAATCGGGCAAAGTCTCTTTTTGAGCTTGTCCACACTGATGTTTGGGGTCCTTGTTGGACTGCGTCTACTTTAGGATATCAGTATTTTGTTATTTTCATTCATGACTATTCTCGATGTACTTGGTTATTTTTAATGAAAAATCGAGCTGAGTTATTCTCTATTTTCCAGAAATTTTATGCTGAAATCCAAACCCAGTTCCATATTTCTATTCGTGTGTTACGCAGTGATAATGCCAGGGAATATTTTTCAGCCCCATTTACTTCATTTATGTCTCATCATGAGATTCTTCATCAGTCTTCTTGTGCTCATACTCCTCAAAAAAATGGGGTAGCTGAACGCAAGAATCGACATCTTGTTAAGACAGCTCGTACTATCCTCCTCCATAGTAATGTTCCTTTTCGTTTTTGGGGGGGACGCTGTTCTTACCACTTGTTATTTGATTAATCGTATGCCCTCCTCTGTTTTACATGATCAGATTCCTCATTTCCTTCTCTTCCCTGACCAACCACTTTATTTCCTTCCTCCTCGTGTCTTTGGTTGTACTTGCTTTGTTCATATTCTCACTCCTGGACAGGACAAGCTTTCCGCCAAAGCCATGAAGTGCCTCTTCTTGGGATATTCCAGACTTCAGAAGGGTTATCGTTGTTATTCCCTTGAGACTCATCGATATTTTATCTCCACTGATGTCACTTTCTTTGAGGACTCACCATTCTTTTCCACCACTTCTGAGTCTCTTCCTGTTTCTGAAGTCTTGCCCCTTCCCATTGTCTCCCCATCTGATGTTGTGCCTCCTCGACCACTTCAGGTTTATCATCGTCACCCTCGTGTCGCTGCTCCTCTCCCTTTTGCTGAGGCACCTGCTGACTCACTTCCTATCCCTTCGGCTTCTCCTACCCCGGCTCTGCCTTCTCCTGATGATTTACCCATTGCTATTCGGAAAGGTACTCGCTCTACTCGTAACCCTCATCCTATTTACAATTTTTTGAGTTATCATTGATTATCTTCACCCTATTCTGCTTTTGTTTCTGCTATATCCTCGGTTTCTCTTCCAAAGAGCACCCATGAAGCTCTTTCCCATCCAGGCTGGCAACAGGCAATGGTGGATGAAATGCGACAGGCAATGGTGGATGAAATGGATGCTCTGCACTCTAATGGCACTTGGGATCTTGTTGTTTTACCCTCTGGTAAATCTACAGTTGGCTGTCATTGGGTCTATGCAGTTAAGGTTGGTCCTGATGGTCAGGTTGATCGCCTTAAGGCCCGCTTAGTTGCTAAAGGCTATACTCAGGTTTATGGTTCTGATTATGGTGACACATTCTCCCCTATTGTCAAGATTGCTTCTGTCTGCTTGCTTCTCTCCATGGCTGCTATGTGTTCTTGGCCTCTTTATCAGTTGGATATTAAAAATGCCTTCCTTCATGGTGATCTTACCGAGGAAGTTTATATGGAGCAACCTCCTGGTTTTGTTGCTCAGGGGGAGTTTGGTTTAGTGTGCAGGTTACGCCATTCTCTATATGGCTTGAAACAATCTCCTCGAGCATGGTTTGGCCGTTTTAGTTCTGTTGTTCAAGAGTTTGGCATGCTTCGCAGTACAGCAGACCATTCAGTTTTCTATCATCATAACTCCTTGGGGCAGTGTATTTATCTGGTTGTTTATGTGGACGACATTGTCGTTACAGGCAGTGATCAGGATGATATTCAGAAACTAAAGCAACATCTTTTTACCCACTTTCAGACCAAAGACTTAGGAAAACTCAAGTATTTCTTGGGAATTGAGATAGCTCAATCCAGTTTCGGTGTGGTCCTTTCCCAAAGGAAGTATGCTTTAGACATCCTGGAAGAAACTGGTATGTTAGACTGTAAACCGATAGACACACATATGGATCCGAATGTCAAACTTGTACCAGGACAGGGGGAGCCTGTAGGAGACCCTGGGAGATATCGACGGCTCGTAGGTAAATTGAACTATCTCACCATTACTCGTCCAGACATTTCTTTTCCTGTGAGTGTTGTTAGTCAATTCCTACAGTCACCATGTGATAGCCATTGGGATGCCGTAATTCGCATTCTTCGATATATCAAAAGTACACCAGGCCAAGGTGTGTTGTACGAGAACAGAGGTCATACTCAGGTTGTTGGTTACACAGATGCAGATTGGGCTGGCTCACCCACAGATAGACGTTCCACTTCAGGGTACTGTGTTTTTATTGGAGGTAATCTAATATCTTGGAAGAGTAAGAAACAAGATGTAGTGGCCAGATCTAGTGCTGAAGCTGAGTATCAAGCTATGGCTTTGGCAACATGTGAACTCATATAGTTGAGACATCTTCTTCGAGAGTTGAGATTTGGAAAGGATGAACAGATGACACTCATCTGTGATAACCAGGCCGCATTACATATTGCATCCAATCCAGTCTTTCATGAAAGGACCAAACATATTGAAGTTGACTGTCACTTCATTAGAGAGAAGATCGCATCAGGATGTGTTGCTACAAGTTTTGTTAATTCAAATGATCAACTAGTAGACATCTTCACTAAATCTCTCAAAGGTCCTAGGATTAAATACATTTGTAACAAGCTTGGTGCATATGACGTATATGCTCCAACTTGAGGGGGAGTGTTGAATATAATAAATTTATAGTGTACAATCTTTCCTTTTTTTTTAATATAGGTCACATGTATGGTAGTTAGGACTCCTAGCCTTGTATATATATATTTTCTCAATTGTAAGTAGATATTACATGAATGAGAATCAAGGTTTTCTTCTCTCTCTCTTAACAATATATATAAATTTAGATAATCTTGAGATAGTATAATTCAAAATTCAATCCTATCTAATTTGATATTTTATAGTTAAATTATTTTAATCAAATATCTTAAAATATCATATTTTTACGTCAAAAAAAAATTGAATTTTTGTTTCTTCACAATTTCTTTCATTGAATTTTTTTTAAAGAAAATTAAGGAAAATATGATAATGTGTAACAAGATAATGATAACTAAAAATGTAAGTAATTTTCACTTTTATAATATAAGAAAATTAAAATATATTTTATTAATTATCCACATGGTTATCAGATCATTATGTTAAAAGATAGATGAATCTAATAATTGGATCAACATGCATAAAAAGATGCATGATTGTTGCTAAGTCCATGAAAATTTATCGATATATAAAAACACTCTTTATCATTCACACTTATCAATTTACATATTTAAAAATTCTTAATTCTCATTATTTGTTTCCAATATCAAACCATTAAAAATATTGTTTAAACACATAGAAGGCACTTATACTAAATGTGCAAGACATTTGTACTAGTTGTACAAAACTTATACAAGTGTTATTGTGAATATACTTATGTTTTTTTTTTATTTTAAATATCACTATTATTTACATAGTTGCATAGATATCAAATATAGTTTTTTTTTTTTTTAAATATACTCACACATGTACAAGGCACTTATATTAAATACATAAGACATTTGAATAAGTTCTATAAAACTTATATAGGTATGCCTATTATGAATATATTTACGTATTTTCCTTTTTTTTCCTTATTTATTTTTTATACCATTAGAAACACCATTTAGTTACATATATAAATGTCAAATACAACTTATTTTTTTCACATCTTCACACATGCATAAGTACTTGTACTAAATGTATAATGCAATTACATTAGTTGTATTTGTACAAATATGAGAGAAAGAGAGAGGGGGGAGGGGAGATAGAGAAAGCATATGGGAATGGGTCTCACAACCATTAATATTCAATTACTTTTCGTCAAAAATTACCTGCTCATGGGTATTAAAAAAAAAAATCAACCATATAGACTATAGATTCTATCGTAGAATATGAGAGAGAGAGAGCGGGGCAGAGAGAGACCATATGGGAATGAGACAGTTATTTTCCTTCAAAAATTTATTTTCATTAATGCCTCGCTCTCTCTCATATTCTATGATAGAATTTGTAGTCTTGAGCAGCTGATTTTCCAAGGAAAGTGGATGAATCTTAATGGGTGTTGAGACCCAATCATGTAGAGAGGAATTCAAAATCCTAATAAAAATGTATTTCAATTAATAATGAGTTTTTAATTTATGTTCTCATTTTTAACAATTAATTCGCATAAAATAACAAATTAAAAGTGAAATAGATTTTTTAATTTCATTTTTTGTTTCAATGTTTCAATATCTCAAACAAGAGGATTATTCTCACATATTTAAAAGATTTATAAAATGATTGTGAAAACTTAGCTTTTTTGAAAAATATTTAATTATAAAGTATTTGGTTAATCAACTTAATTATTTAATTTAAATTATTAAATAAATTAAATATATTTAATAAAATAATTTAATATTAAAATTATTTTTAACTTTTAATATTAAATTAAAATAATTAACTTATACTTAATTTCAAAACTTTTTACCTCGTTTTTCATATTAATAAAAAATAATTAATAGACCTACCTTGGCTCACAAGTTTGAATGGTAAAATGACAATTTTATCCAACAGGATGAAGGGTTTTGGCCCACCACAATAAACCTTAGGGCCTACTTTGATGGTGGCTGCCACCGTGGAGCCAGACACTTATGTTAGGTGGGCCATCAACAAAATTATTAATATATTCTAGCTAAGGTATTTAATAATATTTATTCTCGTTGTTATTATTATTATTAATAAAATTAAATAGTTTTAAATATTAATTATAAAAATGTATCAAATTAAACAACCCATACTAAGAATATTTATAAAAAAAAAAAAGATTGTATAGATATATTAAAAAAATTACCAAGAACATTTATAGGAAAATTTCAAAAGAAATAAAAACTAGAAAGAAAAATCATTAAAAATTTTGAATAATTTTAATTATTTTATAGCAAAAACACGTAAAACTTATTTTAAAGAATTCAATCATTTTTCTTATAAATTTTGATATTTTTCATGAAAAATGTGTGTTTTTAAATCTCAGTTTTATAACCTGATTTTATTTATTTATATTTTAATCACATTCTTTGCAATTATATCTAAATACTTAAATTTTTCTATGTACTTTTAAAAATGAGGATAAAATTTTAATAGATGTCAAAATGAATACTTTAAATTTCTTTTTTTTTCAAATAATTAAATATACAGATAGTTGAAAGTAAAGTTGTTTACTTAAAACTTATATTTCATATAATAAATCATTATGAAAACAGTAATAGTTTAAAAGTATTATTTTTTATGATTTAATTAAGTATAATAAAAAATAAGCATAAAAAGAAAAAAGATTGAATAAACAAAAAGAAATAAATACTAATATCAAATGAGATTTTTTTTTTAATTTTAGTTCAATTTTAATATTTTATTAGTAATTAATGGTCAATATTATTTTTTTGGTAATAATATTTAGTTGTTATTATTTTGAAAATTAAATTCATATTTTTTTTAGAAGGGATAAATTCTCTGGTTTCAAAATCTTTTTCATTAAAATAATCGTGGTTCCTAAATTCCATCCTTAGGTTAATAACATCCAAACTTTAATAAAACTTTTGCTGCCAAGTTTTATTCTAGTATGCACCTTTTTTTTATTTTCCTTATTTGAATAGTTTTCCTTTTTTTTTTTTTCTTGATTTTTAATAAACATAAGTAAATTTTATAATTCCTAAATTAATGGAATTTATATAATTAATCCATACAAAAATGAAATAGGTAGTGGTTGGACCCAATGTACATGATGCACTTCTTTGTTATTTGATTATGGTTACCTATTTATTGATTGTGCACTAACTTTGTCTAGCATGACAGCACTCAACTTGTAGTTAAGGTACATCCCGAATCTATCTTGCTTACTCATTTTGGTATTATCATGATTTTTGATTTCTTGGTATTTATATATTAATCAATCAATTGTCATAGTTATCCCACCATATTTAGTAGAAATCTTTTTAGGACTTAGAGGGGTGCTACCATTTTGGTACATTCCCAATAGGTAACCTAACCCTGAACTTAGAATTAGGTTTTTTTTTAAACTTGTCTTTCCAAATTAGTAGTCATTTTTAGGGTTTTATTTTTTATTTTGTTTTCCCTTTTAAAAAAAATAAAATAAATGGTGACTCCATTTTTTTTTAAAAAAAAGAATCAATTTTTTCTCTAAAAAGTGAGTCCCGCCATCGAGTGGGAATGCACATGAAAAATGCAGGTCTACACATGATTAAGATACCCGCATGATTAAGATATATTGTATTTTGAGATATGAATTGTTATGTTTCAAAGTAACCTTAATCTACAACATGATCAATATGGAAAGATGTTTGGGACATTGAGCAATTGAGAAAAGGTATCAAGAAGGATGACCTAATGAAATAATAAGGGGTTAATTAAAAAAAAAAGAAATGAGTGGCTATATGATTCTAATTGTTGCTTGGTTTGGGATTAATCCATCCTTTTTAGAGGGCACTTTGATGTTTTTGTCAAGATGTATGCCCATGTAGAGCAAAATATTTAGCTAGTGATAAAGAAATCTAAATACCAATGATCTTTCAAGATCTCAATCTATGATTGATCTCTTTCTCAAGAGTCAAAGAAAAATAAAAGAATTGCCTTATAAATTAAAGAAGTATAAAATAGATGAACCTTTAATAAGGTTGGGAGAGAAAGAATTCTACAATCTTTTACCATCTTATATATATTCTATTCAACTTGACATTAATAACAATGTTATAAAGGACTAATGACAATTATGGATGTTACTTCCTAATCTATTCAAGGTTGAAAATAACTCAAAACTATGATAATATGAAACTAAGTAAGAAATTCACTCAATATCTAAATTTTAAATCTCCTTTAGAGTCTTGAAAAGAGTTGGATTATTTTTTGAACCTTTTTAAATTAGTTCCTTTTTTATACATTTTTTCAACAATTAGTATCTTTGATATGTCTTTTATTATTTGGATCTAGAGTATGATCATATTCAAGTATAAATAATTGGGAAATGACTCAATTTTTCAGTTAGAAAGATTAAAAAAAAAATTATCAAGGTTATAACAGGTTAGAAAGGAAAGAATCTTTTGTTGGTTAGACTAACCAAAAAGATGATATGAAATTTAATTATTATGAAAATTTTGATCATATTATGGAAACCTAGAGATTCATCTCAAAATTGTGATGATTGCAATTTTATTATGGATTCTAAGGAGTTGTTTAACTATCTTTTCTTCTATTTCAAAGGCACCTAGGGAAGTACCCACATTGGGGATTTACCAAAATTTATGTGACTTAAGAGTATTGAAGCAAAAGAGTAAGTTAAAAAAAAAAAAAAAAAATGAAGATAGCATTTAAATATTTACCTGTGAGGTATGTTTATTTCCTTCCATTATCCTTGTTGATCCTTTACTTTAATGCTTATAGGTAAAACATCAATCCTACATCAAAATCATGCCTCTAAAATTCGTAAATAAGAAAAGTGAAAATAACACTACATTAGTCCAAAAACTAGTGGATTCAAAGTCAGTGAGGGAAACCTAACACCAAAATGTTTATGAATTTAAGCACAATTAAAGGATCTCTCCTTTCTATGTGGACTTAAAACAAGAATAAATTATCATTAGGATGAAAAAAGAATCTCATATAATAATTATTCAAAGATTTTCCATATGATTCACTAATATAGATTTACATATACTAAGTACCTAAAGGTGATTGTTCCTTTTATGCATTGTGCATGGTGAAGTCCAAAATCATCCTAGGCTATGCCTAGGTTGGAGTTAAAACTCCTTGTTAACATTAGTTGGTCCCATTTGTATCATTCCATTTATTAACTCCATGACATATGTAGATTTACTTACACCAACTACCTCCAGATTATTTCCTCCTTTATGCATTGTGCATGGCAAGTTCTAAAATTAACTCCGACAATGCCTATGTTAGAGTGTCAACTTCTTGTTAACTTTAATTGGTCCCATCTCTCTCATTCTATTTACCACTCTGACTTCCTAAAACAATGCAATTCAATCAATAATCTTTCCATGTTGGCTATGAGAAATGACCATCCACTTACCTAATTATGAAGGTTCATTTGAAGAAATCATGTTTATAACCCCACAAGAAGTTTAATAAACAATTTAATCATGGCATAATTGATCAAAGCTCAATTATTACATATTTTTCATTTTATTTTACACCTCTCAAATGACATTAAGTTTTAATGACACCATTCTAACTAAAAGTATTACAAATCCCTTTCATATTCTCATAATTATTTTGTTAATATAGTATTTTTAATCTTGTTAATTATAGGATCTTTTCACCAAGAATAAAAGGATGAAGAATTGGTTATTGAATCTTAGACATCTATCTCTCCATGGATAACATCAAAGTTCAACAATAAAGGTTTCCTTTTAGCTAAGAATTAAGTAGCAATACTAGTTATCAATATGTCCAATTTAAAGACTAATCTCACCCATTCATTTTTCAAAATTGAAGCTCTCATCCAATTTCCTAATTTGCTACCCATTGAAGAGTAATTGTTGCCAATAATTTTTGTCCTTAGTTTGAGAAGTTGAATTTGAACTATTTACTTATCTACATCTTATTAAATGTAGGATTTCTATATTTTATTTGAAAAGAGAAATAAAAATAGTTTTAGCTTGACATTTTAGCAAGGTTTTTATAGAGGCTTTTCTTAGAGATAGTTTTTCCTATTCACTAAGTTTCCTTCTTCCAAAGCTTAGAAAGAATGTCTATGTAATACCTTCATTAAAGTTTGAATTTATGAATAATCTAATCTAGTGGAAGGGTGAACATTCTATTGAAACTCCATGAATATTTTATGTATTTCAAATTTCGATTTTAATTTTTTTAGGTCTACTTTCTCTAGAAATACATATTCATATAGATATTACTTAGATTTTCATTTGACAATGCTTGTTTCATATTTTGATTCTTTGTATTTGGAATTTGTTGTTAATCCTATTTGAGTGAATTAATACAATAAACTTCTTTCTCAATAATAATAAACTTATTGTTTTATTATTGAAGTTTTAGATTCAACTTCAATCTAATGCTTTGTAGTTGTTAATTTGACTGACAATGTTCCACAATATTTTCTTATTTTTTATTTTCCTTCACATATGTGCATAAGAGGATTGAATTGAAGATTTGGTTGAGTATAATGTACATTGTTGTGGGTTTAAAAGCTTATTTATTTAACATAAACATCTTCTTATATTGCTTTTAATCCATCTAATGTGAAGAGTGTAAGTGTTTGATTTGTATAAAACAAAATTGATTTCAAATCTAGTACTAATATTAGGCTTTTCATGATTTTAAAATTGTAAATAACTAGCTAAAGAGTTTTTGGAAATAAAAAATTAGTTGAAAATCTTCGATAATCCTTAATTTGACCATGAGAGACTATAAGTTTTTTAGAGAGTTTTCAAGGGTAAATTTAACAAAATTAACCATTAAAAAAATTCAATTCATTGCATTTTATGTCAAGAAGTGAGCATAGAAAATCACTTCAACTTTAGCATCCATCCACTCATTTATTTGTTCTATTTATTTTTCATCTTTTGAATCTATTTTCACCTTAGAATTTTAATCAAAGTAATCTCTACAACCAACCTATTTTTCAATCCTTCCCTAGTCTATATTGAACTTGTTAATCCCACTTTGTGTGGGTTTGATATCCAATACTCATTGGTACTACAAATTTGAGACCTTTGTACTTCAATAATAATTTTTTTCACAAAGTAAATGGACTAGTTTGAGGGTCTTGACTCAATGTCTATAGTTAGCTTGTTGAGGCAAGAATGATTCACAAATTACCAAACATATCTTGGCTAGATTGAGAAAGTGAAAATCATGATTTTCACCATAATTTCATACTAAAGCCACTATCTAGCCGCCAATATAGGATGTTTTCATTAGCTTATGTTTCTTTCAAATTAGATATTTACATCTAAGAAACCCCTTATGAGGTCTTACCAACCATCCTTTATGCTGAGTCTTACTCATTACTTAAATTTGAACACCTTTATATTCATCTCCCTATACCTCACTCCCTTCTTCTCTCATTCCCTTTGTAAGCAGAATATGATAACTTATAAGTGGTCTATCTTTTCCTTTTGATAAGAAATATCTCAACAAGACCATGATAGCAAGCATCACTTTCTCATTTATGGGAGAAAAACACTCAAAAGTGGGCTTGCAACGACTTTTCAATCTTATATGCTTATGAGTATGATTTAGTTCTACCAATTGTCATAGCAAGCATTATACAATATAATTAGTATAACAACTTTGAATGTTATAAAAGTATGAAATAAAAAAACACTATTAGACATAAAATATTTGAAATTATGCCATCAAATGCATACCTTGGCCATGATTACAACAAGAATTAGTGAATACTTCATCCTTTTTTCATGGGAAGAAGAATCAAACCATTCTTAATCATCCATTCCTAATATAAATAGCATAATCGTAAGTGTCATAACTAAGTTATTTGATGTAGCCAATTATCTCCTTCCAATCTCATGTATTGGAAACAAAAATTTATTTCATTTTGAAGCCTTAACCAACCTAAAAACATAATAATCATAAATGAAACGAACAAAATGAAAAAAAAAAGAAAAGAAAAGGTTAGAAATAAATGAAAACAAAATTTTTTATTTCTCTTAAATGATAAGTATAATAAATAATTGATAGAATATAGTAAAATCAAGATGCTCACCTAAAATCTTATAAACTATAAAATTGGAGAAGCAATTTTAACGTTGATTGTTCATTAATAAAATAATTTATATCAAAATAAAAAGTTTATTATTAAAAGATAAATCTATATATTGAAATGGAGTGAAATGGGAAAGAAGATCTAATTTATTCTTAGATCTCCCAATTAAACCAATAGAGAAAACAAATAGTGGAGTTAATTGAATACAATATTGATGCAATGCCTATATTATATTAAATCTTGAAAGAGATTGATTATATAATTATTTTGAAGACAAGGATTCAAGCAAATTAAATTTATTACCAATGATAAGTTAGCTCCAAAATGTTGTTCAGAATTCTTTGTAGCCACCCTACAAGAAATACTCATTAACAAATAAAAAAAACTTTCATCCAATAATTAAAACTATTAATGCTTACCATACTAAACATGTTAATAAATGATCTTTTCCCAGTTGGAGATATTTTAGAAAAAAAATAATAATGGTCATTCATATTTGAACCAAGTGAATAATTTAACAATTAAACTATTATATAAATGTCAAGAATGTAAAGATATTGTGAATGGAAAATACATAGTTCAATGTTCCAAAGTATATTGATGTCTTATACAATTAATTTATATGACCGTGATGAATGCAATCTACTTGAACTTATTTTAGGAGCATTGAATAGAGAATTGTAATCTCTTTTGGTCCTTGCCTCAAAATAATATTTATTATTCTATTGCGTTGATGTATGTGTAGTTAAAAGAAAATAAATAGGATATGTAAAGCATATAAATAAATAGCGAAGTCAGTTGGTTGTAATCTCTATAATAGAAGGACTTTTGGCATTTCCATTTATTAAGAAAGCATTAAAGGTTTCTAAGAATAAAGATGGTATCTAGACTTTAGAAGAATTTCACATTTTCTTATGTTTGTTTTAAAGTTTTTAAAATGTCAATGGGTTGTCACTGGTTTTGTATTAAAGCTATGTTTTGTTTGGTTTATGAAAAGTTCTAAAACAAGAAAAAAATCTCAATATATATATATATATATTCATTTAATTTCAATTAACTAAAACCAAACATTCACTAAATGTCCATGGTGCACCCACAATTTTTTGTTTTTTTTTTTTTTTGTTTTTTTTGTTATCGGAATAACTCTATTCCAAAGGCATTTAGAGCCCGTTTGGCAGTGATTTTCAAAAGTGTTTTTAGGATAAAAACAAGGTGTTTGGAAAATTTTAAAAAATGCTTCTAAAAATATGGGAAAACACTTGAAGTGATTTTTAGAGAATCACTTGACAGGTGTTTTTTCAAAAACACTTCAAATTTTTTGAAATATTCCAAAAATGCCCCCAAGTGATTCTCGATACCTCCCTTTCCCTTTCACTCATACCTCTCTCATTCGTTCTCCTCCTCCATTGCTCTCCATCTGAAAGGCGCTCCACTTTCATTCGACATCATTTATTTGATCGAAGGTAACCCTCTGTTCTTTTCTTGTTTTTCTTTTCCTTGTTTTTAATGTCTGATTGTCTTGCAATGTTAGTTAGGGTTTTGGGTTTTAGGATTGTTTGGTTAGGAGGAAAGTATGAGAAAATGAAATGGTAAATCAATAGAGCAGTCGAGTCTCATTTCACGGTACTTCTCTCTCTAAAACTCTCATTCTCTATTCTGGTTCACATATGCAAGTGCTCTATTTAAGGTTTTTGAGTTCATGTGTTGCAGGTCTGTTTCTCTTTTAAGGAAAAAAAACTTTTTCAGGTGATATCTTGTTATTTAGAGCCCGTTTGATATGGTTGTTGTCTAACTATTCTAAGGATTTTGTGGTTTGTTTGATTGTTGTGATTTGTGTGGTTTGTTGGGTTATTAGGATTTTATGGTTTGTTTGATTGTTGAAACCTAAAGGAAAAATATAAGAAAATTTTGGGTTTAATCTTATTGATTTCATATTATAGTTGGGTAGAGCATTTGCGCTCAAACTGTTTGTTAGGATGCCCATGAGAGTTCTTAGACCTTGTGGAGACGAAATAATCTTGCATGTGTTCCTGGAGACCCGACTTTTATTGTCTCTTTGTTGTAAATGGTCAGGGAATCAGAACTTATGTTCTAGGTGGAAAAAACAGGGAATATGTGATGACAATTTTCAAGTGTTTGATTGCTTTTTGTGTCCTAAATAAACAGGTTCTTTAGGGTATACATGATGGAAAATACATTCTCATTTCCACATGATTAGGAAATCTTTTTTTTTTTTTTTCACTACCATATTTATGTTATTTTGAAATTTGTATTTTATTGATTTGAAAATTTTGGAGCTTGTTATTGAATCCAAGCTGTCTCAGAACTCAATAGGGTTTGGCCTTAATGCCCATTTTTTGGTTCTGTGGCACTATCAACAAAGCAAAGCCTGCCCCCTTCCACTTTCCCTTCTCTCCAATCACACACATATACCCAGTCATTAACCCACAATAGGTTTCTTCCTAATTTTCACCTTGTTTTTCTAATTATCCATATTTGTAAAAACATCCAACAGTCCATGCCTATATGTATTATAAGAGAACCTTTTATTTGTAGGCATAGGAGTGGAGCCCATCAGGGTAAAAATAGGAAGGTTTCCAATGAATGGTTTATAGATTCATCGCTACTCTTCTTCGTTGTTGAGAATAGATAGAAATATACCACCTTGAAGATCTATGCAGAGCATGCATGATTTTCAAAAGCATGGTGGCAAACTCAACTTTCTAACAGTAGTATAGAGGGTATTGGCATTTTGTTGAACTTTGGAAATGAAGTTAAAAGGCATTTTCCTCTATGGCATATCAGTATGGAAGTTAATAACCTCCTATGTCTCACTACCGGTTGCCTCTATGGCAATGTGAAGCTATATGGAGTAGCTACTAGTTTTAATGCAATTTCATGAATTCAACTGCTGGTTACAGATTCTCTTTCCATATTCCTGGAAAATACAAGGCCTTGCTTTGTATTTTTGACATGAAAACGATTGTGTAACCATTATTTAGGTATTTGAGATTGAGTGCAAAAGAGGGGGCTTTGTGTTATTTGAGATTGACACACCATGTAATGAGTAATATATATATGTGGGATTTATTTTAGCTGCAGTACAGACATTTTATCTTGCCATTCTCTGTTGTTATTAATCATTGCACAGGAAACTCCTTTACACGCTTGCAATAAACTTGAATGATTGTGTTCAAATAATCATTTACGAATCAAATGATTATCTTCTATAATTATCCTGTTTGGCTAATGTTTGGGTTTTGAAAATGTCTCTTGTAGAATGTTATATTGATCGAAGTTTTTCTTGTGCCATTTGAAAGTTTTTTTCTCTATCAGTTTCCAAATGAAAGTTTTTTTTTTTCTACTTCTTTCTACATCCAAAAGGGGGTAATATAGTTCATTCTTTTATAAATCTTGAAGAGTCTATGTTTCTTTTGCATCTATCATTCTTTTTTTTTTTTTTTTTTTGGGGTGTTATATTGGTTGAGGACTAGTTGGAACTTTGGTTATCAGTTGCAGTCCAGCTGGAAAATGTTACAAAAGTTTGTGAAGTTTATTTTCCTGAGCTTGTATTGAATTAGCAGGAAATGATGTGTTTGTTAAATATAAATTGTTTAATATAAAAGTATCTAGTTCTTCTTGAACTTCTTTTGAAACTAGTTTAGATAGAAACTTCAACAACTTGGATGAGTGATATTAAGACTGATACAACTACCAATGAGGATTTCTTTTCAACCAAGAATACTGCACTTGAGGATTTCTTTTTCTTATTTGTTTATTATGATTTACAAAATCTGCCTATATGATGCTCAATACTGAGTTTACACTTAAAAAATTTAATCATACCAAGCATTGTTTACACTAGATAACCATATATTCTTGATGTTTTGTTCCTTAATTCTTTCTTTATTCTTCATTTTAATTGTGTGATTCTTTGTTTGAAAATTATTATTTCTCTAATATATATATATATATATTTAAATAGAGGATGTCTAGCAATATAGTTCAACCATTACAACAACCAAGTGGTGAAGAAAGTGAAAAACAAAGCAAGGCTTATTGGGATGATATTACAATGGATGTGTTTATCAAAGTTTGTGTGACTGAGACTTTGGCTGGAAATAGACCAAATAGTCACTTTAGCAAGTTAGGATGGAAAAATGTTATAAAAGCCTTCAACAATTTGACTGGAAGAAACTATCAATATAGGCAACTTAAGAATAAATGGAGTTCTCTTAAAAAGGATTGACAACTTTGGAATACCTTGATTGGGAAAGAGACTGGCCTTGGGTGGGATCTTATGAGACAAACCATCAATGCAAGCAACGAATGGTGGGATAAGAAATTGAAGGTATGTTTTTTTTATTCATTAAATTTATTTGATTAATTTAGATATTAGTTATGAAATATGATAAATTAAATACTCTTGCAGGAGAATCCTAAAGCAATAAAGTTTAAAACAAAAGGCTTGAAAAATGTTGAGCAATTAGACCTACTTTTCAAAGATATTGTTGCTACTGGTGAAGGAGCTTGGGCACCATCACAAGGCTTTGTAGGACAAGATGTTGATAATTCATCTAAGATGGGAGAACACAAAGATAATATAATAGAAGGCCAAGATGACTGTAGTTGCAATCCATCACTTAATACTATCTCCCATGGTTTTGAAGCTACTACTTAACCTTCTATGGAAAAAAAGAATGAAGGAAGAAGAAAGAGGAAAAGAGATGAAACCAAATCTGAGCTTGTGGCTATCCAGTTAGAGTGCATTTGTAGTGCTATGGAGAATAGGTCTGCTATCTCATCTAAAGGAGATAAGCCAGGTTGTAGCATTGTTGAAGTGATGAAAATCATACGTGGCATGCTTGAAGTGAAGAATGACTTTGAGTTATACATGAAAGCCATAGATATCATGGTTGTCAAGGAAAATCAAGAGATGTTTGTTGCATTAGAAGACCCAATTGATCAGATTGCATGGCTTAAACATAAACATGTTTGAGGGTTGGAGTTGTTTCTTGTTCTTATATGGAAACATATTTTTGTTACCTAATATTGTTTAGTTGTTAGGTTGAGGGGAGGAAAGAGATGTTGGTTTGCTTTATGTATGAATTGAAAAGTCATTATGCCATTTTTTGATACTTTTTATTATTTCTTTCTCTAAAAATTGTGACTATTAGATGAGCTTTGGTGGTACTTCTTATAAATTTGGAATTGTTTTTCATTTTATTAATGTGTAGTTCCTCT
Source organism: Vitis rotundifolia (assembly GCA_030254885.1). Lineage (NCBI taxonomy): Eukaryota > Viridiplantae > Streptophyta > Magnoliopsida > Vitales > Vitaceae > Vitis > Vitis rotundifolia. The sequence goes on along the minus strand of CM058152.1, from coordinate 14,164,909 downwards.
GTTCTTTTTTTTAAATTTTATCTTAGTCATTTAACATTTTTTTTTAGGTTCATTATTTCTATAAGATATGTTCCCCCTTTTTTTGCTATGAAAACATTTGTCTTCTTATTTACTTTTAATTAGAAAAGCTTTTTTTTTTTTTTTTTTTTCAGAAATTAATAGGTAATCATATATTGTTTTATTTTGAAAATTATCTTTTATTCAGTGTTCTTTTTTATTGATTTAGATGTTTTTTATAAATATTTTTTAAAATTTTATTATAGTGATAAAAAAATTATTAATTTTAAACTAATATATAATCAAATAATTTGTTATATCATATTGATATTTATTTATTAATCTAATTCTTTTTGTAAAAATTTTATTTAAATCATAAAAAAAGATTATTTTTAGTTTTTTTTAACAATATAAATGTATATATGTCCTTTTTGGTAATTTATTAATATCAAAAGTGTTTTTATACTTATACAACATATTATCAAAAACACTTTAGAATCATTTTTTCTGATTCTCATAAAAGTGTTTTCCAAGGAAACACTACAGAAGAAAACACTTTTAAGAAAAACATTTTTATTAGAATCACTGCCAAACGGGCTCTTAAAATCATGCTTTCTTTTTTCTTTGTAGGTTTTATGTGGGCCGAGTTGATCTCTCGATCCAATGGTTGGAATATGGTCATCCAGAATGGAGGGCTGGAATTAGGCTAGAGGGGTAAAAAACCAAGACATGAGATAGAGGAAGGTCTTTTAGATTTACTAAAATTTTAGTATTACCTGTATTTAGGGGAGAGAATGAGAGGGAGAAAGAGAGAATCCCATGTCAAATAAGACAAAGTAAGAGGCAGGTAGGATGTCCATGTGGGGCTCTCACATGAATACCATTTTCACGTTCTTGTTCTTCCTTGTCTTTCGGTTTACCAATTTGCCCACATCCCCTATTTCTTTCTATTAATTATCTAGTTCATTCCAATTTTTACCAGATAGGCGTTCTTTTCTTTTATACTATTGTAACTTTTTTCTTCTCGAGTATCAAATAATGTCTAGATCTTTTTTCTTCTCGAGTATCAAATAATGTCTAGATCTTTTTTCTTCTCAAGTATCAAATAGCATCTAGATTTAATATTAAGATAAAATCTTAGTATTAAGATTTTAATATTACTTTTCATTTCACTATTTATAACTTTTTCCTTCTAATATATTTTAACAAACAGATCTTTAAAGTTAAATAATTTTTAGTAATAAATGTTTAGAAAATAACAATGATCAATAATATCTTTTAGAAAATAAATTTAAAATATCTTTTCTTAAAATATATCAAGTTTTTTCAGAAGCATATTTTTTACTCAATTACTAATAAAGTATTCTAAATTGGTTTTTATTCAAGAATTTTTAGTATTAATTGATTCACTTTCTAAATTTAAAATTTTTAAAAATAAGTATACTCATTAAAAAAATCTAAATCTATATCTTGCTTGATTAAAAATTTATTTAATTGGTAAAAAGGTTCTTAAAAAATTAGAAATATTTGTAAAAAAAAAAAAAAAAAAAAAAAAAAAAAAAAACAATGATTCTAGATTAATTTCGATTCATTATTTCCTAATATTTGTGTTTGTTTTTATTTTTAAAAAAGTTTAAACTTATTAATGAATGTAATACATTATATTAAAGTATCAAACTATTTTTTCAAACTACTCCTTTGAAGTTGGAATATCTTGCTACCAATTTTGACATCAAGATTTTTAACTCATTTTAAATGCAATTTTTGATGCGTGGAGAGTAGCATGTGAAAATTTACTACTAGAAAAAGCTAAAAACCAAAAAAATAAAATTCAAATTACTATATAGATTCAAGCAACCTATTGTGAATCGGAGTTTAATTGTTGAGACACACAAGTCTTTAACAACTAGAAAATAAATTTAATATTTTTTTAATATGCATGGTCATGTATCATATAGCATAACTTACTAGCTCTTTGTCATACTATGGTTATGTTATGTAAGAAAGAGTATGGAGCTATGCGTTCAAGGTAGCAAAATGGAAAGTACTACTTTAGAAAATTATTAACATATTAGTAAGATATAGTTAGAAATAGATTACACAACAATTATTGATAATCCTATCCATGATAGCATAAATAATATCAATTTTGAATGAACTACTTAAACCTGATTTTTGAGTAATAAAATTATTTGGTTGTTGGTGTTGGGAAAAATAGTTTCTCAACTATTAACTTGCAATCAACAAATATATTCTTATATAAAATAAAAGGAGATGTAGTATGAAAATACTACCATATGGGTCAAATCTGCTTTAGGAGTACTAGGATATGAAAAAGCCTGTAGCAAGCCATTTGGAATCATCGTCATCCTCATTAGAAAATCCCAACTGGAATACATTTTGTAAACATAATAGTTATTATGAGCATTGGACATTCAAGTGTTAAAGATAAAGTGAATGATTTCTAAATAGAAAATTATTTCAAGAACATGAATTTGATAAAAATTTAATAATTTTATCAATTTAGTAATATTAAACTAAGCATGTTTCTAATGTTTCATTGCGGAAGCAATTATATATTTCTACTAATTATAATAATGCACGAGGTGGGTAGATAGTAAGAGAATCCTTAAAATATGTGCTTAAAATTTGTCAAGTTTTATGTCATTATCTTCTTTTTCTTTTTGTAGATGGAACTGCATGCAAGTGATTAATCCACACTTATCTAAAATCATGCCAAAATTTTGTTTTTGGAAATGATAACAAACAAAGTGCCTTCTTCCAAGTAGCTATTTATAATGTATATCAAAGGAACAAGGTAAGGTGAAAAACTTGGTTACCTGTCTATAATCCTTTCTTCTACAACATACACTTTTTGCAAAAACAATGACGCATTAGTGATGTTGGCATGAGTTGGAGTATTATTTTTTTGTAAGTTAATAAAAAACTATGTGATTTATATGTCACAAGCAAGTTTATAAGCTATGAATTTATGTGGTATTTAACATCAATTCATAAAAGTTAGGAAATATAAAATGTTTGAAATAGTAAAATTGTCTATCCCTAAATCATCTAACAATATGATTAAACTGATCTAGGAGTTAATTAATAGTAAATAGTTCTTTGTTTTAGGGTACTTATTAAATTAACCTAATATTTAAAATTGCTTTCCTACATCAAGATGTACTAAAAAAATTTATACCATCACAATCAAAACTACAATGAATTAATTGTGAAATTTTCATGTATGGAATGATGTTCTAATTAGCCAACTAATTAGTCTAAAAAAATCAAAGGGTTGTAGGAGCACATGATATGGAATAGAGGGACTCCAAACTTAGTATATATACAATAAGTTATATCCTTATAGAAGGAAGATTTTATTTGGGCTACCAAAGAAAAATATTTTAGTAAATTAAAAAAATTGAGGGTTCCAATTCTTGGCCAAATGAGCATTCTTGGGAATTAAATGATTCCAAAAATGTATCAATTAGCTAAAGTAAATGTGTGGACCCGCATTTTTCACGTGTGCCCCCACTCGATTGGTGAGACTCGCTTTTATTTGTGAAAAATTGATTTTGGAAAAGTCGGAGTCGCCACTTATTTTATTTTATTTTAAAGGGAAAATAAAACAAGAAAGAAAACCCTAAAGAAAAATGACTCCATAGTTTTTGGAAAAGCGTGTCTTTGAAAAACCCGAGTCTAGGTCCGGAGATCGGGTTACCTATTAGGAAGGTACCTCTAAAAGGTAGCACCCCTCTAAGCCCTACAAAGGTCTCTACTTACTAAGTTGAGGGAAATGTGACAATTAATTGGTTGGTTATAGATACCTAGGTAGGTTAGGTGATTTCAAAAAAAGCATGTCAAATAAGAAAAACCAATCATAATCATGAGGAAGATTTGGAGTGTGTACCTGGACTGCTTCTTAAGTGCTATCACAGAACATCAAAATTAGTTCAAATAATATATCATTCAATATGCGCTTTATCAGAGATAATCGAACAATGAAACGAGTATCAAGACATCTAGGCACTATCAAGCATGGGTGCAGTTCACAATGACAAGAATATTCACAAAATTTAGAAGGTGGGTGTTAGGGGACGTACCTGGATAGCATGGATAACTTATAATGCGCTTCCACAAGGCATGAGGGGTTAGATAATAATAAAATAAAGAAATCCTAGTGTGCTTGTTATCTAATTAGCATAGCAAAAATGATCAAAGTATATGAGATCATCAATTATCAAAGTATAAAGAATCATCAATGATCGCATACATCTTGTATGTTTGTTTTAAAGTTTTTAAAAGGTCCATGGGTTGTCACTGTTTTTATATTAAAGCTATGTTTTGTTTGGTTTATAAAAAGTGCTAAAACAAAAAAAAATTCTAAAATATATATAAAACCAAACATTCACTAAACGTCCATGGTGCATCGACAATTTTTTGTTTTTTTTGTTTTTTTGTTTTTTTTTTTTTTTTTTGCTTTTTTTTTTTTTTTTTTTGTTATTAGAATAGCTTTATTCCAAAGGCATTAAAAGTCATGCTCTCTTTTTTCTTTGTAGGTTTTATGTGGGTCGAGTTGATCTCTCAATCCAATGGTTGGAATATGGTCATCTAGAATGGAGGGCTAGAATTAGGCTAGAAGGGTAAAAGACCAAGACATGAGAGAGAGGAAGGTCTTTTAGATTTACCAAAATTTTAGTATTACCTGTATTTAGGGGAGAGAAGGAGGGGAAGAGAGAGAGAGAAAAAAAATCCCATGTCAAATAAGACAATGTAAGACGTGGGTAGGATGTCCACATGGGGCCCTCACATGGATACCCCCATGTGGGGCCCTCACATGAATACCCTTTTCACTTTCTTGTTTTTCCTTGTTTTTCAGTTTACCAATTTGCCCACATCCCCCTTTTCTTTCTATCAATTATCTGGTTCATTCCAATTTTTACTAGACAAGCGTTCTTTTCTTTTATACTATTGTAACTTTTTTCTTCTCGAGTATCAAATAGTATCTAGATTTTTTTTCTTCTCCACTATCAAATAGTATCTAGATTTAATACTAAGATAAATTTTTAGTATTAAGATTTTAATATTACTTTTCATTTCACTATTCATAACTTTTTCCTTCTAATATATTTTAACAAACAGATCTTTAAAATTAAATAATTTTTAATAATAAATGTCTAGAAAATAACAATGATCAATAATATCTTTTAGAAAATAAATTTAAAATATTTTTGCTTAAAATATATCAAGTTTTTTCATAAGCATATTTTTTACTCAATTACTAATGAAGTATTCTAAATTGGTTTTTATTCAAGACTTTTTAGTATTAATTGATTCACTTTCTAAATTTAAAATTTTAAAAAATAAGTATACTCATTAAAAAAAATCTAAATCTATATCTTGCTTGATTAAAAATTTATTTAATTGGTAAAAAGTTCTTAAAAAATTAGAAATATTTGCAACATAATAATAATAATAATAATAATAATAATAATTATTATTATTATTATTATTATTATTATTATTATTATTATTATTCTAGATTAATTTTGATTCGTTACTTCGTAATATTTGTGTTTGTTTTTATTTTTTAAAAAGTTTAAACTTATTAATGAATGTAATACATTAGATTAAAGTATCAAACTATTTATCCAAACTACTCCTTTGAAGTTGGAATATCCTGCTACCACCAATTTTGACATCAAGATTTTTAACTCATTTTAAATGCAATTTTTGATGTATGGAGAGTAGCATGTGAAAATTAACTACTAAGAAAAGCTAAAAACCAAAAAAATAAAATTCAAATTACTATATAGATTCAAGCAACCTATTGTGAATCGGAATTTAATTGTTGAGATACACAAGTCTTCAACAACTAGAAAACATATTTAATATTTTTTTTAATATGTATGGTCATGTATCATATAACATAACTTACTAGCTCTTTGTCATACTATGGTTATGTTATTTAAGAAAGAGTATGGAGCTATGCGTTCAAGGTAGCAAAATGGAAGGTACTACCTTAGAAAATTATTAAAATATTAGTAAGATATAGTTAGAAATAGATTACACAACAATTACTGATAATCCTATCCATGATAGCAAAAATAATATCGATTTTGAATGAACTACTTAAACCTGATGTTTGAGTAATAAAATTATTTGGTTGTTGGTGTTGGGAAAAATAATTTCTTAACTATTAATTTGCAATCAACAAATATATTCTTATATAAAATAAAAGGAGATGCAGTAGGAAAATACTACCATATGGGTTAAATCTGCTTCAGGAGTACTAGGATATGAAAAAGCCTGTAGCAAGCCATTTGGAATCATGGTCATCCCCATTAGAAAATCCCAACTGGAATACATTTTGTAAACATAATAGTTATTATGAGCATTGGACATTCAAGTGTTAAAGATAGAGTGGGTGATTTCTAAATAGAAAATTATTTCAAGAACATGAATTTGATAAAAATTGAATAATTTTATCAATTTAGTAATATTAAATTAAGTATGCTTCTAATGTTTCATTGTGGAAGTAATTATACATTTCTACTAATTATAATAATGCACAAGGTGGGTAGATAGTAAGGGAATCCTTAAAATATGTGCTTAAAATTTTCAAGTTTTATGTCATTCTCTTCTTTTTCTTTTTGTAGAAGGAACTACATGCAAGTGATTAATCCACACTAATTTAAGATCATGCCAAAATTTTATTTTTAGAAATGATCAAAGGCAAAGTGCCTTCTTCCAAGTAGCTATTTATAATGTATATCAAAGGAACAAGGTAAGGTGAAAAACTTGGTTACCTGTCTATAATCCTTTCTTCTGTAGCATACACTTTTTGCAAAAACAATGACGCATTGGTGATGTTTGCATGAGTTAGAGTATGATTTTTCTGTAAGTTAATAAAAAACTATTTCACATATGTGATTTATATGTCACAAGCTAGTTTATCACCTATGAATTTATGTGGTATTTAACATCCATTCATAAAAGTTAGGAAATATAAAATGTTTGAAATAGTAAAATTGTCTATCCCTAGATCATCTTATAATATGATTAAACTGATCTAAAAGCTAATTAATAGTAAAAAGTTCTTTGTTTTAGGGTACTTATTAAATTAACCTAACATTTAAAATTACTTTCCTACATCAAGATGTACTAAAAAATTCATACCATCACAATCAAAACTACAATGAAGTAATTGTAAAATTTTCATGTATGGAATGATGTTCTAATTAGCCAACTAATTAGTCTAAAAAAGTCAAAGGGTTGTAAGAGCACATGATATGGAATAGAGGGACTCCAAATTTAGTATATATACAATTAGTTATATCCTTATAGAAGGAAGATTTTATTCGGGCTACCAAAGAAAAATATTTTAGTAAATTAAAAAAATTGAGGGTTCCAATTCTTAGCCAAATGAGCATTCTTGGGAATTAAATGATTCCAAAGATGTATCAATTAGCTAAAGTAAATGCATTTCCCCTAAATTGATCAGCCCACCACAATAAACCTTAGGGCCTACTTTGATGGTGGCTGCCACCGTGGAGCCAGACACTTATGTTAGGTGGGCCATCAACAAAATTATTAATATATTATAGCTAAGGTAATTAATAATATTTATTCTCGTTGTTATTATTATTAATATTATTAAAATTAAATAATTTTAAATATTAATTATAAAAATGTATCAAATTAAAAAACCCATACTAAGAATATTTTTTAAAAAAATTAGATTGTATATATATATTAAAAAAATTACCAAGAACATTTATAGGAAAATTTCAAAAGAAATAAAAACTAGAAAGAAAAATCATTAAAAATTTTGAATAATTTTAATTATTTTATAGCAAAAACACGTAAAACTTATTTTAAAGAATTCAATCATTTTTCTTATAAATTTTGATATTTTTCATGAAAAATGTGTGTTTTTAAATCTCAGTTTTATAACCTGATTTTATTTATTTATATTTTAATCACATTTTTTGCAAGTATATCCAAATACCTAAATTTTTCTATGTACTTTTAAAAATGAGGATTAAAATTTTAATAGATGTCAAAATTAATACTTTAAATTTCTTTTTTTTTCAAATAATTAAATATACAAATAGTTGAAAGTAAAGTTGTTTACTTAAAACTTATATTTCATATAATAAATCATTATGAAAACAGTAATAGTTTAAAAGTATTATTTTTTATGCTTTAATTAAGTATAATAAAAAATAAGCATAAAAAGAAAAAATATTGAATAAACAAAAAGAAATAAATACTAATATCAAATGAGATTTTTTTTTTAATTTTAGTTCAATTTTAATATTTTATTAGTAATTAATGGTCAATATTATTTTTTTGGTAATAATATTTGGTTGTTATTATTTTGAAAATTAAATTCATATTTTTTTTAGAAGGGATAAATTTTCTGGTTTCTATTTTCCTAAAAAAGTTTTGACATATAAGGGAATTTGTTTGTTTCTAGAAAATTGAGGGGGCCAGGTGCCCCCTGGGCCTTACCGTAGGCGGCAAGACTCATTTTCTAGAAAACGTTACTAGTCCGTCGTCTTTCCATGTTTTCCTTCTTTCCATTCAAAAAAGGAGTGCTATTACACGTCGATAAGACTTTGAAATTACCCAAAACCACCAAGTGCCCGAGCCACCAAACCCAATAAGCTGGAGGGCCATTTTGGTCATTCTCGTTAGAAATTTTGCCCATTGTGATGTGTATTTGAGCGGTTGGCAGCTATGACTTGGTCTTTGCGCGGTTGGAAACTTTATACTGACTTTGAATTTCGAAAAGTCAATTTTATTGTATGGAAAAGTCATTCTTATTGTATGAAAAATGAACCAATCCATATATATATATATATATATATATATATATATATATATATATAGCCCAGGTTTTGTGAGCAAAGATATACAGCTCAAGTTTTGTGAGCAAAGGGTGTGTATTGTAGTCATGGCTAAAACTCTCCTTGTTTCACCTTCTTACTTCATCTTCTTCATCTTCCTTATTTTTTCTTCTACCACAACTCCAATTTTTGGGGAAGAATACAGTTATGTCAAAAGCGTCAATTCTAAAAAAATGAAGATGCTGAAGGAAAAGGTAAGTCATTTTAAACTTTATTGGCAGGATGTTGTTAGCGGGTCTAATGCAACCTCAGTCACAGTAATTGAAGCAGTGAATAACTCGTCACCATATTTTGGTATGGTAAATATAATTGATAACTCGTTAACCGTTGGGCCAAATATGAGTTCAAAAACGGTTGGAAAGGCTCAAGGGCTTTACGCATCTACGGGACAAGAAGATGCTTCATTATTGATGGTTATGAATTTTGCATTCACTGATGGCAAATACAATGGTAGCACATTCACTGTGCTAGGACGGAACAATGTAAATGCTGAGGTAAGGGAGATGCCAATAATCGGTGGCAGTGGGCTTTTCCGATTTGCCAGAGGCTATGCTCTAGCATCAACTTACTCGTTCTACGACAACGGAGATGCCACTATTGAATACAATTGCTATGTCATACATTATTGATATTTTTTCTTTTTCTAATTTTTCCGTGGAACTTTGGTCCACAATAGTGATACACTTGAATAATTGTGTGTTCCCATCATAGCTAAGTGGGATTCTTTAGTTTTTCTTAATTTGAATAAATTAGGTGGTTCTTACTTCACCTAATTGAATGTAAGCATGCTGTAATAAAATAAAATGAAATGCTTATTTACATGGATTAATTACTCTGTTGAAATTTGTTAAATTATACTTTATTCTTAAAAATAAAATAAAAAATAAAATAAAAAGTTGGAGAGAAGTAGATTTAAAAGTTTATATCAACAAAGTTGAAGTGGTATCACTTTTCTATTCAACTTATGTTGGCTTTGTTTAATTAAAAATGATATAATTCTTTGATTTCACATTACCCAAATTATCTTAACCAAAATAAAATATATTCAACTTTCACTAATTTTTAGTCATATATAATGATAATGAAGTTAGAAAAAGCTCAAAAATTTGTGGAGCATTCCCATTTACAAAAATGCTTTTAAGAAATGTTTTAATGAAAATTCTAAATTTTATTTACCTTGATACACAAGTTAACTTTTTCCTTTGTTTGACCTAAGATATCATTTAATTGAACATATTTCAAAAGAAGATATGATTCTTAAACAACAACCTTTTCCCTTTATTTACAAATTCTACAACTTCCATAACTAGGGTTTGAATCAAAATGGGCAAAAAATTAATGTCATCTCAATTTTGCTTCATTTTTTAGACAAGCAATCATGATGATGTTGAATAAATTCATGTGTACATAACAAGCAAGCAACTATAATAGAAAAAGACCATTTAAATTTTTTTTTTTTTGCCCTTTGTATGGTCATATGTTGGGCCCATTACATTTTAATTCGTAGCTTAATGGGCTTTTTGCCCAATTTAAAAGTGGACCTCATTAGGGCCCACCAAGTTTAAACCCTCTTAAGACCTTAGAAGATTAAACGGAAATAACTATTTGTCACAAGTGAAAAGTGAGAGAGACTTATATTTAAATGGAAAGACCCTCGAAGATTGATTTTTAATGTAAGTGAAGGTATGAAAAGTTGAATAGCTCTCATATCAAGCCTTCAAGAGTACCCTATTAAAAAAATACTAAGAAAAGAACCTGATCAAATAATTTGGCTAGAAAAAAATATAGAACACATATACGAAAAAAAATTTAAAATTTGAATCTGGAAAAAAAAAAAAAAAAAACTTGAAGGTTATGTTTGGTTCCTAGAAAGTACCAAGGAAAGAAAAAAAATATAGAAGAAAATAGTTTTCTCATGTTTGGTTTCACTATAAATTTTTTTAAAGAAAATTAAATATAATTAAAATTAGTTAGAAATTTATACATTTTAAAATTATTTAATCTTTATATAATAAAGGAAATTAAGTGAAATGAGTTTGAAAAAATATATAAAAATAAATTATTAATTTTGAATCTATTTTTTATTTTCCTTTATTTTTTCTTTACTTCCACTTTTCCTCTCTAATTTCTTTCTCTCACATTTTCCCTCAAATTTTTCGGGAACCAAACATAGTCGAAAGGTCTAGCATATCAATTTCAGACAATGTGTAAGAAAAGACTATAAAAAGGACATGCTTGTTTCATTATGGGATGGAGGAGAATTTCTTATTTTTAATTAAAAAAAAAAGAAGTTTTGCAACTTCAATAAGCTTCTAATAATTTTTATAACTTATATACAAATTATTATTATTATTATTATTATTATTATTTTATGATTTTAGGAAAAAAAAAATGAAATATATTCAAATGGGCACTTAATTATAAATAAATGATAACTATTCTACCATTTCTCTAATAATAATAATAAAAAAAAGTGTTTGAATCTTTTTAAATGAATTTAGCATCCAAAAAGCTTTAAATCATTCTTTTTCCACTTGAATTTGTAATAGTAGATGATGAAAAAATAACAATAGATGATTAATTATCATCATAAGTTTAAACTTTATCAATTGTCCTTGTCCTATTAAAGCAAGGTGACAAGTTGAATGTGATTAGGTTTATGTAAGTTGAAATCAATTGTCCTCATCCTTGTATGCAAGTGAGTCATGGACTCATGGCATGTGGCCATAGCCCATTGAAGGTTTAGAAGTAGTGTTAGGTGGTGTTTGTTTTTTTAGCTTTTTGCTTAAAGCAATTTAGTTTCAGAATTTAAATTGTTTGTTTTTCTACTTTTTCATGACTTATTATAAACTTTTTACTAAATAGAAAAAGTTATATATTTTGGCTTTTTCTATTTAGTAAAAATTTTATAATAAGTCATGAAAAAGTAGAAAAACAAACAACCTAAATTCTAAAACTAAATTACTTTAAGCAAAAAGTCAAAAAAACAAACACCACCTTACTAAATATCAAACTTTAGAGTAAACAATTTTATAGGCCACATCCATGATCCGCCTTAGAGAATTGAAAAATAATTTTATTAAGGTTAAGCAATAATGGGATTTGATTTGATTGCAATATGATTTGAGGGGAGAATGAAATTAAGGAGTAGGCCATTGAGATAATATTGGTTAGATTTGTGGCCGATGGGTAGGATCCCAAATGGGAGAAAATGTAAAGAAATGTAAGGTGATTGTGGTCTTTTGGTTTTTGTTAGCATTTCTAAAGTAGATAGGGGAAGAATGAGAAAGTGAGCCCCATTATTTTGAATGATTAGTTTTTTTATAACATGATTTTGTGTAAAATAAAAGAATAAAAAAAATAAAAAGTATTTTACAAAATCATATAAAAAATAAAAATTAAAAAGATGATTTCCAAAATAATATCATTTTAGACAAAAATGATTTTTTGCATATAAAATATTTTTTGAAAAGACAACGATTTTTTGTATATAAAATCATATATGAAAAAGACATTTTAAAAGTATTTTTTTAATATTTTATGGAATACTATTTTTTAAAAATAATATTAATTAAATAAAAAATCCTAACACTAAAACCGTGTAGAAAAAAGTTGGGAACAATGCATGTATGTATATGTATTTCATGAGTTATCTCCAAGTGCTGCCATCCGTTGTCACTAATTTTTTAGTCACCCTTTTTCCCCTGAGATAATGGACGTGATGGTGTTGGTGGTGGATGCCTTGGTGGAGCCAACTCTTTGCCACCCAAACGGGGGACTGAAATGCCTCTCTATCCCACCTGCTGCAACATCTCTCTCTCTCTCTCTCTCTCTCTCTCTCTCTCTCTCTCTCTCATATTCTATGGCTGTGAGACCCATTCTCATATGGTCTCCCCCTCTCTCTCATATTCTATGATAGAATCTACAGTCTATAGGGTTGATTTTTTTAATGCCCATGAGCAAGTGATTTTTGACTGGAAGTGTTGATTTTCGCGCAATGACTTATGGTGAAAATTAGAGAAAATGAAAAAAAAAAAAACACACAAATTTAACATGATTCAACAGATTGCCCATATCCACGGAAACATGGAAGAAGACTTTTACTATATTTGAAATTAAGGTTACATAAAAAGATACTTATACTAATCCTTAAGTAATGAAATTCCAAAAATACCCCTAAACCATACAACGCCCCTTGCATCCCCAACCTATCGTTCACTCACAACAACAAAAATACAAGCTTAAATGGCAAATGTTGCCGCTTCGATATTTGCCCATTTTTTTCCATATGTCTTTCACTCAATATGAGTTACATACTACAACAAAAAGTAATCGAATATTAATGATTGTGAGACCCATTCCCATATGGTGTCTCTCTCTCATATTCTACGATAGAATCTATAGTCTATAGGGTTGATTTTTTTTAATGCCCATGAGCAGGTGATTTTGGTTAACCTGTTACATTCAAATATATATATATATTAATATGACAATTCAAAAAATATTTCAAATCTACAAAAAATTCAAATAATCTAATTAAAAATTATCTTTTGGAAAGATAATTTTATTTTAATTTTGATATTATCTTTTAAAAAACCAACTTGAATGTTTAATCTTTTTAAAAGTCAATTTTCAATTAATACCTAAAAAAATTGTATGTAGATTTTAAAATAGTTTTAAAATTATCATATTTTAATAAATATTAAAAAATGGTCTTCAAACAATTGGTATTCTACTATTGTTGTAGTTAAGATGAAAACACTAATACTATAATTTTCATAAAATAAATATTAAAAATAAATAAATAAGATTTTAAAAAGGAATAGTCCAATCCAATTATTTTCATAACTCCACTTTCTAATAAATTAAACGGAGAATAAGTGCATATGTCATAAAATAATTTAATAATACTATTGTGGACCCCGCATTTTGGCTTGATGGGTTCCCACTCGATGGCGAAACTCGTTTCTTTTATTTATTTGGTGAAAAATTGATTTTTAGAAAAAGACTTGGAGTCGCAACTTATTTTTGTTTTATTATTTTTTTTAAAAGGAAACGAGTTTCGCCATCGAGTGGGAACGCATCGAGCCAAAATGCAGGGCCCACAAAATGGCGACTCCACTAGGGAAGATCATGAGGGTCGAGCTTGAACTTAAGATGAGGCAAATGTAGCGTTTGATTGGTCAATCAGTGGGTACCCGCCTCTCTTTGTGCGTGTGTTTGCTTGACTGTTGATTGCACATTGAGAGCTCTTGTTATCATTATCTTTGATGCATGCTTGGTCATTGTATTCGTTTGAGGCATTGGCATGTTGATTATATTGATTGATCTTTTCGCTTATTCTCACATATTGACTCTCATTGCTGTACGACTACTCTGCTCGTCTTGACATGTACATTATTCTTGTTGCTTATCTCATCCACCTTGACATGATTGATTCTCTTGGTTGTATATTATCTTGATTATCATGGAGCATGCTATCATTGTCAGATATTCTTCTCGATTAGCTTGTGTGTGGATTTGGATTATATATACCTATTTTGCATGACTGTTTGTTGCATGACTTCTCTCCTTCCGTGTAGTTGCATGAGTTGCTTATCTGTGTGGGACACACACCTATCCCCTTATCTCCAAGTCCCTAGTCTCAGTCGACCTCGTTTTCCTTGATCTCGTATTTGATATGAGACTTGTTGCTTTGTTTGCTCTTCGACCAAGCTAGTGATTAGGAATAGGGTCTAGCGATGGGCTATATCTATGTTTGGGAGCATTTTGTAGGTGGCCGACATATTGATGCTGATTGGAGTCCGACCTTTGAAGACTTGTATAGCCCAGAGCTAGATTTTAGGATATTTGTGTGACTAGTGTGTTTTCTTTTTAGTTTCATAGGATTTTCGGATGCACCCACACCACTCACTATGCACCTTAGATCGTCGACGAGTGACCAGAGTTGTCAAATACGCTAGCCATTAGGAGAGCCTTCACCATAGGAGCCCCCTTAGGATGCGAGGTAGTGCATGTGTGGAGGTGATGACCACCTTGCATGGAAGCGCCCCGTCTCTTCGAAGGCGTGCAGAGGGTTGCATACCACCGGATGGTACGATCGCTTCTGCTAGGGATCTTTAAAGTCCACCCATTTTTCTTTTTAGAGCCACCTTGACCTTGTAGGTTTAGCCATAGATCTTTCGACTAGGACTTCTTCCTTACACGTGGGTGCATCTGAGGGCCTTCAGAGCCTCTTTGGTTACAGTTTGGATCCAGTGTTTTCTTTTTTCGGTTTCCAGTTGAGAGTGCTCGAAGTTTGGTGTGAGCCTAATTATTGGTTGGATCACCTTCTTGCCTTGTTGCATTAGTTTCTTTCTCCCATTTGATGAGTTTAGCACGTTTTCTCCTTAGGGCTTTCATCTTTTTTTCTTGTCTCAACACACCCTTTCACTTTGTTGTCACTTACTTGGTGCTTTGGGATATGTTCATTGATCATGATCATCTTTTTGCACTATATACCTATCACAGGCTCAGTACCTCATTTTGTGTTTGATCCTTGATTCAATTTTCGAATCGACGCTCATATTTTCATTATAGCAAGGTGAAAGGCACATTTTCACATTCACATTCTTTTGAGAGATTCGCCTTGATCATCTTATCATTTTTTCTCTTTATGGAACTCGAGTTGGAGGTTGAGTCAAGGATATGTTGTTATAGATGGAGTATCGACCTCACGATAGCGTGTTTCTCACACCTCTTTTATCTTGGATTATTGATAGAGATTCTCTGGTCACATTTGTAGCCATCCAATAGTGGACACCTTTATGACTCTAGAGTTCTCATCATACATCCAAATTTTGGATTGCCACCTCAGGACCATGTGCTTGCATGTTGTACAGTTGTCTTTTAGGGTTCTATCTTGTGTCCTTCATCCATTTTGTTTGCATTGTAGGGAGTCAGTTTAGGAGTTGGTTGAGTCTGGAGTCACATTCTTGGAGGAGAGTTGGAGGACGATTGATCAGAGCAAATTCACATCAAAGTTCAGATAGTTCAGTTGAGATGTCGAACAAGCTAGCTTCCACACTTGCTTCTATTCAGGAGTTCATGGCAGGGGTCAGTAGACGCTTGGATCAGATAGAGAGTTTTCGTCAAGATCCTCATCCTGTTGGCATAGTCACCGATGAGACAGTTCCTCATGCATCTCAGACAACACAAACTCTTCCACCTGGGGCTTCACTTGGTATTCCGTTCCATCTGGTAGATCATTATGAGACCATTCCACCACCTACTGTCATACTACCACCTCCCATTGTTACCACTACTGATGATACTAGATTGGCCAAGCAGGAGGCCAAGGTTGAGAGGCTTGAGTCCAAGATGAGACAGATCAGATTACAGGATGGAGGTTTGACTTGGGATGATAGGGATGGTATACCGGTGGCTACCTTGCCCCCCAAGTTTCACATGCCAGACATTGAGCATTATAGTGGGATTGGTTGTCCCAAGATCCACTTGAGACAATACAGCACGGTCATGAGAGCACATAGGATAGATGATGCACAGTTGGTGGCCCTCTTCCCTTTGTCACTTAGTGGGGTAGCTCAGAGATGGTTTGCTTCAATTGAGCCTTCGAGACTTCGCACCTGGGAGGATGTGGCTCATGAGTTCTTGACTCAGTTCACTTTCAGTGCTGACATTGATGTATCTAGACGAGAGTTAGAGGCCACCAGACAGAGGCCAGATGAGTTTATTTCTTCATTTGTTAGTCGTTGGAGGGCAAAGGTGGCTGGTATGATAGACCGGCCTAAGGAGCAAGATCAGATTGATATGGTTCTTCGAAACCTACAGCCAAGGTTTGCTAGGCGTCTTGTGGGCATTCCATTTCAGGATCTTAAGAGTCTAGTTCATGCAACTTTCAGTGTTGAGAAGGCTATCGCTCGAGGATTATGGATAGATACTAGTCCTTCCCCTGACAATAAGGGGAAGAAGCCGGTCGAATCATCTACCAGATCTGGAGAGGTTGGTGCTATTAGCTATCAGCACCAAAGGCCCACACATCACTCACCTTATGGGCCTCCTACAGTCAGAGCTCATTTATCCCATCCACAGTATCAGTATCACCCAGTTTATGCTCAGCAGTCGTACATTGCTCAGACTAGCATGTTGCCACGACCGTCACCTCTAAGAGCTATTGGTCCCCCGTCGCCTAGGCCATATGCATAGAGGCCCGCAAGATAGTTCACTCCATTGGGCATGACTTTGACTAGAGCTTTTGAGACGCTTAGAGATCCTGGTTTGATTGTTCTTTTGGCACCATGCCCCTTGCCGCATCCTATTCCTCCTTATTTCCGCTTACATGAGCACTGTTCATTTCATCAAACTCAGGGGCATGCAACAGATTACTGCTCGACACTCCATCATGCGATACAGGACTTAATTGATTCAGGGTTGGCCAACTTGTCTAGGCCAAGTGTGACCACTAATCCCCTACCTACGCATTCTACACATGCAGTTCCTCCTCCTCCCAGCCTTCAGTAAATTGATTTGGATGTTGATGCTATTGATGGTCATATGGTATTTTGGGATATTCCGAGTTGCAGACTTGGTTCAGTCGACATGGGTACATCATTTTGCAGTGGTTTAGCTCAGAGCATTTTTTATTTTGATTATGGTCGTCATCAGAGCCGTTCCTATTCTATCGAGTCCAGTTTTCAGTTCATTAGAGTTGTTTTGTTGAGTCCAGTTTGGTTTAGAGTTGTTGTTTATAGCCCATGTTGAGAGTCTAGTCGTTTGTAGTCCTTTATCGCTTCACATATGATGTACTCATTCGGTTCATTTAGTGATATGATCTTTTTATTTTGAGTATGTGTTATTCTCTTTTCTCATGAGTATGCTTTGCATATCTTGTTTTGATGTGTGTTATGCGACATCTTTCACTAACATCATGATCACTTGGGCTTGACTTATCATGGAAGATATTGAGCCTATTGACCTAGGATTAGGAGATCGACGTAGGGAGTTCGGGACTGTGACCCATTTCACCTTCTGATAAGAGCAGTACCATACCCATGTCCATACCTTGACTTTGTAAACTTGATGACCTACCCATTTTGAGCTTGACATGACACCACCCTTTGGTACCACTATACGACCTTACCTTCCTTATTCACCTTTGTATACTACAGTATCATTGCCTATTCTTTCCGTCATTTCCTTGATCTGACCAGGTAGAGTCCGAGATGGTTAGACCTGAGGCAAGCTTTGCGTGATGATAGATGGATCGCGATGAGAGGGTGGTTTGACGACTTGATGATATTGTTGAGGCAGAGGGGTTATCATGGAGCATCCAGATCCGAGCCATTGCATATGACTTTAGAGAGTTGGGATGATTAGAGATGGTGATTTTATGAGACGATGGTAAGTGGCTTATGATGATAGAGTGAGCTGATTTTCAGATGACATTGATGATCATCACAGAGCATCCGGAGTAGGAGCTTTCATATGATTGTAGAGAGGTTGACATGACTATGTTGGATGGATGCCAGTCTTTAGTATTGGCTATGAGAGATCTTGAAAGCTCGATGTTTGAGGTTGTGGTCAAAGGATGGGTGGCCATCATTTCATGAGCCCATTTACCTTATCACTCTCACATATAGAGTTATCTGTTGCTAGCCCATTGAGCCTCACACAAGCACCATAACCTTTTCTTTCATCACCTCATTTACCTATTACACCGGGTCAGGGACCCTATACTGCTTGCATGCTTTGATTAGATACATCATGAGTTCTAGACCTGACATACATATTCAGGCCTCATTCCTCACTCTTCATTGTGATATTTTCCTATTTGACATCATCTCATCACTTTTTCCGGCATCACATATCACCACTTGTGATATTCATTCTCTGTCTTTTCTCTCATCATTGCTTACTCGACATTGTCCTTGTTTCACCTTGAGTGGTGGTTTTTCACAGGTCACTGCATGGAGGATTGTCACATTCTTTCCCCTCATTCACCCCATGGGTAGTAGTTTAGAGATCTTATTTTGAGAGGTTGTCATGTTAGTGAGGATTCATCACTAAAAAATTGGATTAGTGATGGGAGGCAACAAGAGAGTTGTTTTCTTAAAAGAAAAACTTGTTACTATAAATAAAATATCATCACTAAAAAATTAATTAGGAGGACAGACCACCCATGTGCTACCAGGCCTCCATTATTGTTGATAAAGAATTCTAACTTGTCTTCATTGGGTCTCTTAAAGCATTAATAGGAAAATTGGAGCGGATGCTCTACAATGGAGACTCGGCTCTTTTTTTCCCTTTTTCATTGTAATTTAATAATATTTTCTCGAACCTTCTCCTAAGTAAATATTTAGTATTTAATCTTAAAAGAAAAACTTGTTACTATAAATAAAATATCATCTCTAAAAAAGCTTTTTCTATTCTAGATAACTCAGTCAAAATGGTTTGTTTTCTTTTATACAAGTAATCTTCTTATTAAATAAATTTATATCATGCAAAAAAAGTAGCATGATAAATCAACTAACAAAAAGCTTCATTAATGCTTGTCTTATGTTTTTGTTTTTTTTTTTTTCGAAATAATGCAAAATTAAAGTTACATTTTGAATGGACGCTTCACATGGACACATTTATTTACAAATGATCAAACCAATTCACTAAAGGATCCTTTCTTTTTCGAAATCAATATTAAATCTCTGTCTTGGCAAAAATAATTTAAAACTACAACTTAAAATGAGATATTTTTTCTATACAAACTAATATTCTTACATATAAATTTTATTAAATATGTAAGAAAAATACGCATGATAAATCAACTAAAAGATGAAAATTTGACATTTTGAAATAAGAAATTTAGGTTTACTTACTCTTCATAATTAATTTTTAGACAATTAGTTACATACGCAAATAAACTATATAGAAGGTTGCGAAACTTTTCTTTGGACATGATGGTGTATATAATGCTTAAATTTAAATCACACAATTTTTTTTTTAGAGGATCAAGTGGAGATCTTGAAAATGAAATAAAAATTGTATATAAACATCACCATTGAGGAAAGAGCCCATGGGAGGTCACAAAAACCAATAACAACTTGATTCCTGATCATTTTCCTCTATTATTGGTGGACATTGCATGTATCGGAAGCTAGTATACAAATTTACCAAAGTTGACAAATTATTGAATTGTTTGCTCAAATTTATTTCCCATTTGTTCATGCTGACATATGCACTGACATATGCATCAAATATATATATATATATAGATATATCAATGTGGTCCACATTAGATTTCTTTATTTTGACCATGAGTATAGATGGAAGTTTGCATTGAACAAAGCTCAACCATTGGTATTGACTAACAAAATTTAAATAAAGACAAGCTTGTATTTAAAATTTTAATAAAAAGTGATTCAAACAACAATAATTTCCTTGTACTAATCTATTAATTGTATTAAAAATACAAGAAATCATTTTCTTGCTAACTTTTTCTTGTGAGCTTATCCTTTCACCGTCTTAAAAACTAATATTGATTCTTGTAAGCTAGACAATAAAAACAAGAACTTGTAATGGATTATACATTTAGCATATCGATAATTTAAGTAATGAGAAAAGGCCTTGGAATTTTGTAAAGATAAAAGGATAATATAATTGGATGTCACATTTTTATAAATAATAAAAGTAATATTTATAGTCAATAGATGAAAACATAGTAAATATTCAAAATGAGTTAAAACCATGAATGGTTGGAGCACAAAATTTAGCTTGTCCTTTACTTATTTTTGGTCATTATTTCTCTTATCAAGCTTCTTAGGCACCAAATATGGAAATTCTCTATTTAATATCAAGATAAAATGAATAAGATCTTGTCAACCACATTTTAATTTAGCTATTTGTGTCAAGCAAGAACATGGACATCATAATACCGCTAATTCCCTATTTCTTTATTTATGTAAGCATGTATGACTTATTGATTCCTCAATACCTTTATTAAAGGGAGTTTGGTTTGAATATTGAATCAATTACAAAAAGATGTCAAATACTATGAAAGTTAGATAAAGACTTTTTAAAAAAACAAAATAAAATAAAATTAACATAAAGAGTACGTGAAAGCTAATTAGTATTGAACTCTTAACAACTAATTTTTAAGGTTGTAAATAGGAAAAGAAAAAAGTATCTATTACTTATATTATTGTAAATTGGGAAAAAAAGGTGCCATTAGAGCAGGTAAGAAACTTATTGTAAAATATTAATTAATTTTTTATTTGACCTTGCATATTGATATTGATGGAGAAGCTTATGCTTATTAAAGTTCAATTACTAATATTATTTAATATCGGCTCTAAATAGAATATAATATGATTGTAGAGTTTTATGTATGAAAGAGGACAATAGAATTAGATAACACCTTTCCACAAACATATTGAAAAAAATATTTATTAATACAAAAATAAGTAAATACATTGAATGATTCAAAACCACTTCTAACTCATTAAAAGATTCTCCAATTTTTTATTTGTCTTTGACAACCACTCTTATTTTTCTTTTTCGACAACAAGTTATAAATATTTCATTTAAAAATCAACGTAAAATGCATAAGAATTGTCAAATTTAGCCAACTATATTTGTGCTTGTACTTTGATTTTCCAATATATGTACTACTCGTATTTTGACTTTTCTCAAATCAAACAAGTTCATTTCAAAGGAACAATAATAAAGAGAATTAATTTTAGAAATGCAAAATCATTCAATATAAACAAGGGAAGTTCAATTAAACACTAGACAAATGCTAACATGATTGAAGACCTCGAGTCCCTAGTCTCTATGTATTGATGACATGGATTTTTTCATGGTAAAATCTGGCCCAATTTGATTGACCGTTGGGCCATGACCACATAAAATTGTATGGCTAGGGTAACCAAAAAAATTGATATAATCAAACCGATTAAAGTTTGATTTCGAACTACCATGAAACTATAGTTAGATTCGGTCTTGTGTTTCAACCAACTGATTGAGGCTGAAAATTGCAACATGACCCGGGTTGAAATCACATGCCAGGCATAGTTATGATATCAAAAGCATTCCCCAGTTGCTTCATCTTTAAAAATGAAGCAAAGTAGGAGCTAAATAAGTATTAGTTCATGCTTATACCAACTCAGACTTATAAAATAAGTATACAATTTAAAAATATACAATAATTGTGAAGGTCAAAATAAAACTATTAATTAATTTAAATAAAAAAATTTATTCTATTTTCTTTCTAAATTCAATAATTCATTCCAAATATAAAGCTCTGGATAGGCACTAAGATATTTATAAAATAAAAAAAAATTAAAAAAAGAGTTTTAATTTTAGATAGGCCTAATGGTCAGGGATCTCCAAATTCCATAAAATTTTGGGATAATTAAAAACAACAACATTAAAATAAAAGCATAAAAAGAAAAAAAACATTAACCTATCCAAATTACTTGACTATATCTTTTATCATATTCAAGTCCATATTGTTCCAAGTATTTAATCATTTTAAAAATATTAAAAATCTATTAAACTCATTTAATAATCATATCAAAATGACTAGATATAAATACAACTTGTTTATCACATAGATAATAAAGTACAACTTGTTTAATCTCATTAATAAATAGGTTAAGTTGAATTATAAATGAATTGATACAAACAACCCGTTTGCATGATTCTAGCCATGATTATAACCTATTTAAAATTTGAAATATATAAAAATATCATTTTTTAATTACTTTTTTTTGTTGCTTTAATTTTCTGGTTACATTTTTTTAATTCTTAATTAACTTAGTTATTTAATTTTAGATATAATATATCATACCATAAAACGCAGTTACACTTAGTAAATTAGACTTAACAAATTCATGTCAATATTTTGGTTGTGATATGATATCAGGTGGATAGCAAGAAAACCACAAAAAAAATAAAAATAAAAATAAAATTGAGTTTGTTTAAAAAAAATATGTTCTAATGAGTTGTCTGACGAATAAAAAATTAATTCAGAAATGAAAGTATACTCGTATAAACATTGCACAAGTCAAGTATTCAAATGTAGTTATATTTGTATATTTTTTATTATGAGATAAATCTTTCATTCTGTTAATGAATAAAAAATAATAATAAGAGGTTAAAGATGACACTAAATATTTTAAAATAGGTCTTTCAAGATGGTCATCAAACAAAATAAAATTTATATTTAACACAATAACTTTTGGATTTAGGTTTATGAAATTTTAAACTAGTGTCTTCATAGATAGGATTTAAAGACACTAATTGGGATTATGTTAACATTTTCTATAATATTTGGATTATGATGGACTGCATTTAGAGTTAAGTATCGAATACATGATCTTAGTAGATAAATGAAGATAATTTACCAATGTGTGAAAATTATTCTTGAAAGAACTTGTGAATAATTTAAAATAAATAAAATTGTCTATACCTAAATGCATACCAATTAAATCAATAATCCAAATTGTCTATGTTTAAAAGCATACAAATTAAAATCCATAATTTGAACAAAGAGCCTTTTTTTATGGTATTCTCATTATGGTTCACCTCTGGCATCTCCGCTACCACTTCCCATTCTTGTAGATCCTGTTCAATGGTTAGTCATGTTTCCATAAGCATATTTTTACAATGATTTTTTCATCTTTGGAAATGAAGCAAGGTAAGAGCTAAATAAGTGCTAATTCATACTTCTACCAACTTAACTTATAAGATAATTATACAATTTAAAGACATGATAATTGTGAAGCTGTAAATAAAAAATTAATTAATTCTAATAAAGATTTTGGTCTTTTCTTTCTAAATTCAATAATTCATTTCAAATAGAAAGCTTTGGATAGTTACTAAGATACTTATAAAGGAAAAAATGAAAAAAAAAAAAAAGTGTTTTAACTTTATAGACGGGATCTCCAAATTCCATAAAATATTTGGATAATTAAAAAAGCATTAAAAAAAAAAAAAAAAAAAAACCTATTTAAATGACTTGACTATATCTAATACCATATTGAACTCCATATTATTCCAAGCATGTAACCATTTTAAAAATTATCTACATATTTTTCTCATTAATTCTAATAAATATTTTAACCTTCAATAAAACCAAAAATAGAGAAGGCATGCCTTATTAGAGCCTTTAGTCTAACCAAAGCTTTATTGAGTTGGAAACTAGAAATGTCTTCATCTTTTCTTTTCTTAGTCCCCTGCATAAGAATTTTTATTCTCTTGTAATGACTAAATTATAAATATAATCTCATAATTTTTAATCCATTAATAATGACAAGATAAAATATACATATTATATATATATATATATATATAGGTATAAAATGAGAAGTATATAAGTTACGTGTTGCAAAATTTTAAAATCAAATTGAAAACAACCACTCTTCAAAAAATTATTTAATAAAATATAAAGTATTTAAAATAAATTAAACTTTATAAAAAATTAAATAGAATTTAATTTAAATAATTATGTAGTCATTTATAAATCAGTAACATTTTATAATCTCAAAATCAAATCCAAGATATCTTGCCTCAAAAAATATTTACTAAAATATCAACTACAAAATACAAAAGACCATTTTTAAGAATTTATTTTATAATATATATCAGGGTTTTAAAAAATTAATTTTATATACGTTAAATAAATATTTTATAAGATCCATTTAGTATCTATAATTATCTTCTTCTTTTTTTTCTCACAAAGAAATATTTTATAAAATTTATTTAGTATCCTTTCTTATCTTTTAACCATGCTCCTACTCATGGAGCCCATAACTTTTATTGAAAATTGTAATTTTCAAATTTCATCTTCTATTTTAAAAGAAAATGATTCATGCACTTTCTCACCTTAGAGCAAAACAAGTACCAAAATTCATGCTTCACCCAATTTGACTCAAAACATAATTAAGTAATTAAAGAAAACATATCATAAATATATAAATAAATAAAAAATTCAAATAACATTTTGACTACAAAAACAATAACCATAATTTTATGTGATAAATATTCACCTTTGGTTGATCTATATACACATTCCAATTTTGCCTTCTAAGTTGGATACTTTTAACTTCTAAAATCTGAATATGGTTTCATCCTTCTATATTTAATAATTTATTTCAAAGATAAGCTAGAATATATATATTCTTGAACATATCTAATTCTACATTCAACCTTCCAAACATATAGTAATATTAAAAGTTGTTTGGTTACTTTTTTTTTTTTTTTTTTTTTTCACTAATTCTAATAAGTATTTTAAACTTGAGTAAATGAAACAGAGAGAAGATGTACCTTGGTGGAAGGAGCTGGAAACTAGGCATGTCTTGATTTTTTATGATGTGGGTGATCCTCTATGTCATCATGGCTTCTTTTGTCATTGAATAGCTGAAGGCTGTATTGATGATGATCTTGGGCATCGTCATATATGAGATGGATCCCACAACTTTCCACTTTGAAAGCTACCTTGTCGCCACACCCAAAAGGGCCTTGAAAGCGAGCCTTGAAGTTGTTCCATCCATTGGATCGATACTTACTTGAAATGGCAATTTGAGGGAAATAGGCTACCCTCAATGCTGGATCTGGAGATGTGCTACCCTTGTGATCGTATTCAACATAAAATCTTGAACGATAAATTGAACTTGTTTTACAATTCCCAACAAACGATATAGTATCCACGTGTTCAAATTGATCGCCATGGGATATTTGCAATTCCAATCGTGGACCACCATCAAAATGAAAAGAATCACATGGATGAGTACAATCATATATTGTCTTGCATATATCATCATCATCATCGAGTGGAATATGATGGAAGAATAAAGAAAATCCCAAGAAGTTTTTATCTTCATACCAGTTCTTTGGGAGCTTTATTCTCATTTCACGTCCCATACTCTTATGACTTACCCACTCTGGTATTCCACTCCTTCCTGGAATAACAATATTAAGGTGATCCCTTCGGTGGCTAACAAAAGCCTGCAAAAAAGTAGCATGTAAATCTCATGCCTTCATAAAAAAAAAAAAACCCAGAGAGAAAAAAAGAAAAAGTCATTTGTAAAATTTATACCTGAATTTGTGATTTGAAGCAATTAATAAGATAGGACCAGAATAGATGTCTCGGGTCACTTGATAAAGCTTCCAGGCATGGGCAACCATGTGCTTCTATCCTTCTTAAACTTGATGGAAGCTCTAGAATTTCTTCAAGCATTGGGCAATGATTCATGCGAAGGGCCTTCAACTGAGAAAGTTGAATGATGTCAACAGGTATGCAACGAATATTGCTATCGCTCACAGTTAACGATTCCAATGAGAACAAGCGCCATATATCACTGCGAATTGATCCTTCCATAAGATTGCAACCACCTACATCTAGTTCTATTAACCTACACTGCAGGTTTCTCGGATTGTTGAACAATTTGTGGAGCTTTGGACAGTTATGAATGTGAAGAATACGAAGACATGTCAAATTACCAATGCTGTTTGGAAGAGTCTCAAGGTTCTCACAATTGTTCAATTCCAACAATACAAGACTTTTTAGACGTTCAATTGATGATGGCAGCTCTTTTATAGCCAAGTCACGTAAATAAAGTCTTTCCAGACATTCCATATCCTCCGTGATCTCCGAAAAAACCTCTAGATTTGAACAGCCACTGAGAAACCAATTTCTTAGGGATTTCAACTGATAAATGTTGCTTGGAAGACTCCTTAAATTTTTGCAGTCTCTCATTTCTAACCTTCGAAGTTGGGTGAGATGATCTATATGAAAGGGCAATTCTTTAATAGCACTATTACTTAGATGAAGGTCATAAAGTCCTGTGAGATGACGAATTGAGCTGGGTAATTCTTTAATAGCAGTCCCATCTACATTAAGACACTTTAGACTCCCCATATTCCTTTGGAACTCAGGAAGTTTCTCCAAATTTGAGCAATAAAAGAGAGAAAGAGTTTCAAGAGTCTCCAAGCACCCAATACCTTTTGGGAGTTCCTTAATGGCAGTCCCACCTAAAGAAACATGCTTTAAGCATTTCATATTAATCCCTGAGATCTCTGGAAAATTCTCAAAGTTTGAACAATATGAGAGGTGAAGAGTTTGAAGGGATTCCAAATAGCTAATGCTACTTGGGAGTTCTTTAATACCACTCTCATTTAAAATGAGGTGCCTTAAATGACCCAAATTGGCAAAGATATCTGGGAATTTCTCAAACTTTGAACACCCCATGAGATCAAGAATTTCAAGAGAAGTCAAGAACCCAATGCTACTTGGGAGTTCTTTAATACCACTGTGACTTAAACAAAGCTCCCTTAAATGTCCCATATTTGCAAAGATATCTGGGAATTTCTTAAACTTTGAACACCCTGAGAGACTAAGCTTTTCAAGAGATGTCAAGGATCCAATGCTGCTTGGGAGTTCTTTAATTCCAGTCTCACTAAAATTAAGCTTCCTCAAAAATTTTGTGAGCCAAAGCTTCCACAAAAATTTCATATCATGCAGTACACCAACAGATGAATCAAGGTTGTGAAAACTTGTACAACCTTCAAGATCCAATCTCTCCAATTTTGGCATCCTTGAGAATTCTGGTATTTTGATGAGCTGTTGTGAGTAACTTAGATCAATGAACTTCAATTTTGCAAGACACTGTAGCAAAAGACATTTTCTTAATAAAAAACTTCCATGAACTTGAAAGTTAGGATAAAAAAAGAAATTAAATAATCATTATACCTTCTCCCCTTGCAAAAGCTCTTTTATGTTGCTAGACTTCAAGTTGATTGCAACAAGGTTCTCTCCATGAAAATTCGAAGGCAACGACTTTGAAGTGTATCCTTCCCAGTGAAGATATATTAAATTTGGAGGAAACTCAAAGTCTTTAAGAAGAAACACTTTAGACTTCTTTCTCCTTGAACTATGATGATCATTGTAGTAGACTTTAAGCAACCTTAGTTTCTCCATCATGGCAAACACTTTCTTCATCTTGGCCAATGCTTTTGAACTTAACCACATTTCTTTTGCTCTGGACAAGTCTAGAGATATGGTTTCAATATTTTCCATCACCTAAAAAAGAAAAAAAAAAAAAAAAAAAAAGAATGAAGAATAAGGGAAAAACAAAAGGTGAAAAATCTAGCTAAAATTATATAGCAAGTAAGCATTATAAAATGCATCATAAATAACTAAGTTCATGAACTTAATTCTTACCTTTTGCCCAAAAAATGCATCATAAATATCATTTGGGTCCCACAACCTACTCCATTTGCTTGGGTCTTTAGGATATTCTTCACGAACAATTGCCCAACCCATTTGTTGTATCAAGTTATGCATTTGTATCATATTGTTTGAAATAGTTATTAGACATTTATCACAAAGAACTCTTATGTTGCATGTTGCATATAAATCACAACCATCCAATATTTTTGACACAAAATCTTTGTCTTCCCCTTCAAAAAAACATGCAATGTCAAGGAAAACCTTCCTTTCCGAACCACCAAGCATATCATAGCTTATTCTAAGCACATCATTAATTTCCTTCTCAGGATTGTTTTTCAGTTTATCCCATGCACTTTTCCATTCATCTATTGTCATGCCGTGAAGAGAACTACCCAGAACTTTAAGGGCTAGAGGAATGCCTTGAGCATAATCTACCATGCAATTTGAGAGTTTTACATAATCTTCTTTAGGAGCATTTTGTTTAAAGGCGTGCTTGTTGAAGAGTTTAATAGCTTCCGCATAATCTAACTTCTGCACCTCATATGTTACATCCGCTCCATAACAACGTAGCAACTGTTGGTCTCTAGTTGTTACAATAACTGTAGTTCCTGCACCAAACCAATTCCTACTTTCAAACCAATTCCTACTTCCAAGTAATGACCTTAATTGCTCCAAATTATCCACATCATCAATAACAATAAGAACCTTTTTTGACTTGAGTCTATTCTTTAGTATATTGATTCCATCATCAATATTGCTCAAATCTATTTTTTGCCCCACTATACCATGAAGAAGTTGTTGTAGTTGAAGTTGACAACCCTTTTTGAAACTCTCTTTGACATTTTCAAGAAAGCTAGCACCATTGAATTCACATTGAATCTCATTATAAACAAATTTGGCAATGGTAGTTTTACCAATTCCACCGGTCCCATAGATCCCAACCAAATGAACGTCATGTAACTGACTATTTATCAATGATTTTAGTTCTTCTAAGCGAGAATCCATCCCAACTATATCATCATCAACATGCAAATGCTTAGGACCCAATCTTTTACGGATGACTTCAAGAATTTCGTCAATATACTTCGACTCATACCTACCAATTATAAAATACAATAAAACACTTGGTGAGTGAGAATGAGTTGCAAAATATAACAAACATAAAGTAAATTTAGTGATATTTACTTGATTTTGTTAACATAACTGAATTAGGGCATATAGAACGTAAACCAAAATGGATCAAACCACATGAACCAAACTAGATATTTATGTACAATTTTGTTAATGTTATATCAAGTGTACATGCCAAAGAATAGAGTAGAGAAAAAAAAAAATTATTTGTGTTGGTTGATGCTACTCTATGGCTTGGAAGGTTTATTAGGAAGTTGACCTTTCTAGGAAATTATTAGAAGTAGTGTCGGAGCCAGAAATTTAGTTTAGGGGGACAATATTTTAATTAAAAAATTTTAAATTAAATAAATGTTAACATAAATATTTATTTTAAAAGGCTTGTAGACCTTGTTATTAATAGGGTTAACTAAAATCACATAATATAAGTAAATGTTATAATAAAATTAAGCAAATCTAACTTAATAAATTAAATACATGATTAGACAAAAAATTTGAATAAACAAAATATTCAAAAAAATTTATAAATATTTTTAATATTTTATAAAAGTAACTTTTCATAAGAAAATTAATTTGATAAAGAAAAAACATAAATATAAATTTCAATAATCTTACAATTGAAACAATTTTTTAAATAAAATAATCAAAAAAGCTCTTTCAAAATACATATTATAATAAATTTTATTTGAAATATAAGTGAATTAAAAGAAATTTATGATAATTTTAATAAAAAGTTAACTAAATAAAAGTAGATTTTTTTGTTTTTTTTTTTGTGTAATTTAAATTAAAAGTACTTAACTGGAAAAATTTGGAATATAATTTTTTTTAAACCATTGAAAATTAGTTGTTGTGTTTTTATATTTTCAAACAATTAAAGATTAACTACTGAGTTGATAAATAAGCAAAATAATTTTTTTTTAAAGAAAATCAATGCTTTATATACCATGATCCATATCTTTAGGAGGGATGAGAGGCATAAGCCCCCGGTCCTATATTGGCTCCACCAGTTCTTATGACCCTTTTATGATAAGAAATTATGAAATTATAGTACAAGGCCATTGGTGGAGACAACTACTGTTTTGTATGGTGTCAAGCTACCATCTTTTTTGTTCAAGCTTCCTAAACTAATAAATTCCAGAAATAAGTTGTTCAGCATTCCTGATTCACTTATAGTCTATAGGTGACCTCTTTACTGAATTGTTACTCAAAAATAAAACTCCAACATAAAAATGGCTTAATTTTGATAAGAAATTAATAAAAATAAATAAATACACAAAATTCTAAAATTAAAACTGAAATTTTACCACATATAGCCACTATTTTTAACTCATAAATCTTCCAATTCTTAATGGAATTAACTTCCATAAATGTCCACAGATTCCTAGTTTAGGAATGAAAATAAAAATAGTAAAATCATAAAATTTTGATTAAAAATTAATTTACCAAACTGAAATAAGCAACCATCAATTCTAATGAAAATTTTTAATTAGAACCCCAAAACATAATCTACACTCATTTAAATATCTATTAGAATCAATAATTTCAATTAACTTTTAAAAAATAAAATTTAGGATTTGATACTCTTTCTTATATTAAAATTTAAGCACTAATGAATTCATCTCGATAATAAAACATATATTTCAATTACAAATCCATAAATCCCAAAATATACCATATAAAAAGTGTTAGCTTAAAAAAAATTTCTAATATTTTCTTAACAATTAAACATAATTAGAAACCATAATTATTATCCAATTATCAATTTTTTTTTTAAACTAATTACATAATTTATACTTACAAAAATTTTATTATGGTAATAAATTCTATTGTTTTGAGATGTTTCGAAATATGTTGAATTCCTTTTTTTTTTTTTTTTTTTTTTTCCAAATTATTAGTTTTAAATTAAAATAGGAATAAATTTATAGTTAATTTTGTAGATGTTTTTGACATGTAAAAACAACATTTAACATTTGATAAAAAATAAAAACAAACAATTTAACACTTAGCATCATTGAGACACTAATCAGAAATAGACAACTTAAATATTCGAAAGGAAAGAAGAAAGAAAAAAAAGTGAATTTAACTAAACATTATAGACAACTTGTCAAAAATTTGGCTATAAAATTCAAGGAAAAGAGAGAGACTTAACACAAGAGAAGAGGAGATGGAACCCTAGATTGGCATAGGGAATTGTATGAAAATTTTTATAGTGAGTATAGAAACCATGGGAGCTCTTACAAGAGCATCAATCTCTGGTGAGCCAAAATATTGCATATAAGAAGCATATATAATCAGTCTAAATACATGTTTTGGAACTTGTATCAAGCAATGTTAGCTATTATGATCAGGACATCCTTCTAAAGATTTGGAACTAATTTGGACCCTAAGACAGTGAGTTCATATTTTTAAAAGCGACGTTATACATATATATATATATATATGTATAAACATAAAATTGAAAGTCTAAAGGAAGTTGAAGTTACTCATAATCCTTGATCACATGCCAACCACTTAGAGAGCTTGCTTCAGTCATGGCAGCCCTCCACCTTTTCACCTTCTCCTCATCTACAGTTGTTCCGTGCTTCGCAAATGCTTTTCCAAAACTCCCTGTTTGTTTCCGCACATCAGAAGGATGCACATGGTAGAAGACTGGCAGGACTATTTGATCCATTTCTCTTTTGCACTCCATGATCTTTGTAAGCTCATCCAGACACCATTTGGAATCAGCATACCTTTCCGAGAAAACAATTATGGAAGATCTTGATCCTTCAATAGTTCTCAAAAGTTCTTGTGCGATTTCCCCTCCTCTTTCAAGTTTATTGTCTCTGAAAGTGTTGATACCCATCCGATCCAAACTTACAAATAGATGATCTGTAAAACTGTAGCGGGTGTCTTCCCCTCTAAAACTCAAGAAAACGTCGAAGTTACATTTTGGGGTTGGAGCTGAAGAAGAAGAGGGTTTTTGGGTGCTTGAGGAAGCCATTTTGGGACAGGGTTTGTGGGAAATGGAAGGCAAACAGAGAGTTGAGGATCAACTTGCAGAGAGTCAATATTGATGTCCCTGAAGAGGGTCTTTGAGTATCTCGAGAGTCGAGAGTCCGCAAAACCTCAATCACTTTTCACAGACCTCACGTGAAAAAAGCAAACTTTGCCTCCCAATACTAAAAGCTCACCCACCATTGTTGACTTATGTGCTCAGAGGCCTCATTTGTAATTACGTATAAAGAATCGCTTTAGTGCACCCCCTTCTCATAAAAAATATATCGTTTATTTTCATATAAATTATAAGCAATAAAAGTGTTATTATTTATAATAACAAACTATATCATACAAATCACATAGAATGTGCAACTAAAGGTCTATTAAGGATTATTTTCAAACAATAATTTTTTAGAATAGTTTTTAAAAATAATTTTCTAATAATTTTTTAGATAAAAAATCTATTTAAAAACTTAAAATATCCTTAATCTATTTTCATATTTTTCTTAAAAATAATTTTTATATTTTTCAGTTATTTTTCATATTTATGCAATTATTTTTTAAAATACTCTCCAAACACAATTAAAATATATTATCAACATAGACCAAATCTTTAAAAAACCGACTTCTGTGTCTTAATTAAAGAATCTTCTTAGGGTGTATTTGATTACAGTTAAGGCTTGATATGGTTTGAGTTGTAAAATATGAGGAACATGAAGGAAATAAGGTAAATGTAATATTGGGCAAGGAAGGGATGGAGAGAACCCCCGTAAAGAGAACAAATTCCCCATTTTGGACACGGAATCCCAAATTTTTATTTTATAATTTTACATTTCAATTTTTAAATTTTATAGTCAATACTTAAGGATTGGGGAGGCTCTTGAGTCAAAAAGTAATGAGTGTAGAGGTGGGTGGCTTTCAAAAAAATGGAAAGAAGTTCCCACCCAATGCAAAATTCAAAAGCACCTTTGTTTCTCCCCTGTACTAGGAAATTTATCTCTTTTACTTTATTCCTTTGTCCCATCTCATGCTTAACCTGTTACATTCAAAATATATATATATGACAATTCAAAAAATATTTCAAATCTACAAAAAATTCAAATAATCTAATTAAAAATTATCTTTTGAAAAGATAATTTTATTTTAATTTTGAAATTATCTTTTAAAAAACCAACTTGAATATTTAATCTTTTTAAAAGTCAATTTTCAATTAATACCTAAAAAAATTGTATGTAGATTTTAAAATAGTTTTGAAATTATCATATTTTAATAAATATTAAAAAATGGTCTTCAAACAATTGGTATTCTACTATTGTCATAGTTAAGATGAAAACACTAATACTATAATTTTCATAAATAAAAAAAAAATAAGATTTTAAAAAAGGAATAGTCCAATCCAATTATTTTCATAACTCCACTTTCTAATAAATTAAACGGAGAATAAGTGCATATGTCATAAAATAGATGAAAATAATAATATCCTATTGATACTTGCCATCTATAAAGCCTCCTCTTTGTTTTCAAATTATTTAAAAATAAATATAACAAAATTTACAAAAATAAGGCTTACAAAGATAAGATGAAATTAACAACTATTGAAAAACATACTTCTTTTCCTTATAATATTCATCATTTTCCTACAACAATATTAAATATAAGATTCTTTTATCACCACTATGAAATTCAAAACTCTAGATTAATTAATATATTGAAGCCTCTCAAAGTAATGTTCGATTCAACTCTACTGATCCATAAATTATTTAAACTACTATCATTAAAGGGGTTTATGAATTTGACATTTATAAAAGTTATACAAAATTAATTATTATTTAAAATAAACATTCTAAAGGTAGGGGAGAGAGGGTAACACCATAAATTAAATTCAAGAAGATATATACATATACATATTTTATTCTCTTTCCTTATTTTAATATTTATATTTATCATTATCCTTCATATATTAAATCAAATTCACAATAATAGTGCAATGGTGATTCCCTTATGTATCATTTATGAATTTAAATATCTCCATTTGAGTTAATAACCCTCCTTAACTAGACCGGAAGAGAGAATATTCAGAAGAAAAGTTTCTCATTTTCTTCTTTAATTTAGCCTTTTAATTTGGATTTAACAAATATTTTTTAATCTTTTATTTTAAATAAATATAAAAAAATTGTGAATATAAATAATATTATTAACTTCATAACTTAAAATTTTTTTGGAAAAGTAAGGAAAAAGCAACTTCCAAAGATTAAAATTACTTTTATACCATGAAAGAATTATGGTAGTAGATGAAAATAAAATATTTATTTATTTATTTTAAAAAAATTATTTAATAAAAATTTTTAATAATACTATTGTGGACCCCGCATGTTGGCTTGATGCGTTCCCACTCGATGGCGAAACTCATTTCTTTTATTTATTTGGTGAAAAATTGATTTTTAGAAAAAGACTTGGAGTCGCAATTTATTTTTGTTTTATTATTTTTTTTAAAGGGTAAACAAAATAATAAAACAAAAATAAGTGGCGACTCCAAGTCTTTTTCTAAAAATCAATTTTTCACCAAATAAATAAAAGAAGCGAGTTTCGTCATCGAGTAGGAACGCATCGAGCCAAAATGCGGGGTCCACAAAATGACGACTCCACTAGGGAAGATCATGAGGGTCGAGCTTGAACTTAAGATGAGGCAAATGTGGCGTTTGATTAGTCGATCAGTGGGTACCCGCCTCTCTTTGTGCGTGTGTTTGCTTGACTGTTGATTGAACATTGAGAGCTCTTGTTATCATTATCTTTGATGCATGCTTAGTCATTGTATTCGTTTGAGGCATTGGCATGTTGATTATATTGATTGATCTTTTCGCTTATTCTCACATATTGACTCTCATTGCTGTACGACTACTCTGCTCGTCTTGACATGTACATTATTCTTGTTGCTTATCTCATCCACCTTGACATGATTGATTCTCTTGGTTGTATATTATCTTGATTATCATGGAGCATGCTATCATTGCCAGATATTCTTCTTGATTAGCTTGTGTGTAGATTTGGATGATATATACCTATTTTGCATGACTGTTTGTTGCATGACTTCTCTCATTCCGTGTGGTTGATGAGGTGCTTGTCTGTGTGGGACACACACCTATCCCCTTATCTCCAAGTCCCTAGTCTCAATCGACCTCGTTTTCCTTGATCTCGTATTTGATATGAGACTTGTTGCTTTGTTTGCTCTTCGACTAAGCTAGTGATTAGGAATAGGGTCTAGCGATGGGCTATATCTATGTTTGGGAGCATTTTGGAGGTGGCCAACATATTGATGCTGATTGGAGTCCGACCTTTGAAGACTTGTATAGCCCAGAGCTAGATTTTAGGATATTTGTGTGACCAGTGTGCTTTCTTTTTAGTTTCATTGGATTTTCGGATGCACCCACACCACTCACTATGCACCTTAG
This sequence comes from Vitis rotundifolia, assembly GCA_030254885.1. NCBI lineage: Eukaryota > Viridiplantae > Streptophyta > Magnoliopsida > Vitales > Vitaceae > Vitis > Vitis rotundifolia. Next base: position 14,129,216 of record CM058152.1, on the reverse strand, counting down.
ATCGTCAACGAGTGACCAGAGTTGTTAGATACGCTAGCCATTAGGAGAGCCTTCACCATAAGAGCCCCCTTAGGATGCGAGGTAGTGCATGTTTGGAGGTGATGACCACCTTGCATGGAAGCGCCCCGTCTCTTCGGAGGCGTGTAGAGGGTTGCATACCACCGGATGGTATGATCGCTTCTGCTAGGGATCTTTATAGTCCACCCATTTTTCTTTTTAGAGCCACCTTGACCTTGTAGGTTTAGCCATAGATCTTTCGACTATGACTTCTTCCTTACACGTGGGTGCATCTGAGGGCCTTCAGAGCCTCTTTAGTTACAGTTTAGATCCAGTGTTTTCCTTTTTCGGTTTCCAGTTGAGAGTGCTCGAAGTTTGGTGTGAGCCTGATTATTGGTTGGATCACCTTCTTGCCTTGTTGCATTAGTTTCTTTCTCTCATTTGATGAGTTTAGCACGTTTTCTCCTTTGGGCTTTCATATTTTTTTCTTGGCTCAACACACCCTTTCACTTTGTTGTCACTTACTTGGTGCTTTGGGATATGTTCATTGATCATGATCATCTTTTTGCACTATATACCTATCACAGGCTCAGTACCTCATTTTGTGTTTGATCCTTGATTCAATTTTCGAATCGACGCTCATATTTTCATTATAGCAAGGTGAAAGGCACGTTTTCACATTCGCATTCTTTTGAGAGATTCGCCTTGATCACCTTATCATTTTTTCTCTTTGTGGAGCTCGAGTTGGAGGTTGAGTCAAGGATATGTTGTTATAGATGGAGTATCGACCTCACGATAGCGTGTTTCTCACACCTCTTTTATCTTGGATTATTGATAGAGATTCTCTAGTCACATTTGTAGCCATCCCATAGTGGACACCTTTATGACTCTAGAGTTCTCATCATACATCCAAATTTCGGATTGCCACCTCAGGACCATGTGCTTGCATGTTGTACAGTTGTCTTTTAGGGTTCTATCTTGTGTCCTTCATCCATTTTGTTTGCATTGTAGGGAGTCAGTTTAGGAGTTGGTTGAGTCTGGAGTCACATTCTTGGAGGAGAGTTGGAGGACGATTGATCTGAGCAGATTCACATCAAAGTTCAAATAGTTCAGTTGAGATGTCGAACAAGCTAGTTTCCACACTTGCTTCTATTCAGGAGTTCATGGCAGGAGTCAGTGGACACTTGGATCAGATAGAGAGTTTTCGTCAAGATACTCATCCTGTTGGCATAGTCACCGATGAGACAGTTCCTCATGCATCTCAAACAACACAAACTCTTCCACCTGGGGCTTCACTTGGTATTTCGTTCCATCTGGCGGATCATTATGAGACCATTCCACCACCTACTGTCATACTCCCACCTCCCATTGTTACCATTACTAATGATACTAGATTGGCCAAGCAGGAGGCCAAGGTTGAGAGGCTTGAGTCCAGGATGAGACAGATTAGATTACAGGATGGAGGTTTGACTTGGGATGATAGGGATGGTATACCGGTGGCTACCTTGCCCGCCAAGTTTCACATGCCAGACATTGAGCATTATAGTGGAATTGGTTGTCCCAAGATCCACTTGAGACAATACGGCACGGTCATGAGAGCACACGGGATAGATGATGCACAGTTGGTGACCCTCTTCCCCTTGTCACTTAGTGGGGTAGCTCAAAGATGGTTTGCTTCAATTGAGCCTTCGAGACTTCGCACCTGGGAGGATGTGGCTCATGAGTTCTTGACTCAGTTCACTTTCAGTGCTGACATTGATGTATCTAGACGAGAGTTAGAGGCCACCAGATAGAGGCCAGATGAGTCTATTTCTTCATTTGTTAGTCGTTGGAGGGCAAGGATGGCTGGTATGATAGACCGGCCTAAGGAGCAAGATCAGATTGATATGGTTCTTCGGAACCTACAGCCGAGGTTTGCTAGGCGTATTTTGGGCATTCCATTTTACGATCTTAAGAGTCTAGTTCATGTAGCTTTCAGTGTTGAGAAGGCCATCGCTTGAGGATTATGGATACATACTAGTCCTTCCCCTGACAATAAGGGGAAGAAGCCGATTGAATCATCTACCCGATCTAGAGAGGTTGGCGCTATTAGCTATCAGCACCAGAGGCCCACACATCACTCACCTTATGGGCCTCCTACAGTCAGAGCTCATTTATCTCATCCATAGTATCAGTATCAGCCAGTTTATGCTCAGTAGTCGTACATTGCTCAGACTAGCATGTTGCCACGACCATCACCTCTGAGAGCTATTGGTCCCCCGTCGCCTAGGCCATATGCATAGAGGCCCGCAAGACAGTTCACTCCATTGGGCATGACTCTGACTAGAGCTTTTGAGAAGCTTAGAGATGCTGGTTTGATTGTTCTTTTGGCACCATGCCCCTTGCCGCATCCTATTCCTCCTCATTTCTGCTTACATGGGCACTGTTCATTTCATCAGACTCAAGGGCATGCAACAGATTACTGCTCGACACTCCATCATGCGATACAGGACTTGATTTATTCAAGGTTGGCCAACTTGTCTGGGCCAAGTGTGACCACTAATCCCCTACCTACGCATTTTACACATGCAGTCCTCCTCCTCTTAGCCTTCAGTAAATTGATTTGGATGTTGATGATATTGATGGTCATATGGTATTTTGGGATATTCCTAGTTGAGGACTTGGTTCAGTCGACATGGGTACATCATTTTGCAGCTGTTTAGCTCAGAGCACTTTTCATTTTGATTATGGTCGTCATCAGAGTCGTTCCTGTTCTATCGAGTCTAGTTTTCAGTTCATTAGAGTTGTTTTATTGAGTCCAGTTTGGTTCAGAGTTGTTGTTTATAGCCCATGTTGAGAGTGTAGTCGTTTGTAGTCCTTTATCGCTTCACATATGATGTACTCATTCGGTTCATTTAGTGATATGATCTTTTTATTTTGAGTATGTGTTATTCTCTTTTCTCATGAGTATGCTTTGCATATCTTGTTTTGATGTGTGTTATGCTTTCGATATGCGACATCTTTCACTTACATCATGATCACTTGGGCCTGACTTATCATGGAAGATATTGAGCCTATTGACCTAGGATTAGGAGATCGACGTAGGGAGTTCGAGACTGTGACCCATTTCACCTTCTGATCAGAGTAGTACCATACCCATGTCCATACCTTTACTTTGTAGACTTGATGACCTACCCATTTTGAGCTTGACATGACACCACCCTTTGGTACCATTATACGACCTTACCATCCTTATTCGCCTTTGTATACTACAGTATCATTGCCTATTCTTTCCGTCATTTCCTTGATCTGACCAGGTAGAGTCCGAGATGGTTAGACCTAAGGCGAGCTTTGCGTGATGATAGATGGATCGCGATGAGAGAGTGGTTTGACGACTTGATGATATTGTTGAGGCAGAGGGGTTATCATGGAGCATCCAGATCTGAGCCATTGCATATGACTTTAGAGAGTCGGGATGATTAAAGATGGTGATTTTATGAGACGATGGTAAGTGGCTTATGATGATAGAGTGAGCTGATTTTCAGATGACATTGATGATCATCACAGAGCATCCGGAGTAGGAGCTTTCATATGATTTTAGAGAGGTTGACATGACTATGTTGGACGGATGCCAGTCTTTAGTATTGGCTATGAGAGATCTTGAAAGCAGGATGTTTGAGGTTGTGGTCAAAGGATGGGTGACCATCATTTCATGAGCCCATTTACCTTATCACTCTCACATATAGAGTTATCTGTTGCTAGCCCATTGAGCCTCACACGAGCACCATAGCCTTTTCTTTCATCACCTCATTTACCTATTACACCGGGTCGGGGACCCTATACTGCTTGCATGCTTTGATTAGATACATCATGAGTTCTAGACCTGACATACATATTCAGGCCTCATTCCTCACTCTTCATTGTGATATTTTCCTATTTGACATCATCTCATCACTTTTTCGGGCATCACATATCACCACTTGTGATATTCATTCTCTGTCTTTTCTCTCATCATTGCTTTCTCGACATTGTCCGTGTTTCACCTTGAGTGGTGGTTTTTCACACGTCACTGCATGGAGGATTGTCACATTCTTTCCCCTCATTCACCCCATGGGTAGTGGTTCAAAGATCTTATTTTGAGAGGTTGTCATGTTAGTGAGGATTCATCACTAAAAAATTGGATTAGTGATGGGAGGCAACAAGAGAGTTGTTTTCTTAAAAGAAAAACTTGTTACTATAAATAAAATATCATCACTAAAAAATTAATTAGGAGGACAGACCACCCATGTGCTACCAGGCCTCCATTATTGTTGATAAAGAATTCTAACTTGTCTTCATTGAGTCTCTTAAAGCATTAATAGGAAAATTGGAGCGGATGCTCTACAGTGGAGACTCAGCTCTTTTTTTCCCTTTTTCATTGTAATTTAATAATATTTTCTCGAACCTTCTCCTAAGTAAATATTTAGTATTTAATCTTAAAAGAAAAACTTGTTACTATAAATAAAATATCATCTCTAAAAAAGCTTTTTCTATTCTAGATAACTCAGTCAAAATGGTTTGTTTTCTTTTATACAAATAATCTTCTTATTAAATAAATTTATATTATGCAAAAAAAGTAGCATGATAAATCAACTAACAAAAAGCTTCATTAATGCTTGTCTTATGTTTTTGTTTTTTTTTTTCGAAATAATGCAAAATTAAAGTTACATTTTGAATGGACGCTTCACATGGACACATTTATTTACAAATTATCAAACTAATTCACTAAAGGATCCTTTCTTTTTCGAAATCAATATTAAATCTCTGTCTTGGCAAAAATAATTTAAAACTACAACTTAAAATGAGATATTTTTTCTATACAAACTAATATTCTTACATATAAATTTTATTAAATATGTAAGAAAAATACGCATGATAAATCAACTAAAAGATGAAAATTTGACATTTTGAAATAAGAAATTTAGGTTTACTTACTCTTCATAATTAATTTTTAGACAATTGGTTACATACGCAAATAAACTATATAGAAGGTTGCGAAACTTTTCTTTGGACATGATGGTGCATATAATGCTTAAATTTAAATCACACAATTTTTTTTTTAGAGGATCAAGTGGAGATCTTGAAAATGAAATAAAAATTGTATATAAACATCACCATTGAGGAAAGAGCCCATGGGAGGTCACAAAAACCAATAACAACTTGATTCCTGATCATTTTCCTCTATTATTGGTGGACATTGCATGTATCGGAAGCTAGTATACAAATTTTCCAAAGTCGACAAATTATTGAATTGTTTGCTCAAATTTATTTCCCATTTGTTCATGCTGACGTATGCACTGACATATGCATCAAATATATATATATATATATCAATGTGGTCCACATTAGATTTCTTTATTTTGACCATGAGTATAGATGGAAGTTTGGATTGAACAAAGCTCAACCATTGGTATTGACTAACAAAATTTAAATAAAGACAAGCTTGTATTTAAAATTTTAATAAAAAGTGATTCAAACAACAATAATTTCCTTGTACTAATCTATTAATTGTATTAAAAATACAAGAAATCATTTTCTTGCTAACTTTTTCTTGTGAGCTTATCCTTTCACCGTCTTAAAAAATAATATTGATTCTTGTAAGCTAGACAATAAAAACAAGAACTTGTAATGGATTATACATTTAGCATATCGATAATTTAAGTAATGATAAAAGGCCTTGGAATTTTGTCAAGATAAAAGGATAATATAATTGGATGTCACATTTTTATAAATATATAAAAGTAATATTTATAGTCAATAGATGAAAACATAGTAAATATTCAAAATGAGTTAAAACCATGAATGGTTGGAGCACAAAATTTAGCTTGTCCTTTACTTATTTTTGGTCATTATTTCTCTTATCAAGCTTCTTAGGCACCAAATATGGAAATTCTCTATTTAATATCAAGATAAAATGAATAAGATCTTGTCAACCACATTTTAATTTAGCTATTTGTGTCAAGCAAGAACATGGACATCATAATACTGCTAATTCCCTATTTCTTTATTTATGTAAGCATGTATGACTTATTGATTCCTCAATACCTTTATTAAAGGGAGTTTGGTTTGAATATTGAATCAATTACAAAAAGATGTCAAATAATATGAAAATTAGATAACGACTTTTTTAAAAAATAAAATAAAATAAAATTAACATAAAGAGTATGTGAAAGCTAATTAGTATTGAACTCTTAATAACTAATTTTTAAGGTTGTAAATAGGAAAAGAAAAAAGTATCTGTTACTAATATTATTGTAAATAGGGAAAAAAAGGTGCCATTAGAGCAGGTAAGAAACTTATTGTAAAATATTAATTAATTTTTTATTTGACCTTGCATATTGATATTGATGGAGAAGCTTATGCTTATTAAAGTTCAATTTCTAATATTATTTAATATAGGCTCTAAATAGAATATAATATGATGGTAAAGTTTTATGTATGAAAGAGGACAATAGAATTAGATAACACCTTTCTACAAACATATTGAAAAAAATATTTATTAATACAAAAATAAGTAAATACATTGAATGATTCAAAACCATGTCTAACTCATTAAAAGATTCTCCAATTTTTTATTTATCTTTGGCAACCACTCTTATTTTTCTTTTTTGACTACAAGTTATAAATATTTCATTTAAAAATCAACGTAAAATGCATAAGAATTGTCAAATTTAGCCAACTATATTTGTGCTTGTACTTTGATTTTCCAATATATGTACTACTCGTATTTTGACTTTTCTCAAATCAAACAAGTTCATTTCAAAGGAACAATAATAAAGAGAATTAATTTTAGAAATGCAAAATCATTCAATATAAACAAGGGAAGTTCAATTAAACACTAGACAAATGCTAACATGATTGAAGACCTCGAGTCCCTAGTCTCTATGTATTGATGACATGGATTTTTTCATGGTAAAATCTAGCCCAATTTGATTGACCGTTGGGCTACATGCCCCTTTGGGCCATGACCACATAAAATTGTATGGCTAGGTGATCGGTGAAATTGTCACGGGTGTCTTCCCCTCTAAAACTCAAGAACACGTCATAAGTGCATCTAGGGGTGGAAGGAGAAGAATCAGACACCATTTGAGGGCTTGTGGAAGCCATTACCAGATTGATTTTGTGTCAAAACTATAAGAGAGTCTTTGATTGATTTCTGTGATATAAGTGGTATGGTGGGTATGAAAGGAGAGACTGTCCTTATTCTTTTGGACACACAGAATGTCTGGCCGGCAAGGGTTAAAAAATTAATAAAGATAATGAAGAGACTGATCCCTATGTGCCTTTGGGCATCTGAAATTGGTCGGCACCCAACCAAAGGGTCAAAAAATTAATTAGGAGGACAGACCACCCATGTGCTTTTGGATATATATATTAGCTACCAGGCCTCCATTATTATGGATAAAGAATTCTAACTTGTCTTCATTGGGTCTCCTAAAGCATTAATAGGAAAATTGGGGCGGATGCTCTACAGAGGAGACTCAGCTCTTTTTTTCCCTTTTTCATTGTAATTTAATAATATTTTCTCGAACCTTCTCCTAAGTAAATATTTAGTATTTAATCTTAAAAGAAAAACTTGTTACTATAAATAAAATATCATCTCTAAAACAGCTTTTTCTCTTCTAGATAACTCAGTCAAAATGGTTTGTTTTCTTTTATACAAATAATCTTTTTATTAAATAAATTTATATTATGCAAAAAAGGTCACATGATTAATCATCTAACAAAAAGCTTCATTAATGCTTGTCTTATTTTTTTATTTTATTTTTTTAAGTTACATTTTGAATGGATGCTTCACATGGACACAACTATTTACAAATGATCAACCAATTCACTAAAGGATCCCTTCTTTTTCGAAATCAATATTAAATCCCTGTCTTGGCAAAAATAATTTAAAACTATAACTTAAAATGAGATATTTTTTCTATACAAACTAATATTCTTACATATAAATTTTATTAAATATGCAAGAAAAATAGGCATGATAAATCAACTAAAAGATAAAAATTTGATATTTTGAAATAAGAAATTTAGGTGTATTAACCCTTCATAATTAATTTTTAGACAATTGGTTACATACGCAAATAAACTATAGAGAAGGTTGCGAAACTTTTCTTTGGACATGTTGGCGTATATAATGCTTAAATTTAAATCATACATTTTTTTTTTTAGGGATCAAGTGGAGATCTTGAAAATGAAATAAAAATTGTATATAAACATCACCATTGAGGAAAGAGCCCATGGAGGTTACAAAAACCAATAACAACTTGATTCTCAATCATTTTCCCCTATTATTGGTGGACATTGCATGTATTAGAAGTTACTATACAAATTTACCAAAGTCGACAAATTATTGAATTGTTTGCTCAAATTTATTTCCCATTTGTTCACGCTGACATATGTGCTGACATATGCATCAAATATATATATATCAATGTGGTCCACATTAAATTTCTTTATTTTGGCCATAAGTATAGATGGAAGTTTGCATCGAACAAAGCTCAACCATTGATATTGACTAACAAAATTTAAATAAAGACAAGCTTGTATTTAAAATTTTAATAAAAAGTGATTCAAACAACAATAATTTCCTTGTACTAATCTATTAGTTGTATTAAAAATACAAGAAATCATTTTCTTGCTAACTTTTTCTTGTGAGCTTATCCTTTCGCCTTCTTAAAAAATAATATTGATTCTTGTTGGCTAGACGATAAAAGCAAGAACTTGTAATGGATTATACATTTAGCATATCGATAATTTAAGTAATGAGAAAAGGCCTTGGAATTTTGTAAAGATAAAAGGATAATATAATTGGATGTCACATTTCTATAAATATATAAGAGTAATATTTATAGTCAATAGATGAAAACATAGTAAATATTCAAAATGAGTTAAAACCATGAATGGTTGGAGCACAAAATTTAGCTTGTCCTTTACTTATTTTTGGTCATTATTTCTCTTATCAAGCTTCTTTGGCACCAAATATGGAAATTCTCTATTTAATATCAAGATAAAATGAATAAGATCTTGTCAACCACATTTTAATTCAGCTATTTGTGTCAAGCAAGAACATGGACATCATAATACCTCTTATTTCCTATTTCTTTATCTATGTAAGCATGTATGACTTATTGATTCCTCAATACCTTTATTAAAAGGAGTTTGGTTTGAATATTGAATCAATTACAAAAAGATGACAAATACTATGAATGTTAGATACAATGATTTAAAAACTGCATTGAACTGGCTAGTTCAATCGGTTGAACCATTGACTGGACCCTAATCCGGTCCGGTTAAGCTTTTGAGCCAAAAGAGGCTTTGATTGGCATTGAAATGGACAGCGGTTGAACCGTAAAATCGGATGAACCATCCGATTTTCTATGACCTGGTCAACATGTGGATTGACCAAAACACTCTTGGGCCTTGTCTGCCACATTGGGCCTACAATCTTCCCACCCACTAGGCAGCCCATTAAGCAGTTTGCTTGTTCTTTCAGGTGTGGGTTATTTATAGAACTCATTAAATTTGTGAGTTTCCGATGTGGGATTTGGTTATAAAGAATAATAAATGCAACTGTGTTGCATTGTGAGGATTTGAAGATCGAAGGTTTACAAAAAAAAGAGCCAACCATTATGCTGCACAACTCCTTTGATATAGGTAACAATATTTTATATTAATGCTCTTTGCAAATTTTTATAATATAAAACATTTAAGCAAATATAAATATTTATATTCATGTTTATTTTTATAATAATTATTAACAATAAATATGAAAATAATATAAATTAATTAATATAATATTTTTAAAATTTTAAAATAATAAAATGTATAGATATGTAAATAAAATTAAATGTTATAATTTTATTCTCATATGTAAATATTATACATATTTTATTTAATAAAAATTGATACATTAATATATTTATATTTATGTTTATCATTTAATAGACATATCAAATACAAAAAAAAAATAAAAAAAATGAAATGCTATAATTTTAATAAAATATAAATTACATATTTATGATATCACCGGTTTGACTGCGATTCGACTACTGGTCTAACTAGTGAACTGTAAACTGTGAACTGATAATTTTTTTGTTCAATGACAGGTCCGGTTCTGAAAACATTGGTTAGATAAAGACTTTTTTTAAAAAAAAAAAAATAAAATTAACATAAAGGGTATGTGAAAGCTAATAGTATTGAACTCTTAATAACTAATTTTTATGGTTGTAAATAGGAAAAGAAAAAAGTATCTATCTTACAAAAGTGACTCATATGTTATGAATATATGTGAAAGATGGGATAACTAGAGAGAATAAATAGCTCCCTAAATTAATAGATTACATCATTAAGGATCAATTAGGAGGTTTTAAAAACAATGAATTCTTTGATGAAAACATGAGATATGTAAACTTTACTTTCATGAAGAGGCCAGGATATCACAAAAAAAAAATGAAACTTGATACCCAATTATTTTTATTCATTCTTGACTTTTCATGCATTAGAAGTTTACAAAGTTGCTGAATTTTTTCACTCATATTTATTTACAACTTTTTGTTGTGACATATACAATAAATATGTTTTAAAAGTTCATTTTCAAAAGGTGCCATTAGAGCAGGTAAGAAACTTATTGTAAAATATTAATTAATTTTTTATTTGACCTTGCATATTGATATTGATGGAGAAGCTTATGCTTATTAAAGTTCAATTTCTAATATTATTTAATATCGGCTCTAAATAGAATATAATATGATTGTAGAGTTTTATGTATGAAAGAGGACAATAGAATTAGATAACACCTTTCTACAAACATATTGAAAAAAATATTTATTAATATAAAAATAAGTAAATACATTGAATGATTCAAAACCGCGTCTAACTCATTAAAAGATTCTCTAATTTTTTTATTTATCTTTGGCAACCACTCTTATTTTTCTTTTTCGACAACAAGTTATAAATATTTCATTTAAAAATCAACGTAAAATGCATAAGAATTGTCAAATTTAGCCAACTATATTTGTGCTTGTACTTTGATTTTCCAATATATGTACTACTCGTATTTTGACTTTTCTCAAATCAAACAAGTTCATTTCAAAGGAACAATAATAAAGAGAATTAATTTTAGAAATGCAAAATCATTCAATATAAACAAGGGAAGTTCAATTAAACACTAGACAAATGCTAACATGATTGAAGACCTCGAGTCCCTAGTCTCTATGTATTGATGACATGGATTTTTTCATGGTAAAATCTGGCCCAATTTGATTGACCGTTGGGCTACATGCCCCTTTGGGCCATGACCACATAAAATTGTATGGCTAGGGTAACCAAAAAAATTGATACAATCAAACCGATTAAAGTTTGATTTCAAAAAATTATTTAATAAAATATAAAGTATTTAAATTAAATTAAACTTTATAAAAAATTAAATAGAATTTAATTTAAATAATTATGTAGTCATTTATAAATCAGTAACATTTTATAATCTCAAAATCAAATCCAAGATATCCTGCCTCAAAAAATATTTACTAAAATATCAACTACAAAATACAAAAGACCGTTTTTTAGAATTTATTTTATAATATATATCAAGGTTTAAAAATAATAATTTTATATATGTTAAATAAAATAAAAAAATATTTTATAAAATCCATTTAGTATATATAATTATCTTCTTCTTTTTTTTTTCTCACAAAGAAATATTTTATAAAATTTATTTAGTATCCTTACTTATCTTTTAAGCATGCTTCTACTCATGGAACCCATAACTTTTATTGAAAGTTGTAATTTTAAAATTTCATCTTCTATTTTAAAAGAAAATGATTCATGCACTTTCTCACCTTAGAGCAAAACAAGTACCAAAATTCATGCTTCACCTAATTTGACTCAAAATATAATTAAGTAATTAAAGAAAACATATCATAAATATATAAATAAATAAAAATTCAAATAACATTTTGACTACAAAAACAATAACCATAATTTTATGTGATAGATATTCACCTTTGGTTGATCTATATAGTTTTAACTTCTAAAATCTAAATATGGTTTCATCCTTCTATATTCAATAATTTATTTCAAAGATAAGCTAGAATATATATATATATATATATACTTGAACATATCTAATATCACATTCAACCTTCCAAACATATAGCAATACTAAAAGTTGTTTGATTACTTTTTTATTTTTTCACTAATTCTAGTAAGTATTTTAAACTTGAGTAAATGAAATAGAGAGAAGATGTACCTTGGTGGATGGAGCTAGAAACTAGACATGTCTTGATTTTTTATGATGTGGGTGATCCTTTATGTCATCATGGCTTCTTTTGACATTGAATAGCTGAAGGCTCTGTTGATGATGATCTTGGGCATTGTCATATATGAGATGGATCCCACAACTTTCCACTTTGAAAGCTACCTTGTCACCACACCTAAAAAGGCCCTGAAAGCGAGCCTTAAAGTTGTTCCATCCATTGGATCGATACTTACTTGAAATGGTAATTTGAGGGAAATAGGCCACCCTCAATGCTGGATCTGGAGATGTGCTACCCTTGTGATCATATTCAACCTGAAATCTTGAACCATGAATTGAACTTGTTTTACAATTCCCAACAAACGATCTAGTATCCATGTGTTCAAATTGATCACCATGGGATATTTGCAATTCCAATTGTGGACCATCATCAAAATGAAAAGAATCACATGGATGAGTACAATCATATATTGTCTTGCATATGTCATCATCATCATCGAGTGGAATATGATGGAGGAATAAAGAAAATCCCAAGAAGTTTTTATCTTCATACGAGTTCTTTGGGAGCTCTATTCTTATTTCACGTCCCATACTCTTATGACTTGCCCACTCTAGTATTCCACTCCTTCCTGGAATAACAACATAAAGGTGATCCCTTCTGTGGCTTCCCTCTACAAAATCCTGCTTAAAAGTAGCATGTAAATATCATACCTTCATAATAAATAAATAAATAAATAAATAAAGCCATTTGTAAAATTTATACCTGAATTTGTGATTTGAAGCAATTGATAAGATAGGACCAGAATAGATGTCTCGGATCACTTGATAAATCTTCCAGGCATGGGATACCATGTGCTTCTATCCTTCTTAAACTTGATGGAAGCTCTAGAATTCCTTCAAGCATTGGGCAATGATTCATGCGAAGCACATTCAACTGAGAAAGTTGAATGATGTTAACAGGTATGCAACGAATATTACTGTCGCTCACAGTTAAGTATTTCAATGAGAACAAGCACCGTATATTACTGCAAATTGATCCTTCCATCAGATTGCAACCACCTACATCTAGGTCTGTTAATCGACATTGCAGGTTTCTCAGAAAGTCGAACAATTTGTGGAGCATTGGACAGTTATGAATGTGAAGAATACAAAGATATGTCAAATTACCAATGCTGTTTGGAAGAGTCTCAAGGTTCTCACAATGATAAGCTAGTCATGGCAACGAACTCCTCATCTGGAAAATCATCATCAACTGGTCTACCCTCAGATATTGGTAATGAGGCTAAGTGATCGGCGACAATGCTTCCCTTAATAGACTTTTGAGAAACATTTTGAATATCAAACTTTGACAAAAGTACGAGCCATCTCATCAATTTACCGGTCAGTGCAAGTTTCTCAAACAAATACCTCAACGGATCTAGTCAAGAAATCAAACACACTGAATACTCAGTCATGTAATGCCTCAATCTCCTGGTGGCCCAAACTAACGCTAAGCAGAGGCACTCAATCATAACATATCTCATCTCATACTCTAGCATCCTCTTACTTAGATAGTAAATAGCTCGCTCCTTCCCGGAGTCATTGAGCTGAGTTAGCATTCATCCCAAGGTTATGTCTGAAACTGACAAATACAGAAGAAGTGGACATCCCGACATAGGAGGCATTAAAATAGGAGGAGAAAGCAAGTATCCCTTGATAGTCTCAAATGCTAGCTAACAATTATCATTCCAAACTGTTGGTTGGTTCTTCCTCAAAAGACAAAAGATGGGCTCACATATGTCTGTCAATTTGGCTATGAAATGATTGATGTACTATAATCTGCCCAAAAAACCCCTGATCTCTTTCTCAGTCCTCAGCATAGGCATGTCAAGTATGGATTTGATCTGGTTCAAGCTCTATACCCCGCTCATTGACCATATGCCTTAACAATTTCCCATAAGTCACTCCAAAGGTGCATTTCTTGGGGTTCAGCCTCAATTTGAATTTTCAAATCCTCTCAAAGAAACTCTCTAGAGCCGCTAGGTGATTTGCTCTACCTCGGGATTTCACAATCATATCATCCACATAAACTTCCACATCCCTATGCATCATGTCATGAAACAAAGTGGTAGCGGCTCTCTAATAAGTAGCTCCTACATTCTTCAACCCAAATGGCATAACTCTGTAACAGTAGGTACCCCACTCAATAATGAAGGTTGTCTTCTCTATATCCTCTGGAGCCATCAAAATCTGATTATACCTCGAAAATCAATCCATGAAAGACAACATCGAATGGCCTGCAATGCTATCAACTAGCAAATCAATGTGGGAGAGGAAAATCATCCTTAGGGCTGGCTTTATTAAGGTCTTTGAAATCAACACAAACTCTAACTTTGCCATCATTTTTGGGAACAGGGACGACATTAGCCAACCACTTTGGATACTCAACCACTGATATAAATCCAACACTGAGTTGTTTTTGAATTTCCTCTTTCACCTGTAGACTCCAACGTGAGTGCAATCGCCTCAATTTTTGCTTAATTGGTCTGACATGTGGCAAGATAGGCAGATGGTGCTGGACTATAGAGGGATCTAGACCTGGCATGTCCTCATAAGACCATGCAAGAACATCCAAGTATGACCTGAGTAAATGAATAAATCTATCTCTTTCGTCTATAGACAGGGGTGAACCAATCTTTAGCTCTCTAGGCTAATCCTCTGTGCTAAAATCAATAGTCTCAACATCCCCTATAGTAGGTGAAACTATCTCATCTATGGGATCTGAGTCATGATTAGAAGAGTCTCTATCTGAATCAGGTTGTGCAATCTCATCATATATATCAAGTATTTGTGGAGTGAGTGAGTAGGGTGCGGATATATAAATACTATCACAAGAGACAGGCAAATACTCGAAAATACTCAAATCCATAGATACGGAATCATAAACATCGTCAAAGTGGGAAATGAATCTCGATAAACTGTTAAATGAAAGAGGTGGGTCCACAAAGTCAGACGCTCCCTCAATAAAAACCAAAAGTGTCCTCAAACTCATCATCACCAACTATAACATCCTTCATAAGCTCTAGAGCAAGAACTGTCTGGACCTTCTTGGCAACCTTAATAGCAGATACCTCAAACAAATCGAACGGTGAAGCAGACTTAGGCTGAACCATCTCGACAATCTGACTCACACTCATCATATCCATCTCAATCCTATACTCGTCATAAGGAACAACTCCATCAGTCACCCCAGTAGGCTCAATGTCTACTCCACAATTAGTAGTCTCCTCTGGAAAGCACAAAGATAAGAAGCTGGCTTGATCTAGTGATGAAGGAGCAATCATCACTGAAACTAGTGCACCAGAAGTCTCATCTCCTAAATGATCGACTGTAGCCACAAACTCTATGGGTCCATGCTATGTCATCCTAACCCTAAACCAGGCATCAAAGACATACCCCTCATCATGTCGAGTACCACCGTATTATTATGCTGATCAAATGACATAGCAACGAGATCTCTGTAGAAGTCCCTAACCTCAACAGTCTGCACCTCATCAAATGTAAACCTGGTCAAAAATAGGTCATCCTCACTATGACTGATCTGAAGCACCGGCTCGAAAGAGGCAAATATTTGCAAACTGGACTTTCGAAAATCAATCTTTGAAAGCAAGGATGAAGAATTAAGAAGATGAAACACTCGAGTGCTCTAGGGGGGTGCACAGGAGGGTGGCCATGCACGAGTGGGGCTGGGGTGAAATTGGGACTGCACTGCTGGTGGTAGGTTTTGCATGCTCATTTTGCCAAATTCTGCAACATTCTTTTGTGCATCGTTGAGGTCTCTCTCAAGAAGGGATAGCTTCTCTAAACTCTGCTGATAATGAAGAAGAGCAGCTAGCTCCAGGTTCAGCTTATAGTTGGATGAAGAAGGTGGCAGGGAAAATGGGACAGGGTATTAGTGGTGCTAGGCAGCAAGGTGCAAGGTGCACCTTTTCTCGTCCATATCCAAAAGCTGAACTTCATGAAATACCAAACAAAACTCATAACCTGGCTAAAGCAGATTCCTGTTGGTCTTATGTGTTGATGAAAGCAATAAATTTATTCTCGAAGAGCAGATTCTTCAGCTCATGCAGTTCAATCAGTTTTGACCATTGGTCCTTCTTCATTTCCTCATCTTCCTTGATTTCTCTTTTGTCTTCCCAACAAAAGGAGCAAATCCAATTGCCAATGCAGGTGACTCATGCCCAAATGAAATGTGAGAAACAAAAATCTTAGGAGACTCCTATGACACGGTAGGAACTCATGGTTCTGAATATTGTTGAAGTGGAATAGATCACTCTCCATGGCATAAGATATTTTGGCATATTTTAGACGAAGGCTTTCCTTCTCATTCAACATTTGGTCTATCCAACTCAGTTGTATCATCTCCATGTTCTGGCCGTACTGGAAGCCTTACCAATTGTAAATCCCAAACAGCGTCATGCATGGCCTCCGTTTTCGGAAATCTTGGTGAACAGTTTCTTTCATTAAGCCTTTGTTGTTTCTTCCTCACTGATGTCACAGTGATTCAACTCGGGTAGCCATCTTGGCATGCTGCACAACCGCTTCTCGAAGAGGTGCTCAGTTCATTTCAACAGCGAGGATGCTTCCCAAACAAGAATTCAACATAACTCAACTCAACGAATTTAACATATATTATCATCAATTCAGTCTCCACCTCAGCAATAGACTCCCATCCATGTTTCAGAACATGGCCATGTACACCCAAAGTGGCCCATAATTCGGCTAGTTCAGCACAGGCCTTAGCAAATTCCTTAACCCAGTGTTTGGAAAGCCTTATGGTCCTTTTACAAAAAAATGATGAAGTATTTGATTTCTTGCATAGAAGGACTTCTCCTTTTCTTCAAGGCTCTAATGTCCTCCAAATCTGGATAGACTCTTCCTGAGCTGTGTGAGAAGCTTCGACTAGGAAATGTGGTTAGTTTCAGCTCCCCAAAATGGCCATAGGCGGCATCCCTGAAAGTCTTCGTTAATTGAGAGAGTGGCAGAACCGGATATTTCACCAAATGAACTTCACGTCTACTTATTAGTCTCCATAGACTGACCCGAAAAAGTTCCAAAATCCCTTTCGAATAGTTTTCCATTCATCTTTTTCTCATCGACATAATCCAAAGGAAGCATTCCCATGGACGCAGACCAGAATTTTATTGCACTTCTTGTATCCGTTCCGTCTTTTCCTAGGCCTTGGTACATGCTTTTCGACATCTGGATGTTTTCCGCTTGATGGCTCTAAGCCTTCTCTGGGTACATTTGGTTTTTCCATATTCAGATGAGGAAAGCAATGAATTATTCTCAGCACTCCATGGATAACATCAAAGTTCAACAATAAAGGTTTCATTTTAGCTAAGAATTAAGTAGCAATACTAGTTGTCAATATGTCCAATTTAAAGACTAATCTCATCCATTCATTTTTCAAAATTGAAGCTCTCATCCAATTTCCTAATTTGCAGCCCATTGAAGAGTAATTGTTGCCAATAATTTTTGTCCTTAGTTTGAGAAGTTGAATTTGAACTATCTACTTATCTACATCTTATTAAATGTAGGATTTCTATATTTCATTTGAAAAGAGAAATAAAAATAGTTTTAGCTTGACATTTTAGCAAGGTTTTTATAGAGGCTTTTTTTAGAGATAGTTTTTCCTATTCACTAAGTTTCCTTTTTCCAAAGCTTAGAAAGAATGTCTATGTAATACCTTCATTAAAGTATGAATTTATGAATAATCCTATCTAGTGGAAGGGTGAACATTCTTTTGAAACTCCATGAATAGTATATGTATTTCAAATTTCGATTTTAATTTTTTTATGTCTACTTTCTCTAGAAATACATATTCATATAGATATTACTTAGATTGTCATTTGACAATGTTTGTTTCATATTTTGATTCTTTGTATTTGAAATATGTTGTTAATCCTATTTGAGTGAATTAAAACAATAAACTTCATTCTCAATAAATAGAATTTTCAAATAAGTTTGTTTTTTTATTGTTTTATTATTGAATTTTTAGATTCAACTTCAATCTAATGCTTTGTAGTTGTTAATTTGACTAACAATGTTCTGCTATATTTTCTTATTTTTTATTTTCCTTCATATATGTGTGTAAGAGGATTGAATTGAAGATTTTGTTGAGTATAATGTATATTGTTGTGGGTTTAAAAGCTTATTTATTTAACATAGGCATCTTCTTATATTGCTTTTAATACATCTAATGTGAAGAGTGTAAGTGTTTGAATTGTATAAAACAAAATTGATTTCAAATCTAGTACTGATATTAGGCTTTTCATTATTTTAAATTTGTAAATAACTAGCTAAAGAGTTTTTGGAAATAAAAAATTTGTTAAAAATCTTCGATAATCCTTAATTTGACCATGAGGGATTGTAAGTTTTTACAGAGTTTTCAAGGGTGAATTTAACAAAATTAACCATTAAAAAATTCAATTCATTGCATTTTATGTCAAGAAGTGAGCATAGAAAATCACTTCAACTTTAGCATCCATCCACTCATTTATTTGTTCTATTTCTTTTTCATCTTTTGATTCTATTTTCACCTTAGAATTTTAATCAAATTAATCTCTACAACTAACCTATTCTTCAATCCTTCCCTAGTCTATCTTGAACTTGTTAATCCCACTTTGTGTGGGTTTGATATCCAATACTCATTAGGTTTTACAAATTTAAGACCTTTGTACTTCAATAATCATTTTTTTCACAAAGTAAATAGACTAGTTTGAGGGTCTTGACTCAATGTCTATAGTTAGCTTGTTGAGGCAAGAATGATTCACAAATTACCAAACATATGTTGGCTAGATTGAGCAAGTGAAAATCATGATTTTCACCTCTAGGTGTCACCTTCACCATAATTTCATACTAAAGCAACCATCTAGCCGCCAATATAGGATGTTTTCATTAGCTTATGTTTCTTTCAAATTACATATTTACATCTAAGAAACCTCTTATGAGGTCTTACCAACCATCCTTTATGTTGAGTCTTACTCATTACTTAAATTTGAACACCTTTATGTTCATCTCCCTATACCTCACTCCCTTCTTCTCTCATTCCCTTTGTAAGCAAAATATGATAACTTATAAGTGGTCTATCTTTTCCTCTTGATAAGAAATATCTCAACAAGACCATGATAGCAAGCATCACTTTCTCATTTATGGGAGAAAAATACTCAAAAGTAGGCTTGCAATGACTTTTCAATCTTATATGCTTATGAGTAAGATTTAGTTCTACCAACTGTCATAGCAAGCATTATGCAATACAATTAATATAACAACTTTGAATGTTATAAAATTATGAAATAAAAAACACTATTAGACATAAAATATTTGAAATTATGCCATCAAATGCATACCTTGGCCATGATTTACCCCAAGAATTAGTGAATACTTCGTCCTTTTTTTCATGGGAAGAAGAATCAAACCATTCTCGATCATCCATTCCTAATATAAATAGCAGAATCGTAAGTGTCATAACTAAGTTATTTGATGTAGCCAATTATCTCCTTCCAATCTCATGCATTGGAAACAAAAACTTATTTCAATTTGAAGCCTTAACCAACCTAAAAACATAATAATCCTAAATGAAATGAACAAAATGAAAAAAAAAAAAAAAGGTTAGAAATAACTGAAAACAAAATTTTTTATTTCTATTAAATGATAAGTATAATAAATAATCGATTGAATACAGTAAAATCAAGATGCTCACCTAAAATCTTATAAATTATAAAATTGGAGAAGCAATTTTAACGTTGATTGTTCATTAATAAAATAATATATATCAAATTAAAAAGTTTATTATTAAAAGATAAATCTATATATTGAAATGGAGTGAAATGGGAAAGAAGATCTAATTTATTCTTAGATCTCCCAATCAAGCCAATAGAGAAAACAAATAATGGAGTTAATTGAATACAATATTAAAGCAATGCCTATATTATATTAAATCTTGAAAGAGATTGATTATATAATTATTTTGAAGACAAGGAGTCTAGCAAATTAAATTTATTACCAATGATAAGGTAGCTCCAAAATGTTGTTCGGAATTCTTTGTAGCCGCCCTACAAGAAATACTCATTAACAAATCAAAAAAACTTTCATTCATTAATTAAAACTATTAATGCATACCATACTAAACATGTTAATAAGTGATCTTTTCCCAGTTGGAGATAGTTTAGAAAAAAAAAATAATGGTCATTCATATTTGAACCAAGTGAATAATTTAACAATTAAACTACCATACAAATGTCAAGAATGTAAAGAGATTGTGAATAGAAAATACATAGTTCAATGTTCCATAGTATATTGATGTCTTATACAATTGATCTACATGACCATGATGAATGCAATCTACTTGAACTTGTTTTAGGAGCATTGAATAGAGAATTGTAATCTCTTTCGGTCCTTGCATCAAAATAATATTTATTATTCTATTGTGCTGATGTATATGTAGTTAAAAGAAAATAAATAGGATATGTAAAACATATAAATACATAGCGAAGTTGGTTGTAATCTCTATAATAGAGGGACTTTTGGCATTTCCATTTATTAAGAAAGCATTAAAGGTTTCTAAGAACAAAGATGGTATCTAGACTTTAGAAGAATTTCACATTTCCTTATGCTTGTTTTAAAGTTTTTAAAAGATCCATGGGTTGTCACTGTTTTTGTATTAAAGCTATATTTTGTTTGGTTTATGAAAAGTGCTAAAACATGAAAAAAATTCTAAAATATATATATTCATTTAATTTCAATTAACCAAAACCAAACATTCACTAAATGTCCATGGTGCGCCCACAATTTTTTTTTTTTTTTTTTTGTTATTGGAATAGCTCTATTCCAAAGGCATTAAAAGTCATGCTCTCTTTTTTCTTTGTAGGTTTTATGTGGGCCGAGTTGATCTCTTGATCCAATGGTTGGAATATGGTCATCTAGAATGGAGGGTTGGAATTAGGCTAGAGGGGTAAAAAACCAAGACATGAGAGAGAGAGAGGAAGGTCTTTTAGATTTACTAAAATTTTAGTATTACCTATATTTAGGGGAGAGAAGGAGGGGGAGAGAGAGAGAGAGAATCCCATGTCAAATAAGACAATGTAAGAGGCAGGTAGGATGTCCACATGGGGCCCTCACATGAATACCCCCACGTGGGGCCCTCACATGAATACCCTTTTCACTTTCTTGTTCTTCCTTGTCTTTCGGTTTACCAATTTGCCCACATCCCCCTATTCTTTCTATGAATTATCCCCTATTCTTTCTATCAATTATCCGGTTCATTCCAATTTTTTCCAGACAAGCGTTCTTTTCTTTTATACTATTGTAACTTTTTTCTTCTCGAGTATCAAATAGTATCTAGATCTTTTTTCTTCTTGAGTATCAAATAGTATCTGGATTTAATATTAAGATAAAATTTTAGTATTAAGATTTTAATATTACTTTTCATTTCACTATTTATAACTTTTTCCTTCTAATCTATTTTAACAAATAGATCTTTAAAGTTAAATAATTTTTAGTAATAAATGTCTAGAAAGTAACAATGATCAATAAATAATATCTTTTAGAAAATAAATTTAGAATATTTTTTCTTAAAATATATCAAGTTTTTTCATAAGCATATTTTTTACTCAATTACTGATGAAGTTTTCTAAATTGGTTTTTATTCAAGAATTTTTAGTATTAATTGATTCACTTTCTAAATTTAAAATTTTTAAAAATAAGTATACTCATGAAAAAAAAAATCTAAATCTATATCTTGCTTGATTAAAAATTTATTTAATTGGTAAAAAGTTCTTAAATAATAGAAATATTTGCAAAAAAAAAAATATTCTACATTAATTTGGATTCATTATTTCCTAATATTTGTGTTCGTTTTTATTTTAAAAAAAGTTTAAACTTATTAATGAATGTAATACATTAGATTAAAGTATCAAACTATTTCTCCAAACTACTCCTTTGAAGTTGGAATATCTTGCTACCAATTTTGACATCAAGATTTTTAACTCATTTTCAATGCAATTTTTGATCTGTGGAGAGTAGCATGTGAAAATTAACTACTTGGAAAAGCTAAAAACCAAAGGAATAAAATTCAAATTACTATACAGATTCAAGCAACCTATTGTGAATTGGAGTTTAATTGTTGAGATACACAAGTCTTCAACAACTAGAAAACATATTTAATATTTTTTTAATATGTATGGTCATGTATCATATAGCATAACTTACTAGCTCTTTGCCATACTATGGTTATGCTATGTAAGAAAGAGTATGCAGCTATGCGTTCAAGGTAGCAAAATGGAAAGTACTACTTTAGAAAATTATTAAAATATTAACAAGATATAGTTAGAAATAGATTACACAACAATTACTGATAATCCTATCCATGATAGCAAAAATAATATCGATTTTGAATGAACTACTTAAACCTAATGTCTGCGTAATAAAATTATTTGGTTGTTGGTGTTGGGAAAAATAGTTTCTTAACTATTAATTTGCAATCAAAAAATATATTCTTATATAAAATAAAAGGAGATGTACTATGAAAATACTACCATATGGGTCAAATTTGCTTTAGGAGTACTAGGATATGAAAAAGCCTATAGCAAGCTGTTTGGAATCATCGTCATCCTCATTAGAAAATCCCAACTGGAATACATTTTGCAAACATAATAGTTATTATGAGCATTGGACATTCAATTGTTAAAGATAGAGTGGGTGATTTCTAAATAGAAAATTATTTTAAGAACTTGAATTTGATAAAAATTTAATAGTTTTATCAATTTAGTAATATGAAACTAAGTATGCTTCTAATGTTTCATTGTGGAAGCAATTATATATTTCTATTAATTGTAATAATGCACAAGGTGGGTAGATAGTAAGGGAATCCTTAAAATATGTGCTTAAAAATTGTCAAGTTTTATGTCATTATCTTCTTTTTCTTTTTGTAGATGGAACTGCATGCAAGTGATTAATCCACACTAATTTAAAATCATGCCAAATTTTTTTTTTTTAGAAATGATCAAAGACAAAGTGCCTTCTTCCAAGTAGTTATTTATAATATATATCAAAGGAACAAGGTAAGGTGAAAAACTTAGTTACCTGTCTATAATCCTTTCTTCTGCAACATACACTTTTTTTGAAAAACAATGATGCATTAGTGATGTTTACATGAGTTGGAGTTTGATTTTTCTATGAGTTAATAAAAAACTATTTCACATGTGATTTATCTGTCACAAGCTAGTTTATCAGCTATGAATTTATGTGGTATTTAACATCCATTCATAAAAGTTAGGAAATATAAAATGTTTGAAATAGTAAAATTGTCTATCCCTAGATCATCTAACAATATGATTAAACTAATCTAGAAGTTAATTAATAGTAAAGAGTTCTTTGTTTTAGGGTACTTATTAAATTAACCTAATATTTAAAATTACTTTCCTACATCAAAATGTACTAAAAAATTCATACCATCACAATCAAAACTACAATGAAGTTATTGTGAAATTTTCACGTATGGAATGATGTTCTAATTAGCCAACTAATTAGTCTAAAAAAATCAAAGGTTTGTAGGAGCACATGATATGGAATAGAGGGACTCCAAATTTAGTATATGTACAATTAGTTATATCCTTATAGAAGGAAGATTTTATTTGAGCTACCAAAGAAAAATATTTTAGTAAATTTAAAAAATGGAGGGTTCCAATTCTTGGCCAAATGAGGATTCTTAGGAATTAAATGATTCCAATATTAACTTGTCGTCTTACCCATCGTAGTGAAAAGGAAAAGTCAGTTTGAGATCCCAAAGACATTATGACAATTGGTGGTTTTGGATCAATTTCTAAATTATTGATGAGTTGTAGGAGCCTATTAGCTTTAACATCCCCACTCACGACCTGGTGAACCATATATAAGTTTAAAAGAAATCCAACTATATAGAATAAAATAAAAATGCATAGTACTACCAATAAAAGCTATCAACAATTGACTTACTAGAACTTTTAGTCTCTCTTTGCACCTAAACACATCTCTCAAATATATATGTTGATTGAGTATCTCTAACACATCAAGAAGAGAAGTTTTGAAACATCAACAACCTAAGAATTGAGAGTAATACTATAATCAACAGGTTGTTTCATGAAAAAAACAATTCAACCAATGTTTATTCATAAGATTCAATTTGTTTTAAAACATAACCTTATCCAATTCATCATGTGTGAGGTCATGCAACCGTAAAAGAAAATCCTTTCCTAATATAGCATCATCTTTAGAGTTAACCATTACCACCAGAAAAAGATATTTTAAGATATTGTACATGTAACAACAAATTTAAAGATTTAATTCATAAAATTCAATTGCAGTTTTAATTGAAATGTATATAAGTGGACTAGAAGCAATCATTGCTTAACCATTAAAAAAAATAGCATGTAAAGGATAAATATCATTAACAAAAAAGTTCATGTCTATTTACATGTGAAATAATGAAGGAAAATAACTTATACATCAAAATACAAAGTCGAGAAAATTAAATCATCCTTAACATATTAAAGGTTACTTTTATCCATGTTAAAGGGTCATCCCTACTTGTTATCAATGGAGGTAAGGAATTTACATATGTTCAAAATTCAAAATAAATTGACAATTAAAAACTAATTTACATAAAGGGAAAATTTGTTAAACTAATTGTTTTTATATATAGAAATTTAGATAATCTTGAGATAGTATAATTCAAAATTCAATCCTATCTAATTTGATATTTTATAGTTAAATTTTTTTAAACAAACATCTTAAAATATCATATTTTCACGTCAAAAGAAAATTGAATTTTTGTTTCTTCACAATTTCTTTCATTGAATTTTTTTAAAAGAAAATTAAGGAAAATATGATAATGTGTAGCAAGATAATGATAACTAAAAATGTAAATAATTTTCACTTTTCTAATATAAGAAGATTAAAATATATTTTATTAATTATCCACATGGTTATCAGATCATTTTGTTAAAAGATAGATGGATTTAATAATTGGGTCAACATGCATAAAAAGATGCATGATTACTGCTAAGCCCATGAAAATTTATCAATATATAAAAACACTCTTTATCATTCACACTTGTCAATTTGCATATTTAAAAATTCTTAATTCTCATTATTTGTTTCCAATATCAAACCATTAAAAATATTGTTTAAACAGACAGAAGGCACTTATACTATATGTGTATGACATTTGAACTAGTTGTACAAAACTTATGTGTTTTTCTTTATTTTTTGTTTTTTTTTTTTATATCAAATACAATTTTTTTTTTAAATATACTCACACATGTACAAGACACTTATATTAAATATACAAGACATTTGTGTAAGTTCTACAAAACTTATACACGTATGCATATTGTGAATATATTTATGTATTTTCCTTTGTTTTCCTTATTTATTTTTTATACCATTAGAAACACCATTTAGTTACATGTATATAAGTGTCAAATAGAACTTTTCTTTTTTTAGATCTTCACACATGTATAAGTACTTGTACTAAATGTATAGTGCAACTATACTAGTTGTACAAGTCTATCTATTACAATATTCGTGTTTTTATGGATGTTAATAAAAATATGAAAAATGTGTTGTACATTTAGTATTACTATCATGTATATGTGTGAAAATGTGAAATAAAATTATATTTAACATTTGTCCATCTATATAAACAAATTTTCTAGTAACTTGGTATGAAATAAAAATTTTAAAAATTAAAAAAGAAAAACATGTACTTAAAATCATAACATATAGGCTTGTATATGCCTTGTACAGTTAGTGTAAATGTCTTATACATTTAGTACAAGTGTCTCAAATATTTATGCAAATATAAAGAAAAATGTATTTGCAGTTTGTTTATAAGTGTCAAACAATGTTTTCTTGCAGTTTAACATAGAAAAGAAATTAATAAAAAACTAAATTAAATTAAAAATAACATATCTTGTACATCCATTGTATAATTAATATGCAAATACCTTATATATATTATCTCTAACAGTGAAGCAAATGAATTGATATAATAATCATTACAATTTCAAATAAAAAATATAAGTAATTAATTAGAATTTAATTGTAATTGTTTACAATTTGAAATAATCTATTAACCCATACTATCTCTTATAATTTAAATTAAAGACAAATTTTCTTAATTTGAACAATTTAAGTAATACTAAGTCTTATTAAAATTAAATAGTATAGAATTTAATATAATTGTATAGCTTAATTGTAAATAATTTTTCATTTAATTAAATTTCAAAAATAAAAAAATAATAACAATCAAATATTCCATTAATGAAAATAAATTAAGATAATTGTTGCAACTTAAAAATAAAAAATAAAAAACAAAACAAAAACTATATGAATATTAAATAGATTTTAAGAAAAGTTTTATTTATTATTTTTAAATTTTTTCTTGAAATCTTAATATATTAATTATCATAAGTATTAAGGATAAGTCTTAATATGTTAAATAGCTACCATGCTCATATGACATCTATCATCCAATTGACTGAACTTCTATCTTTTCAACCCAAATATGACATTTTTTATGAAAATGAATCTTAATCCCATTTTTTACTCAAAATGGGATTGTTCCTTTTTAAAAACTATATTAAGGATATATTGGGTATTTTTTGGGTAATAATGTTTAGAGCAATTTTGTTGTTGTACTTTTTGAGCACAATTTTGTAAATTATGTGACCTTTAGTATCATCATCATATTCCTCTACTCATTTAACATAATTGTATAGTTATATAAAAAATTTTTTCTCTAAATATAAAATACTACCTAATCCAATTATAAATGATAAACTAAGAATATTATCTATAAATTAAGTCCCTAATATTGAACCCAAAAACCATAAATCTTCTTTTCATTGCATTTCAGAAACACTTTATTGTATTCATATATCTTCACCTCAATTTCCAATAATACTATATGTCACTTTCAATTATTGTTTTAATTATTGTCAATTTCAAAATGGCATAATTTTTTTTATATTATTGTGCTGTATTTTTTTGAATTTAATTGATAATTATGTATGACAACCATTCCCTCCTATGAGCAAATTTTTGTAAGAAAATATGATAGAAACTATAAAATATACATGATATTATAAAATGCACATAATGCGAATTGCTACCTTGCTATTTATATTTCTAAAACATATAAATAATATAGTATTGCTTATTATCAAATTTTCTTTTCTTAAAGTTGTTATGAAAATAATGTAAATTGCTAAAATAATACTATATGGACATAAAAACATAATAATGTAAGAGGACAATGCAACCAAGTTTAAACATGAAAAAGGCCTTTTGGGTAAAATATTATGAAAGTCATTGATACTACAAGGGCAATTATTTTCTTTCTATAAAACTAAAAGTTGTATGTTCATCATGTGATTTCATGTTTTTATATTTTTTTTCTTTTTTTTAATTAATATTAGAAGTCACATTGTAAAAATAACCCTATCAGAGAATTATGATTTAGTGTTTTTAAATTTATAAAATTAGTTAAAATGAAATTAATATATGTATTTTTTTTGTTTGTTTCAATTATTTGACTTTAGTTTTTTGTAATTTTTTTTCATTTTTTTTCTTTTATTCTATTATTGGTATTTTTATTGTTATTTTATTATTTATAATTTTAATATTAAAATATTAATATAAATATTATTTTTATTTTTTACTAATAAATAACTATTTACAATAATAATATTAATATGCAATACATATTATTATAAATATTATTCATATGTTTTTCATAATAAGTAATTATTTGTAATAATACATCAAAAAATAATGTTTATATTAAATAATATTAAAAGTACCAATATATACAATACATATCTCATTATTATGTTAAATAATATTAAATTTTAAATAATAATAATAACAACAATAGAAAGTAAGATGAAAAAATAGTTAAAAATAAATAAAAGAATGATATTTTCGTCTTTTGATCCCAATCACTCTACTTAACATATCCTAAAGCATAATTCTTCCAACCTAATTTTGGAAGGTTTGTGAAAATCTAAAAATGATATTTGAAGGTCAAATAGAATATTTATGTGTATTTAAATAGAACTATTTGACTATAAATCCCACGCTTTGTAGATATTATTAGAGAAAACAAAAAATAAAAAATAAAAAACACATGTTTGTATTCAAACATGATACAAAAAAGTAAATTATTTATAATAAAATTTAATAATATATTAAATGGACTTTAAGAACCATAACTTGCTAAGAAATAACCTAGATTATATTAAAGAACAATTAGCTAGAGAAGAAAAATTTGTTAGAAAAGAAATAGAACAAATAAAATTACAACAACAAAATTTAAAAGAAACATTAGAAAAGGTTAACCAAAAAGTAGATAAACTTTTAGAACAAAGAAATACAGTATCATCGAACAAACAAAAATTAAATAACCTTTTAAAACAATTTGAAAACTTTAGCTTAGGAGAAAAACCAGTAATTAGAATAGAACGAAAAATAAATCCTTTTGAACCAAAAAGTTTAGCAATAAAATCATGGAAATAGTAGAGGCTATAAACCCCAAAGATAATGTAAAGGAATTTATTGAAAAACAATTAAAAAAGGTAGTAAAGGAAGTAACACCTTACAAAAAACAATTAGTTCAAAATTCTAAAATAACTTGATTTTTAAACCAACATACTATAAGTTCAATAGGAAATATTGTATATTTAGACTTAGTCTCTCCAGAAACAAAACATAAACTATTAAAAAATAAAACCGATAAATATGTGCATTTAGGAATAATTTTAATAGGAATAATAAGACTTCATCGTAAAGAAATTGGAGCAGTAATAAATATTAACCTCTTAGATACTAGAAACAATATAGTAGGACGAGCTCTTTTAGCAAGCACAAAAGTAAATATGAACCAAAATTATGCAATCATTGGCTGTATACCTCAATTTTGTATAGATCTTAAGGAATTCACAGAAAAAATAAAAACGACTATAAATACTAAAGGTTATGATATGGAATTAGGAAGTAAGAACTTTAGCATAGCTATAGGATTTATAGGAAAAACCACCAATGCTTTAAGTTTAAAATGTATGATAGAATTTGATGATATAGTAAAAACCTTTGGAAGTAAGGCTGTAAATATGATAGAAGAAAAACCCACAAATATAGATTATTTGTTAGGACAAGAGTGATAATTACCTTAAATAAATAAACCAGTAATAAAATATCCAACATCTAGTAGTTTATATGAAAATCAAGACGGAAGTGCAAGTATAACCTTTGGAAATTATAAAACCGTAAATGTAGAGGTAGAGTCCGATAGTGAGATAGAAACTGTAAATGTTATACAGGAAGAGATTTTATTAAATATTGAAACAGTAGAAAACCTATACAAAAACTCAGAGCTAGTTAATATAATGTTAGAGGAATTCAGTAACCCAACGTTACTAGAAGAACATGTAGATCAAGAAAACTTTGTTGATATAATGTGTAAAAACTATATAGATGAGCAAATAATAGAACAACTTTATAAAACCAATTTAATTAAAAAACTTATAGATATAGAAACAATAAATCAATTTACTGTTCAACCAAGAGCTAAAGAAAACCTAGAAATAGTCTCGAATGAGTCAGTAAATACAATAAATGAAGAAAACGAATTTGTAAATGTAAAAAATGAAATAGTAAGGTATAGTAAGCCGTACAGTAAGCCAAAAGGATCTCAATGGAAAACTAAAACAAAGCCTTCTAGTTCTCTACAACCAATATATGAATGTGGAACAATATTAGATATAGATAGTAGTACATAAGATCTTAGGAAAACAATAGAAAATTGGGAACAATCTTTAAATTCTGTTGGTGTAGTAGTATCCTTTGAAAACAAACAAGAAATTTATGAATTTTGTAAAAGCACCCTTAGAGGAACCGTATTACAATTCTTTAAAAACATGGAACAAGAAAATAGTAGTTATTTTCAAGAAGTTAGAAACAATTTTAGCATATCTGTATTTATAAATTTAATAAAACTATATTTTTTAGGAACAACTCAAGAAGATGTAAAAGAACCCGTAATATACCTTCATAAGTTAGAACAATTGAAATTATGTAACATTTCATATATAAAAGAATATGAACAAAAATTTAGAAAATATGCGATCCTTGCTAGAGTAGATAGAACCCTTTAATATTTAAATAAATATATATTAAAAATATAAGGACCTGTAGGACTTAGACTATGGAATGAATTTTCAACCTCCGAATATAAAAACTCTCCTTACATAAGTGCTAAAATAGAATTTGTAAAAAATTGGATAGAAAGAGAATGTGTAAGTATAGGAGAAAGAAGCCAAATAAAGAAACAAAACATAAACCATCAAATGAACAAAGTAGAAAAACCCAAGTAAAAATAAACCTAATAAATGAGTATCAGGTAGATAGTGAAGAAGAAGAACTCATTAGTGAATTAGATTTTGAAAGCGAAAATTCAAGTGTATATAGTATATATGATAGTGAAATTGAAAAAGAAGAAATTTATATGATCATTGAAAAAGAGGAAACTCAATCTAAGAAAACCCCATTAAATTTAGAAAACCATGTACAACCTTTAGAAAGTAAAATAAAACCTTATAATATGTGGAAAGACTTACAAATAATAATTAAAGGAAAAATCTCGGAAGAAGAGGAAGGCAATTCAAACCCTAAAGAAATAAAAGAACTAATAAGTCCTGTAAAAGAAATAAAAGAACCAATAAGTTCTGAAAAAAACAACTATACAAACAATAGAACAAGTAAATATGGAAAATAAAGTTAAATCTATCATTTTTCCAACAACGATTAAATTAAAAACCATAGAATTAAATGTAGATGCAATGTTAGATACTGGAGCAAGTAAAAACCTTTTATTTGAAACTGATTACTACTCAAAAATGCTATTTTGTAACCTTGTAATTAACTCTTTTAAACACTTTTGAGTAGTAGTTATCACCTTTTAACCCAATTAACATATTAAGGACCCTTGCAACCAATTCTAATCAAATTGTGTAAGTTTTGGTGTTTTTGTTAGCTATTTGATCACCAAAGCAATCCAAGATTGAGGAGAGTTCTTTGGAATCCATGGCAAAGCTTTTGGAAAGCTCAAAAATATGAAGAACCAAAGCTTTGAAGCTTTAAAGTCCTTTGCCATAAGCAAATCCGGAATGCAAGGAGGGAAGCAAAGAGGAATCTGCCATGAAGCAAAACAGGGGACAGCAGTTGCAGTCTTCTTGGCCACTTTTGGAGCACTTCCTGAAGTCCATTTTCTTCATGATATATATAATTTCAAAGCTCAGGAAGTCAAGAATCCAATGCTTCAAACGGTGTACTATTCGGAGTTCAAATGAAGAAGTTACAGCCATTTCAAGACGATCGCTCCAAGCTGAAGGAAAATTTCGCAGGGCTGCGAAATTTTGTCCTTTGGCTGCGAAATTTCGCAGCCCTTTTTGGATAGCTGCGAAACACCTCCTGAAGCCACCCGATAGCTGCAACCGACATCTTGAGATATTTTTGCTTTAGATATTTGACGTCTAAATTCCCAAACTCTCCTTGTAACCCTCCTATCACATGATTCCTTAGTCTTTAAGCAAGAACAAAAGGGTGAATAACCCCTTATATAATTGTAATTTTTCCCCTTTGAAGAAAAATGAGACGGGAGACAACCTTTGTATATTTTTGAAGGAAGTAAAAGTTCAGGGTTTTTCTATACCTTACCTTCCCATTTTGTTTGTATTTTCTTTATAGCCAAACAAGCTCTGAGGAAGTTTCCTCAGAGGATGGGTGGCTAAGCTTTTAATTCCTTGGAGCTAAGGTTGCCGGGGATGGTTCCAACTGCAAGAATGGGTAGTTTTGTGGTTTCAACCATTAATGAAGAGTAAGTGTGACCCATTAATGATTTCTATGTTTTTAGTTAGCTTCAAACACCTTGCAAGTCACTTGAGCCAACACTTGGTAAGGCAAGTGGTCTCCGTCCATGGAGATGCACTAGTTTACCTCTTGCGAGCTTCTGGGAGGTGACTTGAAGGTGGGATTTTCTTGAATTGCCAACACTTGGTAAGCTTTTGGACTCCAAGGAGACATCCATTAGTTATCTCTTGCGAGCTTGAGACGGGAAGTCCAAGGTTAATGATCACCTTGAATGGCACATGCTAGGTGAGAAGCACGAGCCATTCCAAGTTGCATCAGTGAGAAGGATTTAGTGATAAAATCCATTAAAGGGTAGTATTTATACAAAACCGGTTAGAGGATTAACTACATGTTAATTCTCTAATGCGAGGAAGTGAACCAAGTGACCAGAGCTCTGTTTTTGCATGAGGAATCTCCCCTGAGAACCTGAACCTCCAAGGAATGTTTTTCTCCATAAGTAATTTCCATCACTTTCCTTTTAGTTAGCTTGAAACTAAACATTTTACAACCAAAGTTTGCGTTTTCTTCTTCAGCTAACCTTGAAATGAAAAAGCACCAAATTAGCTAAGAAGTGGTATCAGTTATGAGTTGAAAACCCTTCCCAGTGAACGATCCTAGAGCCACTATGCTACATTAGCTAAAGCTATCCCAATGCATGGTGATATAAGTTATAAATTTTGTTGATTACTCCCTCAATCAAGGAGCACCAGCTGGACGTGAATCGGCTGAGACACCAATTGGGCAAGAGTCAGAAACCTTAGTACCTCAAGAAGACCAAAAAACATTAGTTTAACTAGTAGAATTAATTCAATATAATCAACAAAAACTAATACCAATCAAGTATATTTCAAATGTACCAATCATAATTAAGAACATAACCTTAGTGTTACCCCAAACTTATCTTGTACCTACTATAAGTTTATATCTTTTATTTTAGGTTTAAATTTTGTACATTCTTTACAAGGAGGAATAACAATACAAAATAACCAAGTCAGTTTTCATCCTAAAACCACAACAATTGTTTACACAAACATGGAAAATGCATCAAATAAAAATCATAATGTAACCTCTCATCAAATTAACTAAGTAGAAGCACAAAAGGATAGCATAATTAATGATTACTCAAAATAATTAAGAAATGTATATAGATTAAAAAAAGCCATATATTAGAAGCATAAAAAATAGGAATTATAGGAGAAGATCCATAAAAACATTGAAATAAAAATAAAACAACTTGTAAAATACCAATTAAAAACCCAGATTTAACAATAAAAATGACAGATATAGCATGTAACCTTATAGATACAAATGAATTCAAAATTCAAATAGAAGAAATGTTGTAGAATAACCTTATAAAACCAAGTTTCAATCCCCATAGATCCTCAACTTTTTTAGTTAGAAACCATAATGAAGAAAAACAAGGAAAAGCTAGGATGGTTATTAATTATAAAAGATTGAATGATAATACATATGATGATGCCTATAAAATTCCAAATAAAGATTCTTTAATTAATTCTATTCAAGGATGTAAATACTTTTCTTGACTAGATTGTAAAAGTGGATTTTGGCAAATTAGATTAGAAGAAGATAGTAAACCATGGACAACATTTTCGTGTCCCTATGGATTATATGAATGGAATGTAATGCCATTTGGACTAAAAAATGCTCCTCAGATATTCCAACGAATGATGGATAATATTTTTGGTAAATACTCTTTTTTTTTTCTCGTATATATTGATGATATTCTTGTTTTTTTGTATACTCTTTATGAACATATAAAGCATTTAGAATCTATTTTTGAAAAGCTAATTAGTCATGGATTAATAGTAAGCAAAAAGAAACTGAAATTATTTAAAACACAAATAGAATTTTTAGGATTAGAATTAGAGGATGGACAAATAAACTACAAGATCATATAATACAAAAAATAAATAATTTTCTAGATAAACTTGAAGACTTAAAAACCCTTCAAAGTTTTTTAAGGATTATTAAACTATGCTAGACCGTATATTAAAAACCTTAGTAGGTTAGCTGGACTCCTTTATAGTAAAAGAAAAAACACAGGGTAGAGATATTTTAACCAAGAAGACATTAAACTTGTATAAAAAATAAAAGAGCTTGTGAAACATCTCCTAACCTTACATTTACCCTTAGAAAGTGAATATAAAATAGTTCAAACTAATGCTAGCCAAATAGGATGGGGAGGTATACTTTTAGCAGTCGCTAATATAGGAGAAGAAAAACTTTGTAGATATTGTAGTGGAATTTTTAATGATTATCAAAAGAAACTTAGCTCTACAGACTTAGAAATTGAAGCAATAATATTAGTCTTAGAAAAATTTCAATTATTTTTAAAACAAGAACAATTTACTTTGAGAACCGACTGTGAGAATATTAAAAAATTCTTTGAAAATAAAAATTCTTCAAAATTGTCCACCAAAAGATGGATAAAGTTTTAAAACTCTTTAATTAGTTTCAAACCTAAATTTGAGTATATTAAAGGAAAAGATAATATATTAGTAGATTGGTTAAGTAGACAAATAATTAATAATGTTGATAATGCTAATGATTGATTTTATGTTATAGGAACATGGCTCAAAGAAAACCCACTAAAGCTAGAACCTTTCAATATGGAACCATATGCTTGAATGAAGTGTTGAATCCAAATTTGAGGTTTAACTCTTTATTTTCTCAAAACCTTTTTAAAGAACATAGGGTTATTGTAGATAACTTTTGGTCCCTAAGACCACAAAGTTTTCCAAACCGTGTCAGCTTTAGCCCAACATTTACAAAACCTTCAAAACCAACTGATTGCTTTAGAAACCCAAAAATTTCAAAACCTCAAAATTCAAGAAAATCAAGAAAGACTGATAAAGGATTTGAAAACCAGTACAGTATCAACCAGTCAAACTAGTTATTCGAATAGTCAACCTAAAGGCTTAATTTAATTAAGAAATTAGCTCTTCTATCTGAACAATATGAAAAACTTGTTGTTAAAAGCCTAATTGGAGCTAATAACTACTCTCTAGTCGAAACCTTATTTTTGAAAACCCAATATAACAAAGTGTTTAAAAATCAAGAACTTTTGTATAAACATTTTAGAACAAAAAATGTTGGGATAAAAATAGGTTATATGGCGTATCATGACCCTGAATTTTTCTTTGTTATATATTTAGCTTATGTAAATATGTCTATTGTAAATAAAGAAATTTTTTATTTAGTACCCCAGTTCATGGATCAAGGAATTTTTAAAAATGTTTTTATGAACTATGTATCTCAAATCCATGAAAATTTTCCAGAAAAATTAAAAGATATTTTAACCTATCTTTTCAAAACCGAAAAATAGATAGACATTTCTTTTGAAACCATTCCACTTTTATTTCAAATCGATGGATCAGTAGTGCTAGCTTATCACCATGTATATATAAAACATAATAAAGAACCACTGATTCCTCAACAAAAACCAAAATGGGAAATGACCCATCCAAATGAATTTCCAGAATTTTTTACTCATTTTAGAGCCCTTCAAATTTATGATGTTAAACCAACTTGGAATAAATTATTTCATCTCATTGGAGAAACAAAAACCATGTCCATATGGAGAAAAAAAACCTTTAGAACTCATTATTGTTCCAAAACCTCTTATTACTCCACAAGAGCAAGATTTTATAACTGAACTCAGTGTAGATATACCAGAACCATCTTCTTACCTCAGCGATGACACATCATTTTGGGAAAACCTTGATGATGAAAGTTATTATAATCTGCAAAATGCAATGGAAGGTTGATGTCAACAATGACAACATTGAAGTAGTAAATGCGTCTCCAACTACAAGAATTTAATGTAGCAGTAGAAGTTCAAAACTAGTAAAGCCATGTACAAGCCACGTATTTTGCATGTGATAGAAAAAGAGAAGAAAAAGACAAGGAGGAAGTGACCAGACGGATGGTAAAAGAAGAAACAAAAGTCAAATCTCATAAGACTTTACCATCTTTGTATTTATTGTTAACGAAACCTCTAAATACCTTGTAAATATTTGTCTTGACATCTATCAACTGCCCTAACTAGTTGAATTAAATTTCACTTGTCGTTTGTAAATGTTCTGCCTATAAATAAGTCATAGAAGGAAAAAGAAATGTAGGTGAAAGTGAGAGTGAAGTAAGTAGCAAGTTAGAAGTAAGCGATCAGAGTTTCAACTGTATCTTCAGCCTTGTAAATTTCTACAATCAGTAATAAGAAAGTAAGAAATTTTTGTTAAATTTCTTCTCTCATTTTATTTTGACTTTATTTTATTTTGTGTCTTTTTTCTTACCCTTAGGGGGTAAAAAGGGTAAAAATATAAAGTAGGGAAATGAAAATTATTTGAATTATATTTCAGTTTTCTTTACTAGTTAATATTTACAATATACATAGATCATTCACATATATGGTGTTTCCATCAAATTAAAAAAAAAAAAAAAAAGTGTAAAGAGAGTAGGAATGATAATAGAGTTGAGTATTTTATTTCTTTTCTTCAAACCTTTTAATATATATAATTCGAGATATTATTTATAAGTTTTTTATTGTACCAAGAAATTAATAATTAAATATTTTAATTTAAAAGAAATGTTTTAATTTAAAAGAAGTTAAATTTTATTATAAAACAATTCAACAATAAAAATGTTTATTTTACAAAAATGGAATAAAAAATTATTACAATTTATAAATCAACAACAATGTTTTGCCACAAGTAATTAGTCAAATCTTTATTTTTAAATGAATTCAATGGTTTTTAAATGGTTGAAAATTTGTGTTGTTGAACACACTTAAAAAGTGGGATCCATAATTTTTTTTCCACTTTTTAGTGATTAATTCTTTTATCAAATATCCCCAAGTCTTACTTGATGCAATCTTAGTTTAAAAATTATTTGTCTATTAAGAAAAATCAGAAAGTATAGTTATATGCATAGGAGAAATAGTAATCATTTTGGGCCATTTTTAAAATTTTTTAGTTTGATTGGGTTTATTTTTTGTTCGAAATTATTTATAAAATTATTATCCTCATTAACAAATATGATATATTAACTTTCACTTGATTTAAAATTAATATTCATTTGTCTAGTGAGAAAATACATAAACTATAGTTATCTGTTGAGAAAAAAATAATAATGTTATTTATGTATTGTGTGTTAAACAATAAGAACAATAGTTATCCACCTTTATAGAAAGATTTTTTCTATTCATAAAAAGAAACCTCTGCCTTAAGCAAAGAATCCTCTTTATATAAAGATTAATTTATCCACCTTTGGATTGTGCACAAGATCACCTTGTCTCCCATGTATCAATTCCAATGCCCATGGTTTCTTAATCTAGGTGAGAATTTAACGATATATACAAAATTATGTACTTAAAAATTTTTGTTCAAAGAACAATCAACTATAATCTAGAGCATAGTTTAGTAACATAATTTTAAATTTACTATCTATGAGTTTAAAAAAATATAAGGTCTAAGTGTTCAAAAAACTAAATTGTTAAATTTTTAACTATGGAGGAAATTATATTAGTAAATTATTCTTAAACATGTATAAGGATCAATAAAAAAGGCTTAAAAATTCAACCAAATTCATTTATTTTGATATAAAGTTAACATTTAATTAAATAAATCACTATTCTATTAAAAACTAATTCTTTGTATTTGCATTTTATTTTTTATTTTGTGAACAAAGCAATTTCATTTTCTATTGTAATTAAATTCAATTAAATTTTTATATAATAGTTTTTTTATTTTAGGACAAGTAATATCACATATAAATTCTTAAAAAGTATTCCACATTATTCATTATAAATAATGAACCTTTACCATTATCCACCAAAGCATAGTAGGAATGACAATGAAATGTTTTTTTTCCCAATATCCAGCCTACCCCCAAAAAATCTACTATTCAATCAAATATGTTATAAAAAATTATAATATTTAATTATATAAAATTAATTATTTTATATACTTTTAATTTTTTTTTTAAATTAAATAGGTTAAGTCTAATATGGGAAATTCTCAGTAGACATGCTCCTCTTCTTTCTATGATAGTTGTTGATACACTTTACTTCTTTCTTAGGATCTCAGTGCAACTGTCTTGTTCAAGCTATAGATCTTACATGGATAAGAAGTGTGAAAGCTAGCTCTTGAAAGCAATGCGAGTTAGGCGCGAATCGAATCCCTGAGATGGGAATGAGATATCGAGAAATTCATTCAACTTCAAATCAAGATTTCCTTTGTGTTCAGTATTAGTGGGCACATAGGGTATTGAAGTAGGAAAGTCTAGGTCTCCCGCCCATGTCAGCTTTACCCCTCTCACTTTATTTAATTTTTTATTAGAATTAATTTATATAAATGGTAAATGGAATGGGTTTAGGATGGGAGCGGCTAGTCTCAAACTTGCCCCTTCGTTATTGCTAAGAAAGAGTTAAATCAAAGGAAAAGAAATTAAAGAAACTAAAATTCATACTTGTGTTGAAGTAAAGAATAATAATTAGTTAAAAAAAGATGCTAGTTCCTCAATATAGCATGGTAGTTGAGGCTAGGATGTGATAAATGCATCTTTATGCTAATTGTCTAAGTTATAGTTTAATGTCATCGATTTGGACATTAAATTTTTTTTGAGAAAACTAGGAACTTTAGATGATGTTTTCTTAAAGTTGTTTGTAAAATATTTTTTTTTAAGATAAAAATAAAAAATATTTTTTTATTTTTTAAAATTAAGAGTATTTGAAAATTTGTTTTAAAGATACTTTTTCCTTAAGACAAACAAATTTTAAATTCAATTTATACAATATCAATTAAATTTAATACAAATCTTATTTAAAATATAAATAGTTTTAAATTTCAAATAAACTAATTTTTAATAAAATATGAATGCCAAAATTATAATAAAATCATAAATTATAGTTTTATTAAAAAATATTCTATTTTATTATTTTCACATGCATTCCCACTCGAACGGTGAGACTCGTTTTTTATTTGAAAATTAGATTTAGAAAAGTTTTTAGAGTCGTCACTTATTTTATTTTCTTTTAAAGGGAAAACAAAATAAAAAAGAAAAATCCTAAATGTAACTCCTGAAAGGAGAGATAAGTTTGTGAAAACCGAGCTAGAGTCTGAAGGTCATGTTACCTATCAGGAAGGTATGGTGATGAACCGTAACGCCCTAAAATTAGGTCTCTTCTAGTCAAGCTAAGACAATCATGGTAATTGATTGGAAAATCAATAGATACATAGGAATGAGAGTCATATAATAAAAATGAATGTGCAAAGATAGATTACCTTAGTTGCAAGTTGATTGCTATCATGAGAGACCAAGGTTAGTGCACAATGATAAGTGTAACATATCTCACATGTATATCGCAAAACAAGTCAAAGTCAATCAAATATCAAACATGTATAAAAAATATCATGGATGTTGGGCCCAGAAAGGCCCAATTTATTTTTTTCATAAATTAATTCTATAAATTCCATTACTTTTGAAATCATAAGATTTATTCATGTTTATTAAAAATCAAGAAAATTCAAGAAAATTATTAAATAAAATAAAGAAAATGCATGATAGAAGGAAATTTGGCAGCAAAAAGTTTATTGGGTTTTATGTTCCCAGGATGAAATTTAGAGAAAACTGGAATTATTTTAAATAAACAGGATTTTGAAAACCAGATTTAAAATGGGTAAGATCACAAGGAAAATAAAGAAAAGCAAGAAAAACATCAAGAGGGGGATGGGTGTGCACCAAGGTGGCCATGCTGGAGTGGGGGCTGGAAGAATGACTATAGAATCGACAAGGTGTTATCTAAGGGCTTGTTGAATCAGGTTATCTTTCGGTACATCAACTGATGCAGTAGCTTCATCAAACACCAAGACCTTGCTTTTCTTGAGTAGAACTCGGCCAAGACAAACCAACTACCTCTAATAGTTGCAAAATCTAGCTTTCCATCTTTCTTTCTTCCCAACTTCATCTCCATGCTGGCAGGTATCCAGAGCTTCCCAAATTTGTTCATCTAAGTACTCTTCAAGTGGATCAAGGTTGCTCCGTACAATCCCTTCAAACATGGTTGGGTCTTGAGGGATCATGCTTAGTCTAGACCGCAAATCATGCAGTCCACTGAAAGAGATACTGGCACCTTCTACCATAATCTGACCAGTGGCAAGTTCAACAATTTGAAAGGTCTATACTAGAGTTGATTTACCATTGCTAGTTCACTTACAATGTTAGTCTTCATTCCTCTCGGAAAAGTGCATGCGAAACCTCTCAATACAAGTGGCATGTGTGGAACGTAGTGGACATGCAAACCTTGAATATCAACTTCTCTTGACTCCCTAGAACCAAGTTCTATGGCCAGTTCCAGATACAGAGTTATTCCTATAACCATCATCGCCACTCAACGATAGTAGCACAGAAGGAATGGACTCTTTAGCATCCTTTTTAGAACATGTATGCACAGAAATTTGACTAAGCTTTTGAAAAGAGAAGGTATTGAGCCCAACAGTTTCAGATGATAGCCAGTGTTTGAAGTCCCATGCTGTAAGTTACACAATCATATAGAGGTTCTCCAACAAAGAAACCATCTACCCTTATTGTAGTTCCTGGTGCCATTTCAGCCCCAGAACCCTGCAGTGGACTGATTCCGGTGGGGCCTTCAGAGGTTCCTACTTTTAGGAGTATGGCTAATTTTAGAGCTCTTGAGTAGCAATGAGCTATGGACAGTAGCAGCAGGATCTATAGACCTCATATCATTCATATGTACTGATTACTTCTCATTCCCAAAATTTCCAGAAGAAGAAGACCATAGATTTTCTTGTTCATTAGAATCTCCCAACCCACTTCCCATGTTTGAAATCCTATTTCTGTCACCACTACAAGAACTGACACTGTTTTCACTATTTCCAGATATAAGGTTCTCATTATCACCAGTTTTGGCATTAGCTCCACTCCACTTATTTTCACATTTTTCTGAGCCTTTTCAAGATTTAACTCAGGAGCAAACAATGATGAATCAGGTCCTTCAACTGGTACCAACGTCGATGTCCCAATATCATGTAGGCACAGAGCTTATCCTGTACTTGGCACCTTGACAATTTAGCATGTCTAAGGACTCCCTCTCTACTGAATTCCACCACTAGAAGAGGAAGTTTGTCAACCACCAATCTAAGTCAATGAGGTAACTTTACATCATGACTTTCCATTTTCTCCATACCAGCAGAATTTTCATCTAGAGAGGGTCCTCTGTCAGTATCTGATCATAATGGATATGGCATTGGAATAATTCTCTTCGTTTAACTACGCTATTCCAACCATCATCATCATGTGCTGACCAAACCTGATTACCTCCAAAGGAACCTCCCAATCAGTCCATATCAAAATCATGAAAATCAGAATCGGGGACATTGATTGCCATAGATGTAGGAACCCTGCTATCCATATCACTAGCTTCTCCATCTTGTTCTGTTTCAAGAGGTCCACTAAAAACCAAGTTCATCTGTGAAACTTTCACTACCACCGTAGTCCAAACTAAGAAAACCTGGAATCTGAGCGCTGGAGGCATCCAATAACACTCTATCAACTACATTGTGACCCAAAACCTTGGGCAGAGGTGGATTGACTGTCTTCAAACTGTTGATAAAAATTCATTAGCAATGACTTTGGCTCCTATACACGCTTGGATTGGAACTGTAAACATTTGTCATGGTATAAGCTCATTAAGCTTTCGAGTCGATGCTTTCCCCACAACATACGCCTTGTCTTTATGCACAATAGTTGCCAATAGTTCCACATGATCACCATTAATCTGAGTATCAAACTTTATTAATTCACAGGTGATTGATGCTCTATTCTCAGTGATAAATTTCATTCCTTAGAACTCTCTCCTATCATCTTGAGCCAATTCCATAAGTGGACCAATATAGTATTTTGGAGTGAGCATCTCAAACTTACCATATAACTACTCAATCTCTCCTGAAGCCATGATGGCTACTGTCCTTGTTGGGTTGTCTATGAATTACCACTGTATTGATAGTTGCCACACATGGGGGTGAAGCTATGCTTTGAGT
The DNA here is from genome assembly GCA_030254885.1 of Vitis rotundifolia. Taxonomy (NCBI): domain Eukaryota; kingdom Viridiplantae; phylum Streptophyta; class Magnoliopsida; order Vitales; family Vitaceae; genus Vitis; species Vitis rotundifolia. Next base: position 14,086,880 of record CM058152.1, on the reverse strand, counting down.
TTTTAGGACATGAAATTTTTCAAGGAAAAACCAAACCGATTCAAAGGCCAATAGAATTTGCTGATAAATTTCCTGATGAAATTAAAGACAAAAAACAATTGCAAAGATTTTTAGGATGTTTAAATTATGTTTCTGATTATTTCAAAGATTTGAGAATCATTTGTGAACCTTTATACAAAAGATTTAGAAAAAATGTCCCTGCATGGACTGAGAATCATACTAACCTAGTCAAAGAAATCAAACAAAGAGTCAAACATTTACCATGCATCAACATCCCTCATCCAAATGCATTGCTCATTGTAGAAACAGATGCATCTAATCTAGGATATGGAGGCATATTAAAGCAAGAATATAATCATAAAGTGCATATAGTTAGATATCATTCAGGGATCTGGTTGGGTGCTCAAATAAATTATTCAACAATAAAAAAGGAAGTTTTATCTATAGTTTTATGTATTTCAAAGTTTCAAAGTGACTTGATAAATAAGAAATTTCTTTTAAAAATTGATTGCAAAGCTGAAAAAGATATTTTACAAAAGGATGTTAAAAATTTAGTTTCTAAACAAACTTTTGCAAGATGGCAAGCTTTACTTTCAAATTTTGATTTTGAAATTGAATTTATAAAAAGGAGAGTTGAATTCCCTTCCTGACTTCCTTACTCGAGAGTTTTTGCAGGGTAAGGATCCTCCTCCATCCTAATGGGCACTCCCGTTAGGCCCCAACTTCCTTCATCATCCAAGAAAACAAAAGCCTCTTATGCCATGATTTCAAATTTTCAAAATGTTCATCCTACTTTTCCAATACAAACTTCAAACTCTTTTCAAGTTCTGAGTCCTGACTTTCCTCCTCTTCAACCTTCAAAAAGTTTTATTCAAGCCTCTAAATCAAAAAATATTCCTGTCCACAGTCATTATAGCCCTAAAACTATTTCAACATTACCTTCTCATTCTCCTTCTATTCCTTCTCCTTCTTCTTTTAGTCAATATGTCAAAAAACCCAAAACCATAGAAATTGCTTTCATTGAGCCAGAGTATAATTATGAAGAAATTCCTAAAATTCTTCCTTATGTCTTTCCTCAAGGAGCAACTTTCAATTCCAATGATCCTTTGAAAACTTGTTAATTTTTTGAGTTCATCTTAGTTAACACCGTTTCTGTTGATATTACTCATAACACTGATAAGAACAATCCTCAGAGGATTGCTTTTTCCAAATGTCAAATTCACAAAGTCATAACTATTACTGATTGGAATCAAAAACCCTTTACCAGCAAAACATTTAGTCAACCTTACCATCCCATGAGCTATAATTACATAGACTATATGGATGTCTGGTACAATATGTTTTACTTGCAGAGTTATCAACATTCTTAGTTCATCCAATTTTCAAGAAATTGTAATGTCCAGTTTCCTACTTGGTTTCAAAAATGGTGGACTTTCTTTGGTCTACTAGATTCAATATTTCCTCCTGAAATTCAAGAAAAATTCAAATTTTACAAGAAAAAGACCTCATCTCAGCCCTTCACTCAACCAAAGCTCCTAACGTTCTGCTCCAGATTAAGAATTCCATGGATTCTCACATGGAATATTATCAAGAAGCAAGAGCAACCTCATCCTTTTCCATTGTCTCTTTCTAGAGAATTCAACATCAAATGATGGGACAAATTCAATCATGATTTCGTATGTCAACAGAAGGTTTTGGAGTTAATTTTAGCAAAACCCAGATCATCAAATTCAAAAGATTCATCAAATTCTTCTCAAGGACCGACTCAAGAAGAATTCCTCACTTTGAAAAGCAAGTGTCAAGCTTCATTAGCTGCTGCTACTGATTTAGAGCAGTACTGACTAGAACTTCTTCAAACCCTCAAACAGTTTGACGATCAGCAAGAAAATGAAGAAATAGTTACATCTGATGATTCATACGTAGACCCTGAATTCATCCTTTACGGAGGACCTATGGGACAGTCCAGATAAAAGATTTCAAGAATCTTTTACAACTGTAAATTTGTAGAATGGTTTGTTCGTGTTTATCCAATATATATATATATATATATATATAAATTAATAATAATAATAATAATAATAATAATAATTTCGTGTCCAGCTAGTAAAGTCTGTTGATATGCAGATTGTAAAAAAAAAAAAAAAAAAAAAAAAAAAAAAAAAAAAAATTTGTCTTTCACATGACTCGTGCATATGACTCATCACCCAACATGCAAAAAATTCAAGAAAATGACAAAAAAGGAACCTTACCTTGGAAACTTACCTTTGCTCCACGTGTGATGGAAGATTAATTTTCTCAATTTGAAGACCCATCTGAAGTCTGAAGCTCGGCTATAAAAGGAGGCATCTTCTCTTCATCATACACAGCAAAATTTCCACACAGCAAATTCCAGAGAGCAAAAAATTTGTGAGAGTTCCAGTGTAAAAAATTCCCTCTCTTGTAATTTTCCTTTTCAAAAATTCTAGTCTCTTGTAATCATCAGTCTGATGATTATAGAGAGTTAATGATTACAAGCTCGTTGACAGCAGAGGGATGACTCAGACTGATGATTACAAGAGACTAGAATTTTTGAAAAAGAAAATTACAAGAGAGGGAATTTTTTGCACTGGAACTCTCACAAATTTTTTGCTCTCTGGAATTTGCAGTGTTGGAGAATTTGCTGTGTGGAAATTTTGCTGTGTCTGATGAAGAGAAGACGCCTCCTTTTATAGCCGAGCTTCAGACTTCAGATGGGTCTTCAAATTGAGAAAATTAATCTTTCATCACACGTGGAGCAAAGGTAAGTTTCCAAGGTAAGGTTCCTTTTTTGTCCTTTTCTTGTCTTCCTTTCTTGAATTTTTTGCACGTTGGGTGATGAGTCATATGCATGAGTCATGTGAAAGACAAAAACTTTTTTTTTTTTTTTTTTTTTACAATCTACATATCAGCAGACTTTACTAGCAGTGCACAAATTTTTTTTTTTTTTTTTTTTTATTGGATAAAAACGAACAAACCATTGTACAAATTTACAGCTGGAAGATTCTTGATATCTTTTATCCAAGAATTTCTAAGAGATTTTCTTCCAGACATAGACAAGCTTCCCTTTCAAGAGCATATTCTTTTTTGTACTTATCCACAAGAGAAGTGAATTGAGTCTGGAACAGAAAGGGGACTTGTGGAAGATCAGTAACAGAGAAGATTTTCTGAATGTTGTCTTCAGCAAGGAGATTATAGTTGTTGGATAAACCATAAATCTCATAATCAAGGTTTCGGGCAATCATTCTGGATCTCCAATGTCTAACTTGTTTTTTGAGGTTGAATCTAGTACAAGGCCAAGGGCTTTCTGTACCAGACAGTTGATATTTTTTATGACCAGTCTTGATGAGTATTGTATGTTGAGCAGGGTAAACTCCTCCATCATTTGACCATTCAGGAGGCTTGCTTTCAATGATGAGTTCAGTTGATTTGTATCCACTGATGAAGGTATTTAACACACAAATTGCTAATTTTCTTCCAAATCCATCAGTTTGATCAGGATTGGAGAAAATTAGTTGATAGAGTAACCCATAATCCATGAGAAGGGCAGGGGTTAACTCTATTGACTCATTGTTGAACTTAATGCATATGGGCTTACAACTGTCTAAGTCAATATTTGCTTTGCAAATACTGTAAGTAAGGGCACACTTACAGCCATACCTTTCTAGTGGAAGTTCCTGACATAAGGGGTCAATTTGTGGACATTCATCAAAAGGGTATTCATAATGAGTCTTCCAAGTGAAAGTCATGCCTTGAATATGAACTCCAAACTTGCTACAGTTAGATAGGAAATTCATTATATGTTCTTGCTGGGCTTCCCTAGTATTTCTAGCTTTTTGACATATGAACTACTTAAGGTCTGGAGTAAGGTCTGGAGAAATATTTAAAATCTTGTCTTTGAAAAATGAAAATCTTACAAATTGAAATCCTTGCTCTTCTTCAAAAAGTTTTTGATCTCCATTTTGAAATTCATTTTGAAGAGGTTTTGAAAATACGGCTTCTTTTGCTTTCTTCCTGCAGTTAAAATATTCAAGATCTGTATCCATTGGGCTGTAATGAATATCAGAACTTGAGGTGTTAGCAACACTTTCTAATTTTTTATCTGTTTAAAATAAAAAGATAAAGCATTTAAACCTTTTAGCTTTTGAACATCACTCTTTGCATTCCAGATGTGGTTTAGAATGCACTTTTGTGATCTATCTAATCCCTCTATATCTTTATGAACTCTGAAGGATAGATTACTTTTAGGAATCACAGGAAGAGTGACTTTCCCAAAGGTAATCTTTTCTCGTTCCATCTGTAAAGAAAATTCATAATAAGTTAGAAATCTAATGAGTTTATCATGAATATACCATATTTGAAAATAAATGGAATTTATTAAAGACACATTATTACGAATAATAAGCCTTAAAGGAGTTTTTGAATATTTTGAAATCAAATTTATTGACTTATATGAGCATGAACAAATACCATCACAATTTTGTTGATTTTCTGATTCTTCTTGACTTGACTCTTCACTTGATATTTCCTGTGTTATCAATATTTGATTATCCTCTTCTGATTCATAATCTTCACTTGAATCTTCATTTTCTTTATCAATCATTAATCCTATCATTAAATTTTTGAGTTTATCGCTTATTTCTAATGAATTAATTTTATTTTCTAATTTACAATCTCTTGAGTAATGACTTACCTTTCCACATTTATAACAAGTAGGTGTTTTCTTTTTTAAAGTAGATTTATTTGGGGATTTTGATTTATTAGGAGTAGATCTTACAAACTTCTTTTGAAATTTTGACTCTGTTGGAGGTTTTTTACCTTTCGTATTAATTTGTTTATTTTTTCTTTTTGAGGGGGCAACTATTGTATCATACCCATAATATGAACAAAATTTTCCTAATTCTTTTTTACTATCTTGTTTTCTTTTTTCATTTGACTCTTTAATTTGAGATCAGTACAAAGGGCTAAACCTTCATTATTGACAAAAGTAATTAATTCTCCATAGGTTAATGACTCATAAGGAATTCTACCATTATGAATATTTCTTATTCTTTGTCTAACTTTTTCTGCAAATAAAGTGGGTAAACCTGATATAAATTTTTCTTTCCAATAATGACTACCACAATCATGTCTAGACATAACTTTTACTAAAAACACATCTTTATACCACTTGAAATCTTGAAGTTTTGGATATCTAAGATTATTAAGGATTTCAGAAGTTCTTTCTTGAAAATAAACAGGATCTCCTATAAAATGTTTTGTTATTGCAAATATTAAAGTATTTACAGCGTCTTCTTCATAAGTTTGTATAGATGTTCCTTCTTCCTTGACTATAGTCTTTTTTGCATTTAATATATATTCTCTATCATTTTAACTCAAATAATGATCCCACCAACCTTTAAGTAAACCAGTGAATCCTATGACTAGGGCACCAGCAGCATGATAATCAGTATTACTAGTCTTGATTCTATAAGCATTAGCAGCCATCATCATTTCATGAAGCAAATTAATTATTTGATGTTCACTCATTCCATCTAGATTCCATTCATAAAAACTACTACCATCATAGCTAGCAGCTAATTGAAAATTTCTTTCTTCTAATTGAACATCAGGAAAAGAAGGTTTTGAATAATAATATTTTCTACTTACGAAATTATTAGAAATTGCATTTATTGTTGAAGGGTTTGAATCTAGAGACATTTTGAATTGTTCTTCTATCTTATTGATTTATGAATTTCCTTTGGTTATAGTTTGAATTTGATTTTTATTTTGATTAATGCCATTAATATTAAGTTTATCTAATCTAAGTTGTATTTCCTTTAACATTGTTTCTGCGGGTGTAGCTAGTTGTATATTTGATTTTGCAGCATTTATGGGAATAATGAAAGGTTGATCTAAAGACTTAGAAGATGATGATGATGATGATAAAGTTGTAGAAATTTTTGAAGAAAAAGTTGATGATTTTGATGTTTCTCCTATCCTCCCTCCCAGAGCAGAAGAAAACAAAAGGAGCGTAAGTCCCATGTTACTCCGCTTGTGGTGGTCCCTGTTCAGGAAATTATCTGAATTAATTAAGGATAAAATTTGTGATTATTTTCTGTGACAATGAGTAATATTATTAGGAGATTAAGTAGAGCTGGATCTTCCAGATCTCTTAGGTCTAATGATAGTTCTGCATCTGCATCTTCATCAGATTACTCTACACACACGTCACTTAGTCAAAATATTGTTGATTCGTCCCCAATTGGTGTTCTAATTGATTCAGATCAATCAACTGATGTGCTTTGATTTCAATCCTCAGACGGGAGTTATCAACAAAATTTATAAACCTAATTCACCATATACTAGGGTAGCATAGCTAGCATAGCATAGTGGCTCTAGGATCGTCCACAGAGATGGGTTTTCACTTCGCAATTGATATTATTTCAAAAGATGAATTGGTGGTTTTCCTTTCCAAGGTTAGCTTTAAAAGAAAACATAAGTTTGCATGAAAACGGTTTTAAGCTAACCAAACTGAAAATAACTAAAATTAACTAGGAAGAAAGGTGTTTCTTGGGATTTCAGGTTACTAGGATCAGGTGCCATCTACAAAAGAGGAGATTCCGGTCACTTGTTTCTTTTCCTCGCATTGGGGATTTAACATATAGTTATTTCCCGAACCGGTGTGGTACAGATGCTTACCATTAATGGTTTCAACACTAAATCCCTCTCACTGATCCACCTTGCAATGGCTCGTGCCTCTCACCTAGCATTTGCCATTCAAGGGGATCTTTAACCTTGGATTATCCTTCAAAAGCTCGCAAGAGATAACTAATGGATGTCTCCTTGGAGTCCAAAAGCTTACCAAGTGTTGGCTGGTCTAGAAAATCCTACCTTTGAATCACCTCCCAAAGGCTCGCAAGAGATAAACTAGTGCATCTCCACGGACGGAGATCACTTGCCTTACCAAGTGTTGGCCCAGGTGATTCAAAGGCGTTTTAAGTTAACTAAAAACATAGAAACCAAAAATGGGTCACACTTTCTCTTCATTAAAAATGGAAACAACAAAAACTCACGCTTATGCATGCCGGCACCTTACCTGGCTTCCTTCACCCAAGAAACAAAAAGTCTAGCCTCTCATCCTCTGAGGAAAAATCCTCAGAGGATGTTTGGCTAGAAAGAAAATAAAAGAGAAAACAAAAACGAGAAGGAAAAACAGAGCAAGGCTCTGTATATTTTATATATTTACATATACAAGGTTCGGTCTCTGGAAAAGCTCCTGAGATATCTACATTATATAATTTACAACAGATGCAAGGGAATATATAGGCAAGTTTTTCCAACCTTCCTAGCTAAGGAATTCTCTAATAGGTGGGTTACAAGGAGAGTTTGGGAATTTAGACATCAAATATCTAAAGCAAAAAGATCTCAGGATGTCGGTTGCAGCTATCGGGAAGCTTCAGGACACCGCGGCACTGTGCAAAATGGCTGCGAAATTTCGCAGCCAAAGGACACCATTTTCGCAGCCAAAGGCTGATTTCGCAGCCGTGCAACATTCTGCCTTCAGCTTGGAGCGATCTTCTTGCAATGGCTATAACTTCTTCATTTGAACTCCGAATCGTGCACCGTTTGAAGCATTAGATTCTTGACTTCCTGAGCTTTGAAATGGTATATAGCATGTAGAAATTGGACTCCGGAAAGTGCTCCAAAAGTGCCCAAGAAGACTGCAGCTGCTGTCCCCTGTTTTGCTTCCTCTGTTTTTCCTCTCTCCGTTGCTCTTTCCTTGCATACTTTGAACGACTTTGGCAAAGGATTATGGAGCTCCAAAGCTTGGTTCTTCATGAATTTGAGCTTTCCAAAAGATTTGCCATGGATTCCAAAGAACTCTCCTCAATCTTGGATTGCTTTGGTGATCAAAAAGCTAACAAAAACACCAAAACTTACACATTTTGATTAGAATTGATTGCAAGGGTCCTTAATATGTTAATTGGGTTAAAAGGTGATAACTACTACTCAAAAGTGTTCAAAAGAGTTAATTACAAGCTTACAAAATAGCATTTTTGAGTAGTAATCAATTGTCAATAGTCAAGAAATAAATATAGCACAAATAGAAAATCAATTACATAATTGGTCTATTCCACGCATGAAAATTAATACGATACATCAACAAGGAAATTTCGAATTTAATCAAAATTATTCAATAAAAACTGAAGAAAAAACTATCTCTCTTAATCAAAATTTAGAAAGTCTTCAATTACTGAATCAAAACACTATTAATCATCATAGGACGAAATTTAATTATATTCATATAGGATTAGTACAAGTTGCAATAAAACCCTTATTTCGCCTAGGTCTAGATATTCCTGTATTTGCCTACCTAAGAGACGCTAGGTCTGTAAAATTTACTAATTCAATTCTTAGCATGATAGATTCAAACCTTGCAAATGGTCCCGTCTATTTTAATTGTTTTCCAAACTTTTCCATGAATATAAATGACCCTAGTATTCTTTCAAGCCTAACTTTAAATATTAAAACTAAAAACATGAATTTTGTAGAAGAAGCCCAAACCATAGCAATAATTTATAGAATATATTATAAAGTCATGACAACTCAATTAAATCCTAGAGTTGTATGTCAATCTGTAAAAGATGAAACATTATTATTACAATATAACCCTAATAATACTCAAGCTTTTGTTCCTAAAAAATTAAAATGGAATGAAATCACTCAAGGAAGTCAATGGGAATTAAAAGATTTAACCCAACCCAAACCAATTAAGCCTTTAACAACCCCTTCAAAAATTATACAACATACAGACGGTACTATTCAAATAGAATTTAGTCAAAACTCTAGATATTCATTTAATCAAGATTTTATTTCTGCAAGACCTTCAACATCAAATGCTAGTTTAAATAGTGTAGATTTTACTCCTAAAATTCCTATTCCTGTAGATCAACAACATGAATCTCCTCCTGTGTCTCCTACTCATTCGAATATGTTTCCTAATCAAGTCAATATTATTCATAAGAAAAATTATAAAAAGACTCCTTTTACTCCTAATACAGAATGGATAAAATCAAATTATTTTTCTCCTCAAAATGATACTAAAAGAGCTTATTTCAAACAATTCCTACTCAAGCTAGAAATGCATTAAGAAAACAATATGAAAAATATATGAATTAAAAGAAAATGACTATTCCTTTTTTCTATTGGTTTTTCAAACTTGGAAAACAAAGAAAACAAATAGCAACCCTAAGAGATGAAGAAGGACACCAATTAGGAATAAAACACTCGAAAATTGCTCAAAAAAGAATTTTAACCATAACCTCAGAATTAGGTTCTCAACCACCCTTAAGTAATCATCAATTTAACTTTGATAACAATTCCATTTCTGCATCACCCTTCAAAATCCCAAGAACTAAAGATGAACAAGGTCCCATAATTTATAAAGATGTTAGACAAGTTCAACAACAACTAAATTACACAAATATTCTCTTCAACATTTAAATCAACAAACAATAAAAATTTCTCAATTTTTGTTTTCTTTAGCCCCGAGAGGGAGGATAGGAGAAACATCAAATCATCAACTTTTTCTTCAAAAATTTCTACAACTTTATCATCATCATCATCATCTTCTAAGTCTTTAGATCAACCTTTTATTATTACCATAACAAATATACAACTAGCTACACTCGCAGAAACAATGTTAAAAGAAATACAACTCAGATTAGATAAACTTAATATTAATGGCATTAATCAAAATAAAAATCAAATTCAAACTATAACCAAAGGAAATTCAGAAATCAATAAGATAGAAGAACAATTCAAAATGTCTCCAGATTCAAACCCTTCAACAATAAATGCAATTTCTAATAATTTCATAAGTAGAAAAAATTATTATTCAAAACCTTCTTTTCCTAATGTTCAATTAGAAGAAAGAAATTTTCAATTAGCTACTAGCTATGATGGTAGTAGTTTTTATGAATGGAATATAGATGGAATGAGTGAACATCAAATAATTAATTTACTTCATAAAATGATGATGGCTGCTAATGCTTATAGAATCAAGACTAGTAATACTGATTATCATGCCGTTGGTGCCCTAGTCATAGGATTCACTGGTTTACTTAAAGGTTGGTGGGATCATTATTTGAGTCAAAATGATAGAGAATATATTTTAAATGCAAAAAAGACTATAGTCAAAGAAGAAGGAACATCTATACAAACTTATGAAGAAGACGCTGTAAATACTTTAATATTTGCAATAACAAAACATTTTATAGGAGATCCTGTTTATTTTCAAGAAAGAACTTCTGAAATCTTTAATAATCTTAGATGTCCAAAACTTCAAGATTTCAAGTGGTACAAAGACATGTTTTTAGTCAAAGTTATGTCTAGACATGATTGTGGTAGTCATTATTGGAAAGAAAAATTTATATCAGGTTTACCCACTTTATTTGTAGAAAAGTTTAGACAAAGAATAAGAAATATTCATAATGCCAGAATTCCTTATGAGTCATTAACCTATGGAGAATTAATTACTTTTGTCAATAATGAAGGTTTAGCCCTTTGTACTGATCTCAACTTAAAGAGTCAAATGAAAAAAGAAAAACAAGATAGTAAAAAAAAATTAGGAAAATTCTGTTCATATTATGGGTATGATACAATAGTTGCCCCCTCAAAAAGAAAAAATAAACAAATTAATACGAAAGGTAAAAAACCTCCAACAGAGTCAAAATTTCAAAAGAAGTTTGTAAAATCTACTCCTAATAAATCAAAATCCCCAAATAAATCTACTTTAAAAAAGAAAACACCTACTTGTTATAAATGTGGAAAGGTAGGTCATTACTCAAGAGATTGTAAATTAGAAAATAAAATTAATTCATTAGAAATAAGCGATAAACTCAAAAATTTAATGATAGGATTAATGATTGATAAAGAAAATGAAGATTCAAGTGAAGATTATGAATCAGAAGAGGATAATCAAATATTGATAACACAGGAAATATCAAGTGAAGAGTTTAAGTCAAGAAGAATCATAAAATCAACAAAATTGTGATGGTATTTGTTCATGCTCATATAAGTCAATAAATTTGATTTCAAAATATTCAAAAACTCCTTTAAGGCTTGTTATTCATAATAATGTGTCTTTAATAAATTTCATTTATTTTCAAATATGGTATATTCATGATAAACTCATTAGATCTCTAACTTATTATGAATTTTCTCTACAGTTGGAACGAGAAAAGATTACCTTTGGGAAAGTCACTCTTCCTGTGATTCCTAAAAGTAATCTATCCTTCAGAGTTCATAAAGATATAGAGGGATTAGACAGATCACAAAAGTGCATTCTAGACCACATCTGAAATGTAAAGAGTGATGTTCAAAAGCTAGAAGGTTTAAATACTTTATCTTTTTATTTTAAACAAATAAATGATAAATTATAAAGTTTTGCTAACACCTCAAGTTCTGATATTCATTGCAGCCCAATGGATACAGATCTTGAATATTTTAACTGCAGGAAGAAAGCAAAAGAAGTCGTATTTTCAAAACCTCTTCAAAATAAATTTCAAAATGGAGATCAAAAACTTTCTGAAGAAGAGCAAGGATTTCAATTTGTAAGATTTTCATTTTTCAAAGACAAGATTTTAAATATTTCTCCAGACCTTACTCCAAACCTTAAACAGTTCATATGTCAAAAAGCTAGAAATACTGGGGAAGCCCAGCAAGAACATATAATGAATTTCCTATTTGACTGTAGCAAGTTTGGAGTTCATATTCAAGGAATGACTTTCACCTGGAAGACTCATTATGAATACCCTTTTGATGAATGTCCACAAACTGACCCCTTGTGTCAGGAACTTCCATTAGAAAGGTATGGCTGTAAGTGTGCCCTTACTTATAGTATTTGCAAAGCAAATATTGACTTAGACAGTTATAAGCCCATATGCATTAAGTTCAACAATGAGTTAATAGAGTTAACCCCTGCCCTTCTCATGGATTATGGGTTACTCTATCAACTAATTTTCTCCAATCCTGATCAAACTGATGGATTTGGAAGAAAATTAGCAATTTGTGTGTTAAATACCTTCATCAGTGGATACAAATCAGCTGAACTCATCATTGAAAGCAAGCCTCCTAAATGGTTAAATGATGGAGGAGTTTACCCTGCTCAACATACAATACTCATCAAGACTGGTCATAAAAAATATCAACTGTTTGGGACAGAAAGCCCTTGGCCCTGTACTAGATTTAACCTCAAAAAATAAATCAGACATTGGAGATCTAGGAGCAACTTTCAATTTCTTATGTCTTTCCTCAAGAAGCAACTTTCAATTCCAATGACTCCAAAACGGCCAGAGGCAAGCCAGTAACCAAAGCAACTCAGTTGAGATTGGATATGTCCCATTCTTCTTCAAGCTTGATTCAAACCATGGTTGATCTAGCGAGCATCTTTTCTTGTTGAGGGCATGACAACAGTTGTTTGCCTGGGAAGAGGATTATCTTTTGTATTCTGACCGGGCACTTAATTTCTTGGTGCTACTACAGGAGCAGGAGCAGGCATTGGTGCTGGAAGGACAGGGTAAGCTCCATATGGATCATATGGAGGAGCCAGGACCATATGCCCATGTGTGAAAGCAATCCAAGCCCTAAACCTAGATAGTTGATCCATGCAAGTTGGTTCATTGACCTTGACAAGGACTCCATCCACCACTGTTCAACATTCAAACCTATAACTTGAGGATTTTTAGGTGCACCACTACTAGAGCATTTATTCACATTCCGGATTTTAAGCAAGTTGGTCCCATCTCGTGCTAAATCAAAAAAGAGGTAGTCACGTGTAGAGCTACTGGATAGCTGGGTGTGGAGTACAGGTTCATCATGGAGTACTAGCTTCCTCAAAAGCTCAAAGTTGAGATTGTGTTGGTCTTAGATTAACATTGATTCAGAATATATATTTTTGGGTTGCTGGAACACACATTTTATTGATGAAGAATGCTGAATTTATACATGAGTTTGTAACTGAAATGACATTAGAATAGCAGAAAATCAAGCTATTAGATGATGAACAACTACTTCCTATAAAATAGAAACCAAATCTTGACCAAATAAAAACAAGAAAATATTTGGATGTTGCAGATTTTGTGCAAGACTCCAGCTGCAATATTTAACTTCAAAATTCAAATTCCAGTAGATACTAAGTCAAAATTCAACACTCCTCCTTGACTTAGTAGATGTAAACTCAAAGTCTTCCACATAGAAACTCAAACCAAACTTCGAAAGGGGTCTGCTTCTTTAACACTTTTGTTGGCAATCTGTTCAGCAAATATACTGTTATACTTGCAGCTTCATCCCCAAAAATTTTTAGGTAGATCTTTTTATGCAGAAGGCATCTTGTCATCTCCAAAATCATTCTATTATTTTTCCTCTCCATGACTCCATTTTGTTGTGGATTATATGGAGTAGTGAGCTGGTGAACAATGCTTGCATTCCCTTTCAAGGATGGCGTCTTTTGAGGTCCACCAACATTAGTATGCACCAGTTGCAGATTTTTGGTTGCTCTCCAGGATGTTTTCTTTGGAAAGGGAAGTTTAGTTTGCTTCCCATATTGACAAGTAGCACATATAGGAAGATTTTTTCTAAGTCAGGAAGTCCTTCAGCTATTTGATTTTTCTTCATGTAGAGCAGCCCGAGCCTTCTGTGCCAAAGCATTGTTGTACTATCTTGTTGTAAAACAGCAGCATGCTCATCTTCTAGTAAATTCAAGGCAAAACTCTTTGTCTTTCATTTTTATGTTGAACACCTCTTTGCCTTCAGCATCCTTAATAATGCAATTCTTATCTTCAAAATAAACTTTAAATCCTTTCTCAATGAGCTATCCAACACTGAGTAAGTTTTGGTCAATGTCAGGCACAAACAAAACATCATAAATGAATTTTAAACTTATCTGGCTTTCGATAGCAACCGTTCCTTTGCCCTTCACTGGAATATACTCACCATTTCCAATTCTGACTTTGGAAATAACTGTTCTATCAAGTTCTCTAAAGAGATCTTGATTATTGGTCATGTGGTTTGTACAATCACTATCCACAAGCTAGCTTTCAGAGGTGCTTTTATTAATAAAACACGTTGCTGCAAACAATTGCTCCTCCTGACAATAGTCAACTGCTGCACTAGTTTCTTCCTACTGTTGATTTTTGCAAATCCTCTCCACATGTCCTTCTTTACCATACTTGTTGCATTTCACATCTGGTCTCCACCAACATTTTTGTGGAGAATGATTTGTTTTCTTGTAATGAGGACAAGGTGGAAAAACTCCATTTTTCTGGTTGTTGCTACTTGGCTTGTTGTTGTTCATCTTTCCATTTTTATGGCCGGCATTTTTCTGCATTCTTACTTGAAATGCTCCTTCTACAGTATCTCCTTGTCTCATGAGTCTTCTTTGTTCCACAGCCTCCAAGGAATGTAATAATTTTGTCAAGCTAATAGTTGACAGATCCTTTGAATTCTTCAAAAAAGAAATTGTAGCTTCATATTTCTCAGGAAGTGTAACCAATCTCTTTTGAACAATCTTCTCATTGGAAAATTCTTTTCCAAGCAGCCTAACTTTGTCTGCTATTGAAAGAAGTTGTGCCGCATAGTCTTTAACAACATCAAACTCCTTCATTTTCTTCATTTCAAATTCTCGAATCAAGTTCATCACCTGCACGTTCTTGATTCTTTCATCTCCTTTGTATTTCTCCTTGAGATACTCCCAAATTTCTGCAGCTGAATCAATTTTCATGATTTTGATGAAAATTGATAGTGAAACTGCAGCAAACAAGCAAGCTTTCGCTTTAGCCTTTCTTGTCTTTCTTTTTTTATGCAACTTCATTTGAGCCACAGTTGGATTGGCTCTCAGGGGAGGAACTTCATAATTTTCTTCCACTACTTCCCAAACATCAAGTGCTTGTAGATGAACTGTCATTCTAACAGCCCAAGTTTCATAATTGTCTCTATCAAGAATTGATGGTGCAGTTGTGAGACTTGACTCCTCCATTGCTAGATGATTTTAGAAGGTGTTTGGGTTCACTCGTGGTGTTTTGGGTTCACTCACCTCACGCGTCTTTAGGTGTTTAGGCACTCTCAAGGTATTCAGGCTCACTCAACTCACTGGCCCCTGAAGATAACTATGGCTCTGATACCACAATGTTGGTCTTAGATTAACATTGATTCAGAATATATATTTTTGGGCTACTGGAACACACATTTTATTGATGAAGAGTGCTGAATTTATACATGAATTTGTAACTAAAATGACATTAGAATAGCAGAAAATCAAGCTATTAGATGCTGAACAACTACTTCCTATAAAATAGAAACCAAATCTGTACCAAATAAAAACAAGAAAATATTTGGATGTTGCAGATTTTGTGCAAGACTCTAGCTGCAATATTTAACTTCAAAATTCAAATTCCAACAGATACTAAGTCAAAATTCAACAGATTACTTGGCTCGTCACTGACATAAATTACATATTCAACAACAGCTCAAGCTACACCATTGGACTCTACGACTGGGTGTAGGCTATGGAACATATCCTAGTCAGATTGCACAAATTCACCAAAGAAGAGAGTATTGTAAGCCACAAGAGAAATATGGATGGTGCAAGAAGTAGGAAGGCCATGTGATGGTAGACATAAGTGATTGTACGAGTGATGCACAGCCAATGTTACTGCTCTCGTCATCCACTATGTTGTTGTAGTTTCTGGAGTCTTTTGATCGAATAAAATTGACTTCTTATTTTCCTAGTCAAAACTGTTTCATAAGCAGGAAGAGGAGATTGACCAAAATTCTTTAAAATTTTTTATTACGATGAATTAGAGAAAGTAGCATCTGAAAATTGTCTTTCGAGATGCTAAAAATATCATTATCACTAGTGTCTTCAGCCTTGATTCGCCTTGCATTGGCAAACTGCTTTTTTGTTTCAATATCAGTATTGGGCCCTTCGAAAATTTGATTCCGAAGCAAAATTGGACTGATGATCTCATAAAGACCATATTTGTTTTCATCCTTTACCTAATCAGTTCTGTAGCCTCAAACAAGTTCATTCGAATCTCATGCTCATCATAGTTTCTGAGGCCATCTTCATCAGCTCAAGATTAACCATCATTTGTCCTTGGATCTTGGCAAAGTTAATGGGCTTACAATGTGGGAGCATGAAGCATTAAGTGAGTTGCCTTTGTCATCCTAGGTCAAGGCAACAATGAGGTCAACATTGGAGAAACTCAGCCCTACATTGCATTTGTTGAGGTTCCTAGTGGCAGTGTCAAACAAGAGATCAGTCCCAAGAGAAAGGGAGTATTGTTTCCAACCACACCAGAAAAGTTCACAATTGGATTTGCAGTCAACCCAATGCTAGTGCTTATTCCAGTATAAATAGTCCTTGTTGGATAAAAAACAATAGCGAGAAAGGGATCTTAAAACTGTTTGTTGAGCATTCGTATAGACACATCAGTACCTAAAAGCTAGCATTAATAACCAGGGTGAGAGTGGCACCACCCAACTACAGTTTCCAGCTGTCTTGCCTGCTTGTTCTTCCACATGCTTGAACTAGAGCACTGATTTTCTTTACTCAGCAACATGGCAATGGGATTATCCTCCTCCAAAATGGTCTTAAATTGAGAATGTGAAATTGGAACCTGAGGGCCTACTTGCATTTGGAAGACTTCTTTATGAGACTTCACTTGTGGTTGCCTTTTGAACTAGAGGCTCATTTGCCACATGGAAGCCTATGTCCTATGCTTCATTCCCAAATGCACAGTCCCTCATTTTAGGCTTTCTCAGCTTTGGACAGCTGCTTAGCACACACCACATTCCCCAATCGCTGCTATCAACAAAAGCCACTGAAAGAGTCTCTGGGTTTTTGACACAATTTTCCCATATGCTCAAATGTGAGCTCAATCAGTAGTCTTGAGACTACAAATGTCTGGAGTCTAGTGCAATTCTTCACCATTACTACTGGATCTGGGATTCAGGAAAGAATTACAGAGCCTGCTGGACTACGTATTCGGACTTGGTGGCATTCCTACATGCTTCTCCATAATAGAACATTGGCTGTCACTGCCACTGATAACACTCTGCCAGCTATATCATTAACAGCCATCCCCTCACATAGTCTCCCAAACTCATATCCCAAAAACAGAGAGTAGAACAAAAGGTGTAGTTAACAAAAACAAAACAAAACAAGCCCTTCAAACCAAGCCTTATTTCATGAATAATCCATGTGCTTAAAGGGCAAGTGGAGAGAAACCAAGACCAGGTTTAAAAGAAGAAAACAGAAATATGATCACCAAAGCACAAAGCTAAAACAAATTCAGATTATTTCTAAGCCAAAACCAACAAAATCAAGGTAAATCAACAATAACACACCCATGAACAACTCAGAAATCCAATCAAAACATTCATGCTCAGTTAAACAAGTAATCCCTAGATATGGCAATGATTACTACTCAAAAAGTGCTATTTTATAGCTTGTAATTAACTCTTTTAAACACTTTTGAGTAGTAGTTATTACCTTTTAACTCAATTGGCATGTTAAGGACCCTTGCAATCGTTTCTAATCAAATTTTATTAAGTTTTGGTGTTTTTGATAGTTTTTTATCACCAAAGCAATCCGAGAATGAGGGAGATCTTTGTATAGATCATGGAAAAGCAAATTGAAGTTCAAATTCATGAAGAAACCAAGCTTTGGAGCTTTGTGACCCTTTGCCAAAGTCTTTCAAAGTATGCAAGGAGGAAAAACAGAGAGAAGAAGTTCATGAAGAAAAATAGAGGAGAGAAGCTGCAGTCTTCTTTTGCACATTTGGAGCACTTCTAGAAATCCATTTTCTACATGCTATATACCATTTCAAAGCTCAGGAAGTCAAGAGTCTAATTCTTTAAACGGTGTGCAAATCGGAGCTGAAATGAAGAAGTTATGGCCGTTGGAAGAAAACTGCGCCAGGCTGAAAGACAATTTCGCAACATGCGAAATTATCTTGACAAATTTTCGCAACATAGGAATCAACTTACGCAATTCTCGCATATAAAAAATCCACCTGCAAAATGGCGCTCCATCTTGTGAAAAAAACCTGCGAACCTTTCACAGGACATAAAACATGTTGCGAACTCACCTGCGAACTGGGATATTTGTGCACCGACTCAAACTGATATTTTTCTTCAGATTTTTTTGTATAAATTTCCATTCTTCTCCTTGTAATCCACCACTCATGTAATTCCTTAGCTAGGAAGTAATGAAGGAAGGGTAAATAACCTTCCTATATAAACTATCTTGTAATCACATAACAAAGAGCTCGGGAGTTTTTCCAGAGACCAGTTGTATAGTTTTTGAAAGTAATACACAGAGCGTTGCTCTACCTTACCTTCCCATTTTTTTTTCTTGTTTATTTTTATTTCTAGTAAATCAGCCTTTGAGATGTTGTCTCAGAGGATGAGTGGCTAGACTTTTTGTTTCTTGGGTGAAGGAAGCCAAGTAAGGTGTCGGATGCATAAGTGTGAGTTTTTGTTGTTTCTGTTTTTAATGAAGAGAAAGTGTGATCCGTTAATGGTTTTTATATTTTTAGTTAACTAGGATTACCATGAATAGCCAATACTTGGTAAGCTTTCGGATTCCATGGACTCTTATTGCTTGCAATCTTACTCCATGGAGGTCTAATTGTTATCTCTTGTTCGCTTGTGAAGAATGATCCGATGTTAAGGATCACCTTGAATGGCAAATACTTAGTGAGAGGTATGAGCCATTGCAAGGTGTATCAGTGAGAAGGTTTTAGCGTTGAAACCATTAATGGCAAGCATCTGTACCACATCGGTTCGGGAAATAACAATAGGTTAAATCCCGAATGCGAGGAAAAGATTCAAGTGATCGGAATCTCTTCTTTTGTATACGATACCTGACCGTAGTGACCTGAAATCCAAAGAAACACCTTTCTTTCTAAATTAATTTCAGTTACTTTATGTTTGGTTAGCTTAAAACCAATCCGTTTCAATTCAAATTTATGTTTTCTTTTAAAGCTAACTTTGAAAAGGAAAAGCACCAATTCAGTTTTTGAACTAATATCAATTGTGAAGTGAAAACCCATCTCTGTGGACGATCCTAGAGCCACTATACTATACTAGCTAATGATACCCTGGTATATGGTGATTTAGGTTTATAAATTTTGTTGATTACTCTCGTCTGAGAATTTAAATCAAAGCACATCAGTTGAGCTGAATCAACTTAGACACCAATCGGGCATGAATCAAATGGCGCCGTTGCCGGGGATGGTGCCACTTTACAGTGATATGATCAATAGAGAACTCTTGTGATTTTCATCACAAGTTTGGTGAATTTTCTTTTCTTTTCACTAACTATTTCTTTGCTTCTTTTTATCTACTTATATTTTTATTAATTCTCTTTTTAGTTATTAGTTAATTTTAAGTTTTCTTTCAAAGCTTGTTTTTCTTTTGTTTCTTTTGTTTCAGATATTGCTAGTTGTGTATGCCATATTGGATACGAGACAGTGGGGGAAGACTTGTGAAAATAAAAAATCCTCATGAAACAGAGTTGGAATTGGAAGTGGAAGTCATGGAAGCTACACCTGAAGATCAGCATAGCCACCATGGTCACCAGGACAATCCCAATGAATTCAGATCAATGAACATGCATCCACCTTGTATGAGTGCACCATCATGCATAGTGCCGCCTAAAGAGCAACTAGTGACCAAACCACATATTGTGCCACTTCTACCTACTTTCCATGGGATGGAAAGTGAGAATCCCTACGCGCATATCAAAGAATTTGAAGAAGTCTGTAACACATTCCAAGAAGGAGGATCTTCAATCGACAAAATGCGGCTGAAGCTATTTTCTTTTACCCTGAAGGACAAAGCTAAAATTTGGATGAATTCTTTAAGGCCAAGGAGTATCCAAACCTGGACTGAGTTGGAAGCTAAATTTCTCAAGAAATTTTTCCCTACTCATAGGACCAATGGCTTGAAAAGACAAATCTCAGACTCCTCAACTAAGGAGAATGAGAAATTTTATGAGTGTTGGGAGAGATACATGGAAGCTATTAATGCTTGTCCTCACCATGGCTTTGATACATGGCTATTGGTGAGCTATTTTTATGACGGTATGTCTTCCTGAATGAAGCAACTCCTAGAGACTATGTGTGGAGGAGATTTCATGAGTAAGAATCCGGAATAGGCCATGGATTTCTTGAGTTATGTAGTTGAAGTTTCAAGGGGTTGGGATGAACCGAACAAGGGAGAAGTTGCAAGAATGAAGTCTCAACCAAATGCTCTTAATGCTAAGGCTGGGATGTATACCTTGAATGAAGATATCGACATGAAAGCAAAAGTTGCAGCTATGACAAGAAGATTGGAGGAGCTAGAATTGAAGAAGATACGTGAAGTGCAATCTGTTTTAGACACACCAATGCAAGCTATGCCATATTCCATTTGTCAATCTTATGAACACTTGGTGGAGGAGTGTCCTACACTTCCAGCGGTCAGAGAGATGTTTGGAGATCAAGTAAATGTTATTGGACAATTCAAGCCCAATAACAATCCTTCATATGGCAACACTTACAATTCAAATTGGAGGAATCATCCGAATTTCTCTTAGA
Source organism: Vitis rotundifolia (assembly GCA_030254885.1). Classification (NCBI taxonomy): domain Eukaryota; kingdom Viridiplantae; phylum Streptophyta; class Magnoliopsida; order Vitales; family Vitaceae; genus Vitis; species Vitis rotundifolia. The sequence goes on along the minus strand of CM058152.1, from coordinate 14,066,238 downwards.
AACCAAGAACACCTTAGTATGTGCAACAAAGCCAAGCACCTCAACCAACTTCAAATCTTGAACAAGCAATTGTCAATCTAAGCAAGGTCGTGGGAGATTTTGTTGGAGACCAAAAATCCATCAATGCTTAACTCAGTCAAAGAATTGACAGTGTGGAGAATACATTGAATAAAATGATGGATGGAATGCAAAACGACCTATCTCAAAAGATAGATAATCTCCAATATTCAATCTCAAGGCTCACTAACCTCAACACAGTGTAAGAGAAGGGAAGGTTTCCTTCTCAACCTCACCAAAATCCAAAGGGTATCCATGAAGTGGAGGCTCGAGAGGGAGAATCTTCCCAAGTGAGAGATGTTAAAGCCGTGATCATTCTAAGGAGTGGTAAAGAGGTTGAGCTACCAACAACCAAGCCCGAGCATGATGAATCAGAGAATGAAGAGAAAAAAAGAAAGAGGGAGGAGATTAAAGGAAAGAAGAAAGAACAAAGCAAAGAAACAGAGGATCATGAATCCTTTGTGAATAAAGATTCGGAGAAGATTGTAATCAAGGAAGATGTAATGAAAAAGCAAATACCTCCACCTTTTCCTCAAGCTTTGCATGGGAAAAAGGTAATCAACAATGCTTCAGAGATTCTTGAAGTACTGAGGCAAGTGAAGGTCAATATTCCATTGTTAGACATGATAAAGCAAGTTCCGACGTATGCAAAATTCCCGAAAGACTTGCGCACTATAAAAAGATGGTTGAATGTGAACAAGAAAGCCTTCTTAACTGAGCAAGTAAGTGCCATTATACAATGCAAGTCACCAGTGAAGTATAAAGATCCAGGCTACCCTACCATTTCAGTGATGATTGGAGGCACGCTAGTGGAGAAAGCCTTGTTGGACTTGGGAGCAAGTGTGAATTTGCTACCATACTCTATCTACAAGCAATTGGGACTTGGTGAATTGAAGCCAACATCAATCACTTTATCTTTAACTGATAGATCAGTGAAAACTCTAAGAGGGATGATTGAGGATGTCTTAATTCAAGTTGATAATTTCTACTACCCAGTGGATTTTTTTGTTCTTGATACGGATCCAATTGTCAAAGGAACTAATTGTGTTCCTATTATACTTGGAAGACCATTCCTAGCTACTTCAAATGCAGTCATTAATTGTAGGAATGGGCTCATGCAATTGACGTTTGGCAATATGACCTTGAAGCTCAACATTTTCAATTTGTGCAATAGACAATTCAATCCGGAAGAAGAAGAAGGCCCAGAAGAGGTGTGCATCATTGACACGTTAGTGGAGGAGCATTGTAATAAGAAAATGCAAGATGAGTTGAATGAAAGTCTTGGGGATCTTGATGAAGGATCGCCTGACCCTTTAGATATGGTTGCTACTCTGCCTCACTGGAGAAGGATAGAAGAAATTCTACCTTTATTCAACAAGGAGGAGACGTAAGAAGCTGCTGAAGAAGGAGCCCCAAAGCTTATCTTGAAGCCACTACCTACGGAGTTGAAGTATGCATACTTAGAAGAGAATGAGAAGTGCTCTATTGTTATATCTTCATCTCTTACCACTGATTAGGAGGAGTCTCTATTTGAAGTCCTCAGGAGATGTAAGAAAGCAATAGGATGGAAAATCTCTGACTTGAAAGGTATTAGCCCTTTAGTCTGTACACATCATATATACATGGAAGAAGAAGCTAAACCTGTTCGTTAGCCTCAAAGGAGATTGAATCCCTATATGCAAGAGGTGGTGCGAGCTGAAGTTCAAAAGCTACTTCAGGCCGGTATAATTTACCTCATATCTGATAGCCCATGGGTGAGTCCTACTCAAGTAATGCCAAAGAAATCAGGGATCACAGTGGTGCGAAATGATAAGGGAGAAGAAGTGTCCACACGCCTCACTTCAGGTTGGAGGGTGTGTATTGATTATAGAAAATTGAATGCTGTGACAAGAAAGGATCATTTTCCATTGCCATTTATTGATCAAGTGCTTGAGAGAGTCTCAGGCCATCCTTTCTATTGTTTTTTAGATGGCTACTCCAAGTACTTTCAAACTGAGATTGCTGTTGAAGACCAGGAGAGGACCACATTCACATGTCCATTTGGAACCTATGCCTATAGAAGAATGTCTTTTGGTTTATGCAATGCACCTACAACATTCCAAAGATGTATGTTGAGTATTTTCAGTGATATGGTGGAGCGCATCTGTGGACCCTCACCCGATCCACCGACCGGCGCGACTTGTGAATTAAAACAAAATGATAGTGAAATGCAGAGAAAAGGTGGTTTTCGAATTTCAAAAAATTCATCCCAGTGAGGAACGGTTTTTGTTTAGAGTCACCACTTACTTTTTATTTTTATTTTTTAACAGGGAAAATTTAAGTAAGAACAAAAACCCCAGCATGACTCCAATTAGGAAAAAGCGGTCTACAAAAACTAGATTCTGGGTCCAGGGATCAGGTTACTTATCGGGAAGGTACCTCATGCGAGGTAGCACCCCTCTAGGCCCAGAACTCGGTCTCTACTAATGAACTGGGTATATGGGAGCATATGGGTCAAAGATCAAACAACCCTTGGGCTAAACAAATAACATGAATCCTACAATCCCAGTTAGTACTCGACATGCATAGGAACAATCAGAACAATAATGCGTACTTGTGGTCCCTGGCCACGCACTGCAGATAAAATGAGTCAACCAACACAAGCATGTAGTAGGTAGTCATAATCAAGCATCAAAGTTCACGCTTAAAGAGGAAGTGAATGGAAGTGACAGCAACTAATTATTTTATTCCTTCCACATTCCCTCAAACAACAATTCACCAATCTCCAACATCAAACCAAACCAAACTTACCTGACCCTTAATGCCTTTATCTCTAAAGTGGGTCCATTCCAATTTAGTTCAGGGCCCATTTAAAACCCTAAATGAGGCCCACAAGTGCCTTGGAGCCCGAGGGCTCAAGCCATTACAAAAATAGGAATCAAAACATGCTAAAACAGGGCTGGTCATGCAGGACCGGTTGAACTGGTTCCCAACCGATTCAACTGGTTGAGAAAAATTATGAAATTTTAACAGTAAACTCCTCAAAGAATAAGGAACCCAACGAAATAAACAGCACTCAATTCTGAGGCCGGGTGAGGGAGAACCGGCTGAAACATTGTAACGTGTTTATAAGACAGGGCTGGTCAGGCAGGGGCTGTTGAACCGGTTCCCAACCGGTTGAGAAAAATTATGAAATTTTAACAGTAGACTCCTCAAAGAACAAGGAACCTAGAAAAATAAACGGCACTCAATTCAGAGGCCGGATAAGGGAGAACCGGCCGAAACACTGTAACGTGTTTATAAGACAGGGTTGGTCACCAAGCCACCTTATCATACTAAAATGAAGGCCACCCTCTCAAACCAAACTAATGACCCTAGGAGGCAATGATGATTGAGGGCACCCTCCCATACACAACCAAGTACCCCTGACTTCAAGTCTAAACCGGGCGTCCAAGATAGGCAGCCCCTAAATCCAACACCAAGAATACCATGGAGACCTCATCCATTGACAAAACAAGGAAGGCGAAAGTCCTCCACCCAAATCCTAAGCTAAGGAGAACTTTGACTTTAAGCACACCAAGCCTAAGCTTTACTCTGTCTTTTAATTTTAATCAACTGAAATATGACAGGAATGGCCTAAGTTCCCCAAATGAATTATCAATACCCTTCCCATTTCCCAAATTCAAAACAAACATGCAATTTGAATTTTATTCAATATTTCCCCAAATGCACAACCTAAGCTTTAACCACTCATTCATGCTCAAGTAAGAACTAGGCCTCAAATGGGCAAATCTGGAACTGAGATTTAAACGGCCCAAAGGTCACTACCCTTAGCACACTAAGTGGCCATGGTGGCCCCTTTTCTCAACAAGCAAACCAATGATATCAAGACCCTCTCACATTTCAATTGAGATATCCTACCAAAACCACACTTAGGGGTGGGCCTAAATCCCACCTAAATCCAAACTGTATTGAACCCAGAAAACACTTGAATAATAAAAAAACAAAAGGGTCTCACAGCCCGGGTCTTTCTCTCCTTATCAAGCATCAATCAACCAATGAGAGAGACATATTCACCAACATATGATAGAGAGATAATCTGCAGGAAACCACAACTGTCATACCAAATTCTCATGCATTCCCGGATAGAGGAAAGATAAGAAAACATAGCAGAACGAGTGTGCCAAAACAAGTAACCAAACTACCTTCATCCTTATCCTCATTTCATGCAATACTTTGAGGGATGGCAATAGTTAAGAGTGGCAGCGAGCCCCAACCCTTACATAGCATGCATCAAATTCTAAAGAAACTGACACCCATGCATCAACTAAACATAAAGAATATCGAAATCCATGAATGAGAGCATGAGTGCATACACAGCTGGCCTAAAACAATCCACGTAGTTGGAATAATCTACTTAAATCAGAAGATGATATCCAAAGATTGGCTGAGCATAAAAAAGACAATTCAATCAAATAGATGAAATTCCTGAAATTTCCCCATGAATCTTACCTAGTAAAGTTCCAAACTCAGACCTCCTTCTCCTTCTTTCCTTCACGTGCAGAGCCTTTCAAATGTCAGAAGATTCCCACTTTCAAGCAGGGCCCAAAGAGGCAACCTCGATCTATACACGAGCAGCGTTTCCTAACTCTGTTTTTCTTCTAAAAACAGAGGATCTGCCCCCTCAGCTTGCAAAGCTTCTCCAAACGTATCCAAGACCCCCAAAAGTCCGAGGACCTCTTTACTACACTCCCTCAGACCACCCACAAAAAGAAAACCCTCTCAAAACCTCTTATAAAATTCTTCTCCCACGATTCCACAGAGTCTCCCCCTCTCAGAAAAAGAAGTCCCTTCAAATATAATTTTTTTTTTCTCTTTTATAGTCCTTAAACCTCCAGCCATCAAAGCCTCTTCGTTTTTCTCTCCTTCAAGCTCTGGAAATAGCTCCAGTCAGTCCTCGAACCAGCTTCCCCATTCACTCCCTTTAGCTCTGGAAATCCCCCTCTCAGCTTTGGAACCCCCCAACATATTTAGTTCTCCCTTTTTCCAAGGTGGGCAGCTGCCCCTCATAATTTTAACATGCCTTGCCCACCAAGAATCCACACGGATTCAAGGTGGGTTACAACCTTTCCACAAAATGGCCCCAAATCGGACCTAAAACCCTTCCCTAAGCCTATCAAGGGCACCAAGGCTCAAACCAACCTGGAACAGGGCATTAAAAGAGCCAAAAACAGTGTCATTTTCCAGCAGCCCCGACAAAATGGTCGACCGGTTGGCAATCGGTCTACCGCCTCAAAAAGACTTGACAAACCGGTTCAACTGGTTGACCATCCAGCCGACCGGTTGAGAAAAAAATTGAAATTTTTATAGAATATTCCTTGAGGAATAAGGAATCCAACAAAAAAAACGGTACACAATTCCGAGTTCGGATGAGGGAGATATGATCAAAACAAGCCCAAGTGCTCTGTATTCGAACCTGCTCCCATGAACTCCAACTGAACTGAAGTTTTGGGGAGACCACACTTCCTTTCTTTAACATGATGTGAAAAACTAAGGAGTTGGCCATGATGGCGCTCTAAAATGAACTACACACTCACACTACATTGGACTGCAGATGAATCTACACAAGGCTTGAAAATCGATCAAGCCCAAAGAGGGGCCATGGTGGTGCCATACGAAAAAAATTGGGTGCATGTGACACCTCTAAGATAAATGCAAGTGTTGATGGACAAAATTGAGGGTCTACAGCATCATGGAGGTTTTTATGGATGACATCACCATATATGGAAGTACATTTGAAGAGTGTTTATTCAACTTGGAAGTTGTTCTAAACCGATGCATTGAAAAAGACTTAGTGCTTAATTGGGAGAAATGTCATTTCATGGTACACCAAGGTATTGTCCTTGGACATGTCATCTCCAACAAAGGCATTGAAGTTGATAAAGCAAAGGTGGAACTTATTGACAAATTGCCATCACCAACGACTATCAAAGGAGTAAGACAATTCCTTGGTCATACTGGGTTCTACAGGAGGTTCATTAAAGACTTTTCCAAACATTTTGTGAGTTATTGGTGAAAGATGCTAAATTCGAATGGGATGAAAGATGTCAAAGAAGTTTTGAATAATTAAAGTTATTCTTGACAACCGCTCCAATAGTGAGGGCTCCCAACTGGCAATTACCTTTTGAAGTGATGTGTGATGCCAGTGACTTTACTATAGGAGCTGTTCTTGGTCAAAGAGAAGATGGAAAGCCCTATGTGATTTACTATGCAAGCAAAACATTGAATGAAGCACAAAGAAACTACACAACCACAGAGAAGGAATTGTTAGCTGTAGTTTACACTTTAGACAAATTTCGAGCTTACTTGGTGGGGTCTTCCATTGTGGTTTTCACTGACCACTCAGCTTTGAAGTATTTATTGACAAAGCAAGATGCAAAAGCAAGGCTGATTAGATGGATTCTTTTACTACAAGAGTTCAACCTCCAAATCAAAGACAAGAAAGGAGTAGAAAATGTGGTAGCTGATCACCTTTCAAGGTTAGTTATATCACATAATTCCCATGGGTTGCCAATTAATGATGATTTTCCGGAGGAGTCACTTATGTTGCTAGAAGATGCTCCTTGGTATACTCATATTGCTAACTATCTAGTTACTGGTGAAGTCCCAAGTGAGTGGAAAGCACAGGATATGAAGCACTTCTTTGCAAAACTTCATGCCTATTATTGGGAAGAACCTTTTCTTTTCAAGTATTGTGCAGATCAAATAATAAGGAAGTATGTCCCTGAACAAGAACAACAAGGGATCCTCAGTTATTGCCACGAGAATGCATATGGAGGCCACTTTGCCTCTCAGAAAACAGCCATGAAGGTGTTGCAATCAGGTTTCAGTTGGTCATCACTTTTCAAAGATGCTCATACCATGTGTAGAAGTTGTGATAGATGCCAAAGGCTTGGGAAGTTGACTCGTAGGAATCAAATGCCTATGAACCCCATCTTAATAGTTGATCTCTTTGATGTTTGGGGTATTGACTTCATGGGACCTTTCCCTACATCCTTTGGTAACTCTTATATATTGGTGGGAGTAGATTATGTTTCTAAATGGGTTGAGGCAATCCCCTGTAAACACAATGATCATAGAGTGGTTCTCAAATTTCTCAAAGAGAACATCTTCTCTAGATTTGGGGTGCCCAAGGCCATTATCAGTGATGGAGGTACACACTTTTGCAACAAGCCTTTTGAAGCTCTCTTAGCCAAGTCTGGGGTGAAGCACAAGGTAGCTACACCTTACCACCCTCAGACATCTGGGTAAGTTGAGTTAGCAAACAGGGAAATTAAGAATATATTGATGAAGGTGGTGAACATAAGCAGAAGAGATTGGTCTGTTAAGCTCCATAATTCACTATGGGCTTACAGAACAGCTTACAAGACCATTCTTGGTATGTCTCCTTATCGCCTTATCTATGGCAAAGCATGTCATCTCCCTATGGAAGTTGAATACAAGGCTTGGTAGGCAATCAAGAAGATAAACATGGATTTGAATCAAGCCGGGATGAAGAGGTGCTTAGACCTCAATGAGATGGAGGAATTGAGAAACGATGCTTACATCAACTCCAAAATTGCAAAACAGAAGATGAAGAGGTGGCATGATCAATTGATCTCAAGGAAAGAATTTCGGAAAGGACAAAGAGTCTTGTTATATGACTCTAGGCTCCACATTTTTCCAGGGAAGCTAAAATCAAGGTGGACAGGCCCTTTCCTCATTCATCAAGTGCATGCCAATGGAGTAGTGGAACTACTCAATTCCAAAAGCAACGAAACCTTCAAAGTCAATGGCCATCGTCTCAAGCCATTCATAGAGCCTTTCAATCAAGACAAAGAGGAAATCAGCCTCCTTGAACCACAGCAACCTTGAGAGAACAGGATTAGATGGACTTAGTCTATGAAAAGACTACTTAAGTCTATGTGTTTTGTAGTTAATTTTTTATTTTTATAGCTTTATTATTTCTTTTGATTTTAATTCTTGCTCAAATTTAGTTTATTTTGATTTAATTTCAATTATTTTTTATGATCAATTTCAGGGAAAATCATGAAAAATGTGGAAAAGCCTTGAAAAATCAAAGAGAGGAGAAAAAGCATGAAAACAGAGCACTAGAATGCATGTTACAAAAATTTTGCAAGATGAGGCTCATATTACGAAAATCCAGGTATGTTGCGAAATTCCCAAAATCCAATTTTCACATGCACTGTTCATGATGCGAAAATTTTTGCATGCTGCGAATCACTCCTCTAGCACACGAGTGTCATTTCGCATGTCCCAAACTAAGTTTCGCACGGTGCAAAACATGTTGCGAAAATTTCGCAACTCCACTATTCAAAATGTGAAAATCCATTTATGTTGCAAAAATCAGAAACATGCTGCGAAACTCGAAAATTCCATTTTCGCATGCCACAGTACATGATGCGAAAATTTTCGCAGGGTGCGAATCGACTCTCAGGCACACGTGTGTCATCACCTCAAGTTGCGAAATGGTTTCGCACGGTGCGAAACATGTTGCGAAAATTGAAAGATGTTGCGAAAATTTCGCAACATGTAAAAATATGTTGCGAAAATCCAATTTATGTTGCGAAAAAATCAACCGTCTTTTAAACTTGATTTTTAAAGCACTGAGCTTAGTTTTTTAAATTCGTACTCCCATTCCACCATGCGAAAAAGCTTTTAAACCTGCAACCATCAAAATTCCACCTCTCCCTCTCCATTATAAGTGACAATACATCCATTTGAGAAGAGAGGAGCCCTGCGCGTCATCTGGACACTCTCTGAAGAAGAAGAACAACCGTTATTTCTCATTTCAACCATGGCCAAGACGAGAGGAGGTCATTCCACGTCTCTATTAACTCACACCCTTAGGGCGAGAGTGCCATTTGAGAGCCAGATTCCACTCCAGAGCCACCCCAAGACTCCGCCATTCCATCGTCTGAAGGTGGGATGCATTCTAGCTTTCCTCAGCGTTGGTACCAGATAAGAAGACCACCCACTACGTCTGGGCTAGCCACTTCAAGCCCCAAAAAGACAGTTCAACGGCCACTTGCAAAGAAATCCAGATTTTCAAAGCCAGGAGAGTCGTCAGAGCCACCACAGTCTGAGCCGCCCACTACAGAGTCTCAGATTCCTTCTAGGGTGCCCTCAGAAGTCATTATCAGGAGACCTATGATAGCAGGACCACCTATAAAGGGAAATTTGGATTTTCGAGACAAGTCATTCCACTCTAAGCTATACTTTGACTTGGAGACTCTCAGAGAGCAGCCAGAGCTTAGAGACACATTCTTTCTATTACAGAGATACCATATGGAGCCACTGATGACTCCTAGGCAGTTCTATTACCCTAGAGTCGCATTAGATTTTTATCAATCTATGACTACGTGAGGCGTCCCACATCCTACTCTCATTCATTTTACCATAGATGGACGCCAGGGCATCATTGGAGCTCGCCACATTGCTGAGGCCTTGCATATTCCTTATGAGCCTGTGAGTCAGGCAGATTTCAGAGCGTGGTCCCAGTTTTCTCAGAGGGACATGGTTCATATCTTGTCCCGAGGGACCTCTACAGCTCTAATTTTGATGAGGAGCTTCCATCTGGGATGCTCCTTATCGATATACTCCTGTGCTCCAATATTTTCCCACTTCAGCATACGGTGCAGAGGAGAGGAGCTATACTAGAGGCCTTGTTCAGGATATCTGAGGGTTACTACTTTGGTCCTCATCATTTGATTATGACTTCTCTTCTTCATTTTGAAGAGAAGGTCCACAGGAGGAAGCTTCAGAGAGCCGATGCCATTCCTTTATTATTTCCTAGGCTACTCTGTCAGATTTTAGAGCATCTAGGCTATCCTTCAGAGCCACATTTTGAGCGACTCCGCCATTGCCGAGAGGAGTTCACTCTCGAAAAATGGCATCATTGGGCAGCTTATGTTATACCTCAGGGCATTCCCATTAGGCCCGCGTCACCAGAGCCAGACCAGGAGGAGCAGGCACTTCTGCTTCGCCTACCATTTATGACATTTCACCAGCTATGCCAGCTACATCAGCGCCGCCTCTTGCATCTGAGTTTACTGTCACCGTATCTCTTACGGAGTATAGAGGCTTAGTGTAGACATTGAGCACTACTCAGGATGCTCTCTTCCAGCAGATGGCCACTATTCGTGCACATCAGGAGTAGCTTATCGCCACTCAGACCCAGCATACTGCCATCCTTCATCAGATTCAGCAGCATCTGGGTATGCAGACACCACCTGAGCATGATAGGCTTGGACCATCCAAGCCTACAGCACCAGATGAGGAGATTACACCAACAGAGCCTTCCTCTACACATGATCCCACTATTTGATCACCACCTCTCTATATTTTTTTTTTGTATTTACTTTTTATATTAGACTTGTAAATCCCATCTTTTTGATGTTTTATATACTGGGATTGGATGTATTACTTGAGTATCATGCATATTGTACTTTTTCAAAATAATACATATATACCATTTTTTATTATATTTTCTATTCTCATCACTCTTTTGTTTTTGAAACATGTGGTTCTCCTAACTCAAATCAAAATCTATTCCACTCAGGAGGTACCATTTCCTTCCTTCATTTTAAATTGTTCTTCAAACATTGAGGACAATGTTGAATTTGGTTGGGGGAGAGTTGAGGAAGGAAATTTTGTTATTAATGCTAAGGTATTTTGTTAATTTAGTTGCTTTTTGCTTAATTTTTTAAAATTTTTAAAGTTTTTATTCTACTCTTGATAGTTATTAAGGAAAAATTTTCAAAATGAAATGGGAGAAAATGAATTTTTGTCTTTTTACTTGAAACTTAGAGTTGTATTATGCTTATTGAAGTTGATGAATTATTGAACTCCTATTGAGTTCAACCTTATTTCTTCCACTTTAAGCTTATCACACACTGAGCACACTAGATTCCGATTATAAGATGGAAAACTATTTCCCTTTTGACTTAGGAAAATTTAGACTTGGTACCTTTGACCTCATTTTAATAGTGTTAGGACACCTTATAAAAGGCCAATGTGTCTTTGAAAAAAAAAAAGAAAAAAAAAGAACAAAGTGTTTTACTTGCCTTGAAACTCGAGCAAGGTCTGAGGGGTATATGGTGAAAATCTTTAAAACCTGGTGCCCTAAACCTTCATTAGTTGGGAGTCACCGACCTCAATGCTCGTTACAAGGGTGAATAGGTGGAGTTTAACATACTGTAGGTGCTTGGGTATTAAAATTCATTCTCAAAAGTCCGGGGTAAAATCCGAGGAGTTAGTGGTTGAAAGATCCTTAAAGCTTGATGCCCTAAACCTTGATTGGTTGGGAGTCATCGATGGACCCCCGTTACATGGACAATTTAGAAAAGAATACCTTTAAGCTTTGCACTCCTACAAGAAAAAAAATTATGAAATAAAAGAGGTGCGTTCTTAGCCTATTGGAGATTGATTAGTTTGCTAAGCTTTGAAAAGAACTAAGTTGTTAGGAGAGATTAGTTTGACATACTATATTCAGAAACTAATAAGTAACACATAGATTTTTGTGGAAGAGTAAGGATTGACCCTTTGGGAGTGGAAATTCCTCTGAAGCTTAAATTTGCATAATGCCTACTCTGTATGAATTGTGATTAGGCAAGTTATTTGATAGCTCCTATTGAAGTTTGAGTTTTATTTCTTTAATGTTCCATGTGAGAGTTTGATCGGTCATGCCACTTGAAATTTTTTGGAGTGATCAGCATGATTTTGTAAATTATAGTACTTTTATTTTAATTTTTCTCTCCTTCATTGCTAAGGGACTAGCAATATGTCGGTTGGGGGGAGTGATTACTACTCAAAAAGTGCTATTTTATAGCTTGTAATTAACTCTTTTAAACACTTTTGAGTAGTAGTTATTACCTTTTAACTCAATTGGCATGTTAAGGACCCTTGCAATCGTTTCTAATCAAATTATGTTAAGTTTTGGTGTTTTTGATAGTTTTTTATCACCAAAGCAATCCGAGAATGAGGGAGATCTTTGTATAGATTATGGAAAAGCAAATTGAAGTTCAAATTCATGAAGAAACCAAGCTTTGGAGCTTTGTGACCCTTTGCCAAAGTCTTTCAAAGTATGCAAGGAGGAAAAACAGAGAGAAGAAGTTCATGAAGAAAAATAGAGGAGAGCAGCTGCAGTCTTCTTTGCACATTTGGAGCACTTTCCGGAAACCATTTTCTACATGATATATACCATTTCAAAGTTCAAGAAGTTAAGAGTCCAATTCTTCAAACGGTATGCAAATCGGAGCTAAAATGAAGAAGTTATGGCCATTGGAAGAAAACCGCGCCAGGCTGAAAGACAATTTCGCAACATGCGAAATTATCTTGACAAATTTTCACAACATAGGAATCAACTTGCGAAATTCTCGCATATCAAAAATCCACCTGTGAAATGGCACTCCATCTTGCGAAAAAAACCTGACAACCTTTCGCAGGACATAAAACATGTTGCGAACTCACCGGCGAACTGGGATATTTGCGCATCGACTCAAATTGATATTTTTCTTCAGATATTTTTGTATAAATTTCCATTCTTCTCCTTGTAATCCACCACTCATGTAATTTCTTAGCTAGGAAGTAATGAAGGAAGGGTAAATAACCTTCCTATATAAACTACCTTGTAATCACATAACAAAGAGCTCGGGAGTTTTTCCAGAGACCACTTGTATAGTTTTTGAAAGTAATACACAGAGCGTTGCTCTGCCTTACCTTCCCATTTTGTTTTCTCGTTTATTTTTATTTCTAGTAAATCAGCCTTTGAGATGTTGTCTCAGAGGATGAGTGGCTAGACTTTTTATTTCTTGGGTAAAGGAAGCCAGGTAAGGTGTCGAATACATAAGTGTGAGTTTTTGTTGTTTCCGTTTTTAATGAAGAGAGAGTGTGACCCATTAATGGTTTTTATATTTTTAGTTAACTAGGATTACCGTGAATAGCCCATACTTGGTAAGCTTTCGGATTCCATGGATTCTTATTGCTTGCAATCTTGCTCCATGGAGGTCTAATTGTTATCTCTTGTTCACTTGTGAAGGATGATCCAATGTTAAGGATCACCTTGAATGGCAAATACTAGGTGAGAGGTATGAGCCATTGCAAGGTGTATCAGTGAGAAGGTTTTAGTGTTGAAACCACTAATGGCAAGCATCTGTACCACACTGGTTCGGGAAATAACTATAAGTTAAATCCCGAATGCTTAAAACACCTTTCTTTCTAAATTAATTTCAGTTACTTTATGTTTGGTTAGCTTAAAACCAATCCATTTCAATTCAAATTTATGTTTTCTTTTAAAGCTAACTTTGAAAAGGAAAAGCACCAATTCAGTTTTTGAACTAATATCAATTGCAAAGTGAAACCCCACCTCCGTGGATGATCCTAGAGCCACTATACTATACTAGCTAATGCTACCCTGGTATATGGTGATTTAGATTTATAAATTTTGTTGATTACTCCCATCTAAGGATTTAAATCAAAGCACATCAGTTGAGCTTAATCAACTTGGACACCAATCGGGCATGAATCAGGCAAGAAAAGAGAAAGAAGTCATATGACAATGAAAAAGGATAAAGAAGCCATGGCAGTCATACCTGAAGGTGCTCCTTACAGGCAATGTTGGTTCGGCTGTGGTTCGGCTATAAGCAAACCTTCTCTTCCTCCAGCTCAAGTAAGACCCACTTGCTCCTCTCCTCTTCTCCAGGCCACTTTCCTCTCTACCGTCCCTTTTCTAGTTATCCCTTCAAGTTTTCAGCTTCTTCTCTAATGAACCCGAGAATCCTCTCCCCAATACCACTCTCTCTCTTCTCAAACCTCCTCAACCTAAAAGGATCCCCATACTCCCTACCACACTACACTCCAGTCCTTTTTGCATAGTGACCCTCCACAACAAATACAGGTGCTGAGAACAGCTTGCCATGCAAGCTACTTAAACACACAAATGAAGGCACTCACAAAGCAATAGACGTAACCTCAATGTGCAAGCCCAAAAATGGCCATCGGAAAACTAAGAGAAAGGAATAGGAACAGATATAGGGGAAAAAGTAGAGGGAAACAAGAAGAACAAGGCATGAAAGACGGAAACTAAAGGAACCAACAAAAGCCTCATTTCATGTTTCAATCCATGGGCTAAAATATAGGTGAATGAAATAATGAACCAGAGGTCTCAAATGTCAGGCTCGAAACAAATCTTGCATCTGCTATTTAAAAGAGGAACCAAAAAAACTAAACTAGAGCCAAAACAGAATAGGAAATAGCAGTGTCTCAACAATCTTAAGCCAAGTAAAAAAAATAGCATGAAATATTAATAGCAACAAGCATGAGTAATCCAAAAATCAGTAGAAACATTCAACATAATAGTGTGAAAACATGAAGATGTGAAGCTCGTCATACCTAGTGAGTCTCCTTCTTAGCTCCTAAAAATGTCTCTTCAAAAGTCCTTCCTAGAAAATCTCAATTCCTCTGCTCCGCCATTTTGCTTCTCCTCCAAGCCTCTCTAAAAATAGCTACAAAACCAATATCCCCATTCTTTGTCTATTTTTTTTTCCTCAAGACACCCCCAAAAGAAGAGCATATCCTCTTTGATAGAGGACATTTTTTGTTGCCCTCTAACAACCCCCCAGTCTTCCTGCTACCAAGACATGTCACTACTCTCTCTAAAACAACTAGTAGAAAAACCAAAACCTCATTGCTACGTGTGTTACCCTCATAGCCTAAATATCCTCTTTTGCCACTTGTCTTTTATAGCTCACCTTCCAAAAGGTCAAAAATAGAACATGAATGGAAGGTACCCAAAAAGAATAAGTCTCCTCTAGACCCAAAATGAGGGGTCTACACGTATGTTTGTAAAATATTTTTTTAAGTTAAAAATAAAAAATACTTTTTTATTTCTAAAAATAAGAATATTTAAAAATTTGTTTTTAAAGATACTTTTCCAAGTTCACACAAAAAAAAAATAAAATAAAAATTCCTTTAGATAAAAAAATTTTAAATTCAATTTATATGGTATCAATTGAATTTAATGCAAATCTTATTAAAAATATAAATAGTTTTTAATTCAAATAAATTAATTTTTAATAAAATATGAATACTAAAATTATAATAAAATCATAAGTTATATTTTTATTAAAAACGATACTAGTTTATTATATATTATAAAATATAGTTGATTTTTTTTTTTTGTTAAAAGTAAATAATAATAATGAGTAATAAAGTTTTTTTAAAAAAATATAAATAAGTAACGTTTTTTTCATTATATGTACATATTAAGTATCCAATTACAAATAAAGAATTTTGGACTAATTTTGATTTAGTGTAAAATTAATTGGGTCATTTTTTTTTTCAAATTTCAAATTATTCTAAAAAATTAGTATTAAAAAAAAAAAATCTTAATGTGGAATAATATCTACTAAAATTATAATTTTTGAATTAGAAAAAGAAAATTGGTATTATAAGAATAAAAGTAATTAAATAAAATTTTATTTATAATTATAATTTTATTTTATATAATAAATACTTTATTCTAAAAGAATTTAAATTACTAATTTAAAAACCTACTCAATATACTTCTCTAAAAATCACCACTTTTATTACTATATTTTGCATCTTAATTAATACAATTTAACGTTACATTAAATATGTCTTATAAATAGTTAATAATAATAATAAATAAAAAAGTGCATTATTGGGCATAATATTTTTTTTCTTCTCTTATGTTGAATGGGGTAAGTGTCACCAATTCAGTAGATAAGGTTGAAAGTTTCCACTAAGCAGAAATGAAACATTTTCATACGCTAATTAGATATATTATATTGAATTTTTTAACCTATTGGTGTAGGAATATTAAATGAGCATGTTTTTGTTAAGCAGAGCTATATACTTATGCCTCAGTTTAATGCCTTTAGAAAAAAATATAGACTTGACTGCTTGAGGCCTTAGCCAAACCATTTTCACATGAAATTAAGCTTCAAGGCTTTCCACATCCTCCCAACCCTGTAGGTCCTTTATGCCTTTAGGTGGGGGGGGGGGGGGGGGGGGGGAAGATCACCCTTCCAAAGCAAGCTTGGTTTAGATGGCAAGAGTAAGTCTTGTAAAAAGAACCAACAGTAATTCGTACTAGGATTATTTATGTTTTTGAGTCCATTACTATTTAAAAATGTTTTAAAGACAAAGAAGACATAATAACATAGCCAAAGAATAGGGTGTTTGGGAGAAAACTTTTTTTGGAAAAAAAATAATTACTCCAATTGTAGGCTCATATTTGGAAAGAGATTTCTGAAGCAGCTCAACTTGTAGATGGTCTTACTCTCAAACTAGATGTCTCAGGTTCAATTCCCATGCCTTCCTTATACACAGTTCTAGGTGGAAAGGTGTGTAGCTGCTGTTGTCCATGCTCCTGGTAAGTGATACTAGTATTATCAAAAAAAGAAAAAAAAAAAAAAAAAAAGGAATGAGATGTGCACCTTGTAAATTACATGTACAATCCTCATCTTCTCTTTGTGTGATCTTGTTAGCAATATGTTAGTAGGCTTTTCCAAAATGGCATATTGGCCAAAATTTCCCTATGTCCTCTAGTTTTAAGAGTATCCTTGAAAAATATGATCAACAATTATTTCCTGGAAACCAATTTTGATCTGCAAAAGAGTCAAGGACTTGTGGGTATTCCAAGTATTAGTTTATGAACTTACTGGCTAGATTCTTTTTTTTTTTTTTTAAGAAATATCATTCACTATTCTCCCATTTCTAGAGGCACTTGAAGATACAATTTGCCAAGCATCACAATCAGATAGGATTACTAGTCACAACATGCAAAACATTAGCACTCCTTTAAGATTGCTTTTTACATAGGATGTCATTACTACCCTCAATGGCAGCTAATTTTTGTGCAAAATTCATTGTTGATTATTGCCCTATAATAAAAATAACATAACAGAGGTGAGTGGATTGGGTTAACTTCTTGAAGGAATATCATCTTCTTCTTGCACCTTACTACAAACTATAAAAAACAACTAAATTCTTGATCTGGCTACTGAATTAGTCTAGTCAACTGTAGATGCTAAGAAATACTACATTTTTCTCCTTCCAGATGGACTATAAAAAAGTAAGCTAGGAAACCTTTCCTAGAATATGCCATTAGGCATCCGACATTTAGACAGCCAACCATATTTAACCTTTTCAGGATCCATATTATGTGCCTCTTTAATATTAATCTTATTTGTCTATTAGGAAAAGGAGAAAGTTCTCATGGATCCATGCAATGCCTTGTCATTTCAAAGTCAACAATTTTTTTTTTCCTTAGTGAAAAAAGAAAATATGCAACCGTGAATAACATGATTTGGTTTATAGATATTAATGTTTCCATTATTATTATTAAATTCATCATCATCATCCATGATAAGCAAGGCCATTCATAAGGAAATAGGGAATTTTCTAATCAAACTGTGTACATGTTCTATTTTGCTATAAAACAACTGAATTGGAGACAAGCCCGAATTTTCAAAAGTTAATTTCCCTTCCTAGTTCGCCAGAATAAGTAGCATAAAGCAGTTAAAAGCTTTGCAGCATATGATGCAACACTGTTATTCTTATTCATTATTTACTAAATTGATTGAAGTACTCCATCAAAGTTTAATTTTACTAAACCTACTACAAGCGGTAACCACTCACACATAGATTTAGTGTTTAATCTCTTGGAGTAAACATGATTCTAATCTAGCAATAAAGGGTACAAAATAAACGCCTAGAGAGGGATCAATTACCAATGGCCATAAAAATGAGATGAAGTAAACCAAATCCCAAATAAACCTCCACGAGTTTTCATTTGTCTTCAAAGATCCTAACATTTCTCTCCAACCGTAAAAATCTTATCAAAGATAAGCTAGCCACTTACCAAAGAACTCTTCCTTTAGGTTCACTACCAAAACCTTGGTAAAAATTACCAACATATCTACTATGCCTTTAGAGTGTACCCAATAACTCTTGGCAAGTCCAAACAATCTTTACCAAAGTCTCAATGCCATAGGCAACAAAGAAAAAGATAATCAACTAATACTGTAGACCCTCAATTTCGTCCCTTTGGCACTTGTCTTTGAGTTCACTTCTAGTGCTCCACAGTAGTTCCTTGGTGGCCCATTATTACTCATATTATTTACTTTTTTTGAGTCACCTTGGAGACTTTGGTTGAGGGATTTATCTAACCCTTCATTGTGCTCTTGGAAGCCCTAATTTAGACTTAGGATTTTTCCTTCTTTTCTAGGATAGTCCTTAGGTGCACACTTAGGCATGTTTAGGCCCACTTAGGCACCCTAGGCCCATTTAGATACACTTGGCCCATTAGGCACCACCTTAGGCCCACTTAGATGCACTTAGCCCACTTAGGCTTACTTAGGCACGCTTTTATTCTTGTACAACTTGCATGGTTGCATGAATTGTATGACTTGTGTGGCCCACGTGGCTTTCTTTTTATTATTTATTTATTACTTTTGATTTTATTCATTAT
The DNA here is from genome assembly GCA_030254885.1 of Vitis rotundifolia. Classification (NCBI taxonomy): domain Eukaryota; kingdom Viridiplantae; phylum Streptophyta; class Magnoliopsida; order Vitales; family Vitaceae; genus Vitis; species Vitis rotundifolia. Next base: position 14,047,646 of record CM058152.1, on the reverse strand, counting down.
TTTTATTTTATTATATTATAAGTTTTCTAACTCTTATTTCTTGGCCTTTTTTGCATGAGGAAACGAGGCTGCCATCTATTTTGGAAGGAGGATCACAGAATTTTGGAAAAAGGAAGGTGGCAGATTTTTTGGTGAGAGAAAGGAAAACTTCCTTTTGGAAAAACAGGGATAGAATAAAAGAAAAGGAAAGAGGATTTTTTTTTAAGGAGAAAACTCTCTCGGTCGTTTTGGGAGAGAATTTTCGAAAAGAGAAAAAGGAGGGATTTGATTCAAAGGAAAAGAGGTGGCAGCACGCATTGAAAAAAGGGGGTTTTGGAAAAAGAGAAGCTATCCTGCTTGAAGTTGAGCAATACTTCTCAAAGGCAAGTTCTTCCAGGTACGGTCGCATGAAATTCACATCTTCTCATCTCTATATGATTCTACATTTTATTTTGCAAGTCCCGGTGTTATCTTGTCGATTGTTATGGATATTTTGGGTTGATCGTTTCTCTTGCTGAATGTGTTTAAATATGAGCATGCTCTGTTTTGACTTTTATTTTTTCTACTGTTAATGGCTGATGTATGGGATTATCACCAATATTGATATCCAAGAACCGTTCTCTTTTTCTCTGACATCCCCACCTGTTTTTCAAGCCCATTGACAAAACGATGGAATGTGGCTTGGCTTAGTTATTGATTCTTTTCTTACCTCTACTCTGTTTTCCGGAGTTCCTCCTTCTTTGTGTTCGTTTCTCCTTTTTCTTTTTCTTGTTCCCTTTTTCGGGCACCCTCTCTTTGTCAGGCGGCAACTTCTGGAATTCTTGGAATGAGAAAATTGAGACTGTCTTGGGGAGTAAAGTGTTGATGTCTTAACTGAGTTTGCTAAAAGAAAACTATGCAAGGCAATATTCCTGCTTATGCTTCGATCGCTTATAAAATAGGTGATTGCTTTACTTCGGGGGGTGGAAACTGACATGAGAAGTTGCTGAATCCTATTGACTGAGGATTAATTTCTGATTCTGGGCAATATCCAGATTCCATCCTTCAGTTCGATCATGGTTTCATCTTCTTTGGAGTCCCTGAAAACTGGAAAATTTTGTGAAAGCTCTGAAATGCAACCCTCCTAATTCCCTGTCTGATTCCGTCCATATTACTCTGTTGCCAATTTTGAGAAAGCATTTGGAGTTTTTATACGATGAAGGCCCCCAGTTTGCTTCTGATTGCTTGAGATGTCTCAATATAGGTTCGCCAGATTTAGTTATGTGGTCATTTTTCACGATTGAGTATTTACTGATACATGGGTCAGGTTTGAAACTTGATTTTGAGTTTAGTTGGTTGAACCCTTTTTTAAAAAAAAATGACTACTGCAAACAACCAACTGATGTGAAGATTGAGATGTTTGGTGATATGAAAGTTTCTTATTAAATCCGTATGGTTACAGTTACATGCAATTCAGCAACATTGAGAATGTTTCTACTACATGGCATAGCACTCACCCTATGATGAAGACTCAGTTTGTGTTGAAAGAGTGGAGTTTCTGGCAGCCACCTATACACTGAATACAGAATCAATATTTGCTCCTCTCATAGAAGCAAACAGTTTTCACAGCAAACCAAGTGATCAAGATGATGCTAGCTTGATGTCCCCCTCCAAATATTGCTCCAATTCTGGTGATAATCATGCCAATTCGAAAGAAGACTGATGGAATCCCCACTTAGAACACCTCTGCCATCTATTGTACAGCTGAAAGTAAGATCTGTGCGTTTTGAGCCTTTTGATCACTATGCCACACGCATATTTTTGAGTTCCTCAGCACATCAAGTTGAGTACAAACACAAACGTGATACTCAGGTAGCATATGGTTTCATTACGCAAAACAGTCTCCTTCAGTTCAGCATTCAACTCCGAGTGTCCCTGCTCTCGGAAAAGAAGAAACAAGCAAATGCATAGTCCAGCTTGCAAAATTAGCTAGAAATACAGTCATGGCAACTTGAGGAGGAACCTGATTCCACCCTTGAGAAAATATTATGCAAAGCTACTGGATACTTTCCAAATCTTCATGTGGAACGTCTCAATCAAGTTGGAGCAAAACTATGGACTGTTTCAATTAGGGATATAATGATCTTGCACTCTGAAGGAGGCCATATCACTAAATAAACTTCAAATAGCTTGCATCGAACTACTTTGCACTGCAATGGCATAGGCAGATTTAAAAACACCAGCTCATTCTGAATTGCGCGCAAAGATCATTTCCATGTTTTTCGGAACTCTAGCAGATATTACACAATTAGGTTCGTTCCAGCTGCCAGCAGGTTTTTGTTTTCGAAAGTTCCTGACATTCTTTGGTATACATCATATTGCTCTTTCTCTATTTTGCATCTCTGCTGTAGTAGGGAGGGCACAGGTTGCTGCAGACACCGTCAGTACCTTCGTTCTGCTAACGTCTTTTATGCTTGGAAGATTAATCATCGCCAAAAAATGACATTCAGTCGTTTATGATATGGGGATATTATATTTCTCCCAGGATGTATGATCAGAATGCCATAATGGAGGCGCACAGCAATTTAATGCACACAGTAGATGTCCTAGATGAGTCTCCTATGTTTCATCCAACTGTGATCAATTCAGAAACCTCCCTATAGGCAACCGGAAAATGGACAGATTCAAGCAATTCTGACCTGACTAGGTCTGATCAATTGGGAGGAATTCAAAAACAGAGGATTCATAAGTGGCCCATAAATTCTGAATTTTGAATCTGAGAAAGGGATTGTTAGCATAGATGCAAATTCATGAAACAAGCTCCAAAAACAGCCAAAAGAAATATGAAGCAAGAGCCTGAATAGTCAGTATCCATTTGATCTTCACTTTTTTTTTTTTTGCTAGAGAGCCCATCCAAAATCACTTTTAACATTCTGCACCTATAACCATACAGCAGAAATGCCCATAAGAACAGTTGATCTTGTTGATTTAGATGTAACGGGCACATCCTGCCTATTTCTGAGAAGATGTCCGAATCTGCCAAAAAGAAACTCATCCTTCAAATCAGAAAATAGTTCCATTTAACTCAGACAGTCATGGCTCTTCGCCCACCAAACCAGAGACAATTCAAAGGGCATCCAAAACAGCTTCTGCAAAGTCTGTTCAGCCTAAGAAGCTCACCTTCATCAGTTCATGGACATGAAAATGGCATCTAAAGACCTTGACATACTTCCCTTGTATCTAATTAACAGTTCAAGTAAGATTTGGTAGGACTTCAAGGAATAATTAGCATGGGCCAGAACCTAGATGGAAGGTCCTCGATGCGCGTTCAACTCCAAGAAACAAAGCTTTGAGTCACGCCGTCAAAGGTGAAATGATGAAGAAGATAAGCAAGCTCACTCTCACACCCATGCAGGTTGATTCTAACATTGACGATACTGACCTGTGTTACGCTGAAAATTGCTCAAAGGCTCTACACAATGCAAAATGAGCCATCCAGGCACCGACTGATGATGTCCCTCGTATAATTGGTTAAGACCACTGAAAGTCAATCACCCAAATTTTCAATTCTTTGTTTCACATGCTGAAATTGAAGAGAATGCTAAAGACAGTCAAGTTTGATAATTCGAAGTTCCAGAGGCAAAAGATGAAGTTCATGATGAGCTGGAAAACATAGATTCTGAACTACAGAAAAATCCAGAAGTGAACTATGAGAAAATTGATGAATCAGATGAGCTCCTAAGTGAAGATTTGAAACTCGAGAATGAGTGACAGCAAGTGAGCACTTGCTCTGAAATGAATATGGCCAGCTCTTCTCCAAACATGCCAGCAATGTACAAAGGTCTCTTCACACAACCATCAGCAATCCAGCTGCAGTCGAACCCCCAAGCCTCGTTCCAACATGACCACCCTGATGCATACTTTCCTTCATCCTGGATTTCTCTTTTCTTCTCTTTGTGATTTTACTTGTTTTGGTCCAAGTCTTAAAAATCTTTGCCTTTTATTGGAATAATTCCAAATTTTCAAATTTCATCCATGAGAGAGTTTAGGCATAAGATCTAGATTTTTAATAAACTCTTTGCTGCCATTTTCCTCCAGGCATGCATTTTCAACTATTTTCATGGTTTTCTCGATTTTCGATAAGCACAAATAAAACTTCATGGTTCCAAATAATGGGACTGATTGAATCAATTTGTGCAAAAGCAATTTGGATCTTGGTGGGGGATCCAACATTCTAGACATTATCTCTGATATTAATCCAAATGAGGTGTTTGTTTGATAACTGATTGTGCTTCCTCTTTGTGAATACTTGAGATTATTTTATACCTATTATTGAGCTAACCTTATTACCCATTTTAGCGCTCAGCTTGCTGTCGAGGTACGCTCTCCATCTCTCCATTTTCAAAATTCCATGAATATAATTGTCTTTGCGTACTATGCCCATGCTTGCCATACTTGATTGCTTTGATGCTTGTTTGATTATCTCTGATAGAATGCATGTTGCGTGATATATTTCTATAACTAACCTTTGATGTCTTTTGATAGCGCTCAAGAAGTGGTTCAGGTACGCACCTCGACTCTTCTTTGTCATGATTTGATCTTGCTTGACATGTCATTTTTTAATTCACCTTAGTCTACCTAGGTATCCTCAATTAATCGATTAATTGCCACATTTCCCCTAACTTAGTCAGTAGAGACCTCTTTAAGGCTTAGAGGGGTGCTACCTCCTAGAGGTACCTTCCCAATAAGTAACATGATCCCCGAACCTAGACTCGGGTTTTTCAAAGACATGCTTTTTCCAAAAATTATGGAGTCACATTTTAGGGTTTTTCTTTCTTGTTTTATTTTCCCTTTAAAATAAAAAATAAAATAAGTGGCGACTCCAACTTTTTTCCAAAATTAATTTTTCACAAATAAAAAGTGAGTCTCGCCGATCGAGTGGGGATGCACGTAAAAAATGCAGGTCCACAAATACACTATTCCCTAAGCACATAGCACACTGGTTTAGACTAAGAGCTTTGTAAAGTCTCCTCATCTGAAGCATATCATTGTTGTCAACCTTCTTATTATCCACAATCCATGCAAAAGCCTTAATTTTAGGCGAAGCTTTTGAGTTCTAGATTAATTTGGCTAGGGTAGAAGGTGTGAAGAGAAACTAAGCTAAAAGATTTTTTGAAAAAGGAGTTCACTAAGAAAAACCCTAAAGGTGTTGATGACCCTCACATCTGAAAAGGAAGGCGAAAGGTACACAGTTGAATTAGCAATCATAAATCTTATGGAAGAAGGGTCAACTATGCAGTTATCAATAACAGGATTTAATTTTAAGGGGGAAACTTAATGTTCAAATTCTATAAACATATCAAATCACAAAGAGAGCACAAAGTAGCAAGAAGCTAACAAAACCAATTGCATACAAGAATGTCCAAATTAAATAATATCATCCCACCAATACTCATTGAAGTTTGGCAACATATGGCGGAAGGTGAGCTACAAATAAAAAAGTGAATTATGCAAAAGTAATATAACATGCAAAGACTGTATAAATGTGGATCAACATAAGAGATTTTCATTCCACTATAATATTGGTAAATACTAATTCCTTAACTGCATGACATAGTTTTACTAATAAAGCTCCACTATGACTAAATCCCATCAAAGTAGACATCTTCGGATGAATTTGGAATGTGCAAAATAGGCAGTAAAAATTTGCTCATCTTAAGTTGCATTTGTCAATTGCCTCTTAATTGTGTTGCCAATAGATAACCTCTCTTGCATGTCCTAAAGATTCTATGCATTGTCCTGTAGACATACTATCGCTTTAGTTTGTCCAAGATTGACTAAAATAATTTAGAATTTCATGGGACATTATACCATTTTTTTGACATCATGATCACTTAGATACTAACTATTGTTTATAACACAAAATATAATTATTTAGGCTATGCATTAAAAATTCACTTAGAAAATATCAAATTGCAAAATTTTAGTATTTCTAGTTGGGAATACTTAAATGAGACTGATTGAGTTAGTGTTCCGAGTTACAAAATCATAGGAGTGTGACCATCATATGCTCGTTATTTCTCTCAATAAACTAGGAGAATTCGACTCTCCAACTTGATCACCTACCTAGGTCAACATAACACAACATGGGTGTGGATCCTTGTCAAAAACACATATCATGCTTGGGAACCAAGAATTCATCCATGGAGTCAAAGAATTCAAGATTCCTTTGTTGATTCAAGAAATTTGACTCTTAGATTCAAGTGTTGAATTGGATGGATGCCAAATTAGTGAAGGTTGCATTGTTACGGATCATGGTACAATTTGTGTGTTGCATGGACTCATTTCATGAAATTCCTGGACAGGGGCTAACCTTCACAGGCATAAATTGGGTTCTAGACCATTAACACTTAGTTATATTCTCTATATACTCAATTTTTTAAATAATGCATCACTTAAACTACACCATGTCCTATGGATTTTTCTAGCAAGACATTTTTCTTTGTATTCAACATCATTACTTCTATTTCTATATTATATGCTACACTATCTTGTAGACATCATTTTTTTTTTTTTTTTTTTTGTTGTATCTTCTGTTTTAGTTCTTCAAAATGTCTCAAATACCCTTTCATTACTTATTAGGGGAAAGCAATGACTTAAGTGATGCTAATTCAAAAAGAAGAAGAAGAAGATGCATGATGATGATGAACTTGGGAGCTGATTTTTTTTGCTTAAGTGAAAGAAATCAGTGAGGTTTATACAAACTTATGGTAGAGTATCATGAGACTAGTACATTTGGAAGAAAAATTTCTCACTTTTTTCATGGTCTTTGGATGCTAATCTCATTTTGGCCTTTTTATCATGTGATGTAAAGAATGTATTGGTATGTATTGATGGCATTGTGCCGACTTGTCATAATGCAACTGAGATCCCCTAGTTAAAGAATTATGGTCATCTAAGAAGCTTTTTTGTCACTAAGATTGGTGTAATGAAGGTATCTTGAGTTATACTTCCCCAAAGAAACCAGGTAGTAGGAAGCAATTAGAAAGTACCCCAATTGAGGTAAGTCATTAATTAACTGGGAGATGAAGGGGAACTCTTCAGATAAATTATAGGTCTTCCAAAGGTTTGAGTGGAGATTGACTTATGTACTCTCACAAGATCTTAGGATTGCTCATGCACTGTGTTATAAGCATACACACTTTGGTCTTGCATTTGTGTGGGTGATGGAATTTTCAAAACAACACCTAGTCATAGTCAACATGCAAAAACTTGTCTTCCAACTTTGCCTTCATCTCAACCCATGTATTGATCCATGGACCTCCCTTTCTTTCATGAGAGCAAACTTGAAATAGGTGAAACAACAAGATATAAGGAATGATGTGCATCTAAAGCCACTCAACCAACATAGCAGACTCACTCAACATTGCTAATTGTAGAATTAATCAATAAGATTAAGCAAAATGCTTGATTGGAATCGATACATCACTCTACTCTAAGATCAAAGATGAAAACTTGTAAAGAAATTTTCTGTTTGTTTTCAAACATATATTATTTTTTTCATTTATTCTCATTAAAATTTATAAAATATTACAAGAAGCATTAACTTCAAATTTTTCCCACAAATTTGGCTAACATTTTTACAAAATACAACTTAGTCCATAAAATCAACTAATCTACTTCCTAAAATTAGGAAATTGATTACAAGATATACCAAATAGGGTACAACTTTCATATCTATTCATATGTACTTGACTAACCATTTCATCTTGGTTTCCACTTGGCAGTGACATGGCTACCATTTTGGCACTACATATATTATACCAAATATTTTAGGATGCAGGTTGTTTCAAAATAAACTTCTAACTTTTACTTATGGAGCAAGTGCTTCAAGTAAGCTATAAGCAAGAAAAATTGCAATTATCAATCACATCCCCAACCAAAAGCAATATAAAACATATGTACTAAAATAATTACTTTGGAAAAAATATCAATCACATAACTCAAAGTCAAAGAAATCACACTCAGAAATGCACACTTTTTAACAGAGGTCACAAGATCACCATATGAACTGAACTATTATCTTGATCCACTTACCCAACTGACAAGTACCAATAAAGATACGATAACCCATCACTCCATTAAGTCATTAATCACAAAAAAAAAAAAAAAAAAACAAGCTAAAACACTGATAAGCACTAGAATAACATTCCACTCATTTCACAAAATCATTATTCCTTCAAAAGGCTAGAACAATGATGAGTTTAATTAAGTGATCACAAGCCAAAGAGCAATAAGATAACACTTCCAAACATGAACTAGGCTCTTCATAATACCATCCATGTTAGTCCAGAAAATTTACTGAGATATTGCAGCTCCTACACAGCAAGATATACATAAAAGAATAGAAGGAAGTTGCCAAGCAAGAGACCCTTGGCAAAGACTAGATCTAGCATACAGTGCAGTCATATGAAAAGACATAGAATTTTCTGACCATTAAGGAAAACAAAAATCTACCTTAAAGGTTAATGAGAGAAACTTTGATGTAATGATATGTTCCACACTTACATAAGAGGTACATGTTTAGAAAGAACTCTAAGTTAAACCCAATCAACTTTTAGATACGGCGGTATGGATGATAGAGAGTAACAATATGAAGAATTACAGTAGTAATTTTGACATATCGGCAAACTTCATCTTTAATAGTACTAGGATTGTAATGACAAATCAATCCATGTCATCAAATAAAGCCAAAAGAGCATTTTCCAATCAAACGATTTAAAATAGAAAACTTGCTAATGAGTTGGAAAGTTCAAGATGTAGATTTTGTGGGAGAACAAGCATGGGCATTGAATTTGGCAGCACCCACAAAAAAGACATGTACCATCAGTTGGGATAAAGAGATAAATAAAGAGTGAATAATAGTTAGAATCTTACAAAGCAAGAAAAAAACTCTCTTTTGCAAATAAAAAGAAAATGACTTTTACTATTAAGCTAAAATCATGCAAGAATAGCCAAATCTTCCACAAAAGGAAATAGTTAGGATCTTTGAGCTAGAAGTAAAAGGGCTTCATATTTGGTCACACTGAACAAAGAACCTTTGAATTATGAAGGAAAAAGATGCATCTTGACTCTTAAGGACAACGACCTCACAGTCATACAGGAGTTACATAAGAAAACACGTGCCTATAAACAAAAATTTAATGGTGTGAGGTCTATAAGCCCATGCTGCCCATGGATCAAGTTCATCAATAACTTATGACAAGTTCAAACTACTACTCTCTTGAGTAATAAGATTTCTTCTCCTCATTTTCCTATGCCCATTAGGTTCCATGTCCTAGCAACCAGAAAATGACAAGTTTCTCATTATAATCATGAATGATAATTAGAATCATTCAAGAAAATGATGAATAAAAAATATAACCACCTGTATTATTGAGGGGGGAGTTTAGCCTTGATTGCCCAACAAAAAAAATCAACAAAAGCAAGTAGAAAATAAACCAAATTGCAAAGTTCATAGGACTCGCAAAGTAGTAGATTGGGACCCAAAATGGTACATACCAACATGCCACATTCTTTTCTAGGCATATGAGAATAAGCAAAAATAGAACCTTAAAGAGAACAACTATCCCTGTTCATTTGAAATGAATGAAGAGAAGATGATAAAGATACTTATCATGTTATATGTAATGGTAGGGTCCAAAATAACAAGGAATTACTTCAAATAACTTTTATAGTATAATTTAACTCTCTTGAAACCCTCCATCCAAAACTGCTAGTACAAGATATTAGCAGAAACCAAAAACTAAGCAAAATGAATTCCGATAAAATTCTCCTAGTGTGTGGCTTTCATTCCCATGAAGATGAAGTTCAATTCAACATGGAATTACTGAAAATCATGAAGTATATAGAATGCAAAGTGTTCAGGAAACAAAGGAAAAATGACCACATATAACTAACTGCACACGTGGAACAAATGAAGTTCCAAAACCATCCTTATCTCCAAAATATGATTAGATAACTCATTGAGAAGAAACTCTAAGATACCACTAGCTTCAGACACCTGTGATTAGAAGTTGAATTTAAGAAATGTGTGGATTTAGGAATAAAATTGCTACCATAAGCTTCTAGTTAATGACTTGACATAATGCAGTGTTCTATGATAAGCTAGAATAAAAATCTAGTAAGTGTAAAGTTTTGTGATTTACAAAAAAATGATACACAAGTAACACCATTAAATAAGAAGATAATTGGAATCTGCATCACAATATTTTAATGTTTTTTTATATAGGACTAATCCAAATAGTTGAATTTTAATTACATATGCATAACACAATCAAAAGAAAAAATTGGCATAAGTATGTTGTATGCAACACTTACTATCAATCAAATTTATGTGAAATGCTAGTAGCATATGGAATACCATCCCAAGAAAACCAAACCAAAGGAGGTTAAACTCTTCGTCTAAAACTTGAGCATTTCCCTACATTACATAAACACATATATCTTTTAGATTTATAAAACAAAATAATGTATAAATAAAATAAAAATAAATTAAACTTACCACGGCATCATGAGCTACAAGATTTCCCATGAAGACAAAAAATAACCAAGGGTAATCTGAATAATGAGAATTTGGCCATGCCAAAACCCTTTTCAATTTTTAACTATAATTTGGTTTATTATTATTTTTCACCCATTGGGTCCATGAAGAGCTAATACATGGATATCTTGTAGAAATATGTGCCAAAGTCCTCCTAAAGGCTAACACATTTGATGATCTGATATATTAAAGCAGAGATAAGTGGGCGAGCAAAAAAAAAATAGTATGATAAGAAGGGGTCATAAGTAGGGGATGTTTATGTATGGTCTTGAAAACATCACTATATAACAAATGAAACCAACAATTAATAATTAATATAAATTAAAATAATAAAAATTAATACATGAATAATCTTACTCATGAAATGCTCGTGGATCCCTTAAAACATTAATAAGCAATCTGAAATCATTAGTTTGATTGATTTCGAGCCCATAGCAGTTGTTCAAAATGTCTTGTAACATACGTGCAATATCATTTAAGATAAACTGAAGATCTAGTCCCATATTGTCATCACATAATCTTGTGATTTTCCATCTACCGTTCACCACTACTACATTATCCATACCAAATACATCTTCTAGCTTCTTTAATGATACCAAGTATTGAATAGCTTCAAACATGTCACTAGATAGGAAATATTAACTAAATAAAAATATATAAAATAAAAAAATATATTATAAAGTAAATAAAATGTTTATTACAAAAAATACCGTAGAATTGATATCAATTCTTGGTTAAGTCCATGTTCGATCACAAGTTAGCGTTGTTGGATCCAATCTTGGAGGCTAATGTGGTGTTCAAAAATAATTATACGTTGTCTAGATTCTACATAACTATGATAGCCAGCCAACACATACTGCTTATCCAAAGTTTTCACAATATCATAGGAATGAAATTCTGTCATTTGGATGCACTGTTTTCAAAGTCACCAACCTAAAATAGTTTCCTTTTGCTTCTGCTTCATATATATTGTCTTTAATATGTATGACATTATAGTAGCTGATAGTGCTACGGATGTTAAGTCTGTCATTAATATCAATCATTCGTAAAAAATATAGTAATTTTTTTCACAATCTATCCACTGCACATTGAGACTCTCAAAGTCTTGGAAAAGTTAATAAAAAAAACTGTAAATCTAGAAGTGAGTATGGTAAGGTCCAAGATCCAACATTGTAGGGGTAATTGAGTACTCACTAGGTAGATGACTAGGTCCACTTTGAGATTGCTATTCTTTTCAAGTCTTCTCTTGGCAACAAAAATCAAAATTTGATTTAAGTACCTTCTTTTTTGTCATAGTTGAATAACAACCACACATAGACGAAAGTTATCTGGTATCCTACCTCAAGGATGAATTCCAATGAATTTTGTTATAAGAAGGATTAACTACGAAACTAAGGATTGGAACACTATGTTGCAATGTCCGACCATGATGCACAAAAGCTATAAAAATAAATGCACCTAAAGTTAAACATGTTGATAGAATTTTATTAAAATTAATGGTTGAATCATCAAATCAATCAAACAACTAATCTCAAAATTATTGGATAATCATTAAAAGCATCGGTCAAACACAAGCTAATACCAATGAGATTCAAAAATTTTATGTGAACAAGTCATATCAATTAGTCAGAATGAAGCTTAATTACTAGAAAAGAGGGGAAATGTGAAGTCCTGATGCATAAATTATATGAAGTAATTAATAAAATAAATTAAACAGATTAGAACAATTATCAAATATAGAAAAAATATTAAACTAATCAATCAGTATAGGAAAGCTCAATCAAAATACATTAATAATTATTAATCAAGTATATGATTAAACAACAAGCATGTGTGGCTTTTTTTACATCCACACCAAACCTAACATTTCTATAATCATGTCCTGAACACGAGAAGATTTGAAAATTAATTAACATTGGGTGATAAGAAGACTGACATGATACCTTACTAAATATAGTGATGCGCTGCAACAGTCTTCCGAATGCACAGATGATATCTCTTCCTTCTCTCTAGATGAAGCTAGTGCCAAAACCCCCCAAAGCTAAAAGCTGAGGCACAAAATGAATGCCTTCCCTCGTTACTGAATACTTTAGAGTTTTCTAGAACTTCCTGAATGTCTGGTCGTAGAAATTGTGACTAGCTCCAGCTCACATGCTGCATATGGTCATGTTTCTCAACTGGTAGTGATCCTTCCTAAAGATCATGATGTGCGGCTTGAGGTGATGAATTGCATAGTGGACCATAAAAATTGTTCTCAACATTGCTTTTTTTTATTTAAAAGTGGGTAAAAGAATTGATTCATATATCAAACAAAAGAGAAAACATGTATCTAACTTTCTTTATTGAATTTTAAACTATTATTATATGAGACTCACATTTTATTTATGATAATACGCTATCATGGAGACGGGGTTAGTGCATAATAATGAGTATGAAATATCTCATATATCACAACATTGCAAGATCAATCAGTATTAATCGGGCATAACAATTAGTAATCAAATATTCAAGGGGGACATTATATATGTTGAGCCCTCACCAAGGCCCAATTTATTTTTTAAATGAATTAATTCCATAAATTTCTTTTTTTGGAATCATAAAATTCATTCATGCTTATTAAAAATCCAGAAAATGAGAACATGGTTAAAAGCTAAATAAAATAGTAAAAATGCATGCCAAAAGGAGAATGGTAGCAAGTTTATTAAAAACTGAATTCTTTTGATTTAGAATTTCCTAAGGATGGAGTTTTTGGAAAAACATAAATTATTTCCTAAGGACAAACAATGACACACTGAAGGTGGTGTGCTAACTGTGCATCAATCTTGAACCCATCTGATTTTGAAACCTGAGACCATGTTGCTGTTGCATGCTAACTGAAGAACCACTGAACTGTTAAGCTTGACGTGCCTGACTGCCTATTTGGAGCATTTGAAAGGAATTGACTTCATCTGGATTGAGCAGATGAGATGCTAATTTGTTGAATTTATAATGGAGAAAACCCAACTTAGATTCCTTGATGAACATCAATTTCTCCCTTCTGTGGGAATCTGGATCTGCTCATGACATTCCACTCAAAGCAACTGCAAATTGTGTCAGATGAATATCATCACCAATCATCTTATCCTCAAAGTTAGTAAAAATGCAGGTTGTTCCCCAACCAATTGAAAAGTTGTAGTTGGATCTGTTGACAACTTTGTAAATAGTTTCTTGACTTGCTCATGATATCCTCAAGCTTAACAGCTCCAGAAGCAGTAGTTGGCTTTCCAAGACTTCTGTCAATTTATACTCAACAGTTTCCTCAGGACCTGAATCCCATTCCATACACTGATCAGCTTCCCAAACTCATCACCATGTCCTGAATCCTGGTGTTTTCAGGCTGATCATTTTCTAGCTTTTTCACAATCCAGCTCCATAATCCATTTTTCCCTTTTCGTTAGTGTTGCACGTTGGATAGTGTCTTTGAAACCCCTTGTTCCCAGGATACTTTCTATGATTGAATGAGCAAGCAGTTCTCCAAAGTTATAGATATTATCTCACAATAGTGAGAAAAACAATAAATCAAATGCCAAATCTAGCTTAAATATTTCAAAAAGAAACTCCACTAATGTGTATATAAGATATAGAAGAGCACTTTTATGGAATCCTGCAAATTCTTGAAGAGATTTATGACACAGTGATGAAACCCAATAATAGTTGGCATATACAGAAGGGTCAATGTCAATCATACTATTAAGTGTACTCTTCCCATATTTCAAAAGTTTCTGGCATTCTTTTGGGTCAATGCAGCCTCAGTTTCAGCATTTTGTTTAGCATGTTCTGCAGCAATCCTGATTGTTTCAATTCCCTAGCAACATTGATGACCTCATCAGGTAATAGATTTTCATCACTCTTGAAGCAGCATGCAGTAGCCAATGCCTTGCTAAGTTCTTTATAGTAACCACATTTTAACAGTGTCACAATATAGGGCTTTAGTAGACCACTCCCATCAATCAGCTTAGAATTATTAATATTATCAATGCAAACCACAGACAGCATCATGAGTGTCAATACACAAAGTGACCCAAATCATGAGGATCATTAGTTTGTGCTCCATAATTTCCAGAAACCTGTGATGGATCAGATTTCCATGTTGTATTCCCAATCTTTACTTGCTTAGAATCCAAAATATGGGCAAAATGTCTCTTCCCAGAAGTATAGATGCTGAAATCGCACATGTGAGGCTCATATTACTAGCTTGCTCACTTGGATAATCCATCGAGCATCTCCAATCATGTGGCATTTTGCATGCATGTCCACAAGGGCATTTTCAAAAGTTGCCTCTTCCAATCTAAGTTTCATCCCAAGACCATGGACTAATCCGCCCATATTCAAAGACCTAGTTCACGCCTGCACAGAAAGCGCATTTGAAGTGGTAACAATGTTTAGCAAGAGAGCTCCCTTGTAAGAGAAAGAATGAGAGCAAGTGGGCATACCGTATATGCCCCCTACAGTAATCTTCATTAGTTTTTGCCTTAAGATTTGGTACAGTCGCAGAGGACTCAATTATCACTTACAGCCTTTTCTTGCTTTTCAGATTTGGAGGTCTCCAATTTCATACCTGATGAAAAGCGTCTGGATGAGGGTGCCTGAGATGGTATCCACTATAAACTTCACTGTGCCAGCATCATGATAACCAACTGTCTTGGTGGTATTGGTTGGTGAGCCGAGGTTGTAGATGGCCTATCTGGTATGCTTCAGTTCATCCCAAGCTACACCAGCATACCCTTCAATTGCTTCATGGCAATTATGTCATCTTCATCTTAGAGTAATAGATTTAACTCACACCATAGTATTTATCTTCAAGCAGCAAAATCATCTTTCATGTATTGATCATCATCGCCAAAACTAGCTAAAACAACGCATTTTACTCCTTGCTCGCTTAATAGTTCAGATTTCAGAAGAAAGTTCTTAAAAACGATCCAGAGTTCACATTGCTCTCTCTATTATCTTCTTTATCAATGTATTTGAGTCGAAGTGACTCCTTGCATGGGTGGTTTCTCTCTCTAGTTGTTGAGGCCTGCTATATGCTTTCATAGAGCAGAAGTCATACAGTGGAGCCTCAACTTGCCTACTCAGGAATCCTTTCTTCCATGTCACCAAGATACTCTTGGGAAGTACAATAAGAAGTCTGTCTTGGGAAGACTTTGCTAGGAAACTCTGCATGAAACTGATGATCATGGATTCAATGAAACTTTAACTGCACATGCATTCAATGAATTTTTAAAAGCTTCTAACATGTCAATGTATCAAAACAATCATTATATGAATTTCTTGAAAGCATCTAATATATAAATTTACCAAAACAAACACTCAATGAATTTTTATCTTTTAAAAGCATCTAGCATATAAATTATCAAAACAAACACTCAATTAACTCTTTTTTAAAAACACCTAGTATATAAATTATCAAAATAAGCACCCAATAAATTCTTTTTAAAAGCATTTAACGTATAAATTTGTCAAAACAAACACTCAAAGAATTTGTTTTAAAAGCACCTAGCATATAAATTATCAAAACAAACATTCTATGAATTCTTTTAAAAACATCTAAGTAAATGGATCAAAACAAACACCCAATGAATTTTATTTTTATTTTTTATTTTTTAAAGAATCAAGCATATAAATGGATCAAAACAAACACTAAATGAATTTTTTTAAAAAATACATCTATCATATAAATTATCAAAACGGACATTCCATGAATTCTTTTAAATACATCTAGCATATAAAGAACATTGAAAAAACGACTTAACATGAAATTTGAACTAAACTAGCATACAATAAACTTTTTAAAAAATAACTTAACATGAATTTTAACTAAACTAGTATGCAAAGAACTTTAAAAATTAACTTAATATGAAATTTAACTAAATTATCATTTAAAAAGATTTCATAAATAACCTAACATAGATTTTTAACTAAACTAGCATACAAAGAACTTTAATAAATAACTTAACATGAATTTTTAACTAAACTAGCAGACGAAAAACTTCAAAAAAAAAAAAAAAAAAAAAACTTAATATGAATTTTAACTAAGCTAGCATTCAAAGATATCTAATAAATAACTTAACATGAATTTTTAACTATACTATACATGAGATCAAAGAGTAACCAAACTAATAATTTTTTTTTTTTAAAAAAAAAAACTAAAATAGATATAATTTCAACACAACACCCAAATTAATAAATTTTAAAATACTAAACTAGACATGAGATCAAAGAACAACCAGCCAATAATTTTTTTTTTAAAAAAAAAAAAAACTAAAATAGATGCAATATAAACAAAGCACCCAAATTAATCAATTTTAAAATACTAAACTCAATTTGAGATCAAAGAATGACCAAACTAATAATTTAAAAAAAAAAAAAAAAACTAAAATAGACACAATGTCATCAAAGCACCCAAATTAATAAATTTTAAAAACTAAACTATATAAGATACCAAAGAATAACCGAACTAAAGAAATTAAGAATCTACACTAACGTATGATTTATCCAACTAAAGATGAGAAACATTAAAAATTTGATAATAAGTATAGACCCCCTCAGCTGGAGGCTTTTTTCTTTTTTTTTTTATTTCCTTTTTTTTCTTATTATTTCTTATGTTTGCCACCCCGAGATTGAGGATTGGGGGGCCACTAGATGGGACGGGAGAGAGAGACGTGTGAGGGAGTTCTGGGCAGGTGAGGCTTTGGGAAAGAGGAACTGGCAAGTAGCAGATAAGGGGACAGAACGGGAAGAACAGGGGAACGGAAAGAAAACTGGAGAAAACAGAGAGCTGGGGGGAGCTTTCGGAAAAGAGAAAAAAGCTAGAGATTTTTTTGAGAGGGATAACGAGAGAGGTAGAGAGGGAGTTTTTGATCAGTTTTTTTGTTGGCTTTGGAGGAGGATGGAAGGTGGTTGAAGCTGAACGGGACTTTACTGGAGAAAGGGCACTCTCAGGTAGGGATGCAAGGAATTTATTGTTTGATTTGGATTTTTTTTATTACTCCTCTACGTTTCCTGTTGATGTTTAAATGTTTATTGGTTTGCTTGGGGTGGATAATGAAGGCCACTTGATTGCTTGTTGAAATATGATTCAGAATCCCTATTTGCTGTAAATCTTAGCTTGCTTTGCCTCTATCGTGAAATACCCAAGGATTATACCCATTAGTTGCATTCGATGTCGATCTTCTCACCTAATCAGAAGGCTCAGGATAACTCATGAAGTGAAGCCTCTGAAGTTTTTTATTTTTTTTATTTTTTTATTTGCTTTCTTTTATGTTCTGTTTTTTTATCTTCCCCTGTTTCCGGTACCTATTCATGGAATGCATTTTTTTTAATTTCTCACACTACCCGACACCACCACATCCCAGCAGCCACCTTCACCGAATTCATTTCCCACCCCATTTCTTCCACTCATTCCACTCCCACCTATTGCTTGGATTCTCATCAACGTCCCAATGCGAATCTTGGACCTGCTGCATGAACCCAAGTTTCTATATGGCTGATGGCAAAGACGCTCGTTTATGGATTCTATGGGCGAAGACACAGCTCAGTGCACGATGCAATTTATGCACCAGCAGCTAGACCACTCGCAGGTAGAACTTCATGCTCACGATGGAGGGGTGGTTGGAGTTGCTGGTGGTTCAAATAAATGTCTCAATGATGAGTGCAGGTTATCATGGATGAGTGCAGGTTATCATGGGGGTATAAAGGTTTGGTGGTAAGGCCTATGGAAAAAGGGTTTGATGTTTCCATGCATGGCTCTTAATGGTTGCGGTGGTGGTGGTGGAAAAGAATATATAAAATGGGTTTTTAGCCACTGTACTAGAGACGTGCACATGATGATCACCACAATCCATATTTCTTTTTATTATTTCTTCACATTTTGAACATCAAAACAAATTTTTCAATATTCCCATTTTCGAAAGTTAACTTTCCGAAATCCCATTCTCAAAATATTTTTTTAAAGATTCCAACTTTCGAATTTAAATTCCAACCTCAAAGATTCCAAATATTCACGTTCATTTATTTAATTACTATTTTTGTCATTTTTATTATTCTACTTATCTATTTATTTATTAAAATTCCATCTTTAAACAATTTTTTTAAAATTTCGATTTCCAAATTTAATTTTCAATTCCTAATTTTCACATTTATTTATCTAATCACTATTATTTTCATTATTATTATTATTTCATTTATTTATTTATTCACTTATTCATTTATTTAAAATTTCATCTCTAAATAATCCTCCAAAATTCCAATTTCCAAATTTAATTCCCAATTTTCCAAAGTTCTAATTTTCACATTTGTTTATTATTATTATTATTATTATTATCATTATTTTCTTCTTTCTTTATTTTTCTTTTCTTCATTAAAATCCTGATTTCACCAAAACCTAATTTTTAATAATCGTGTTGCCATTTTTTATTAAGGCATGCATCTTGTGATTTTATTTGGTTTTTAATTATTTTCTCGTTCTTCACTATTTTAATAAGCACGAATGCATTTTTCATAATTCCAGAATAATGGAATTTGTGAGACTAATTCGTGCAAGATCGATTGGGTTTTGGTGGGACCCAACATATGTGATTTTCTCATCGATTGATCGTTTGCTATACATGATTGACTCATTCCACTCCAAGACAAGCATGCGATTATTCTGTATTTGTACACTAACCTTGCCTCTTATGATAGCGCTCAGCTTGTGACTAAGGTACACCCTGTGCCCGATTGCGTTTATTGATTTATTTGTTATCATGCGTGTCTTGTTTTCACACATTTAATCACTATTCGGTATCCATGCTTAATCAATCAATTGTCATACTTGCTTCATCTTGTTAGTAGAGACTCGTTTTTAGGGACTTAGAGGGGTGCTACGGTCTTTACCATACCTTCTCGATAAGTAACTTGACCCTTGAACCCGACTCGATTTTTCACAGACCTGTTTTTCCAAATAAGGAGTCACACTTAGGGTTTTCTTTTTTATTTTGTTTACCCTTTAAAAATAAAACAAAAATAAGTGGCGACTCCAAGTCATTTTCTTAATCAATAAATCATTTTCCAAATAAAAAACGAGTTGCGTCATCGAGTGGGACCGCATTGAACCGAAATGCGGGGTCCACAATAAGATATCAATAGAATGAGAAAGGAAATAATAATAATAATAATAGTAATAATAATAATAATAACAATCAAAGATATTAGAGGAAATACAAATTATCATAAATTAATAATATCATTGAGGAGAAGCAAACAACTACAATTAATGGTAAGAAAATTACGTAAACTGGATCACAGACACAACCAAGAGAAAAAATAAAAATCAAGAAGAGAGAACTCAAAACTCACTTTTGATCTGTTAATGTGCACTATCTATATTTAATCTAAAATTTTGCTGGTGCGTGTGTGCTTCTCTCAAGGATCTGTCGTGCGTCTTTCTGCCCTATGTTGTGTGTCCTTCGTCATCTTTCTGGTTGTGAATGGATGACCCCCCACAATGGTGAACACATGCTCTCTAAAGGCTCTCAATGGTGTGTGTCCTCTACCTCCTTAAAACATTATCCAAACTCTATTCAAAATGTGTCTTCCATCCCCTAAACCACTAACCTATAAGTCTAAGAAAGTTTCTAAGTGTTTTCAAGGCTGAGAGGGGTGCTATCTTTATGGTACTTTCCTAATAGGTAACTTGACCTTCAGACTAGGACTCAGGTTTTTTAAAGACACGCTTTTCCAAAAAATAAGGAGTCACTGCTTTTTATTTTATTTTCCTTTTTTAAAAAAAAATAAGCGTTGGATCACATTTTATAAAAAATTAGTTTTTCACTAAGAAAATGAGGTTCACCATGGAGTAGGGATGCATGTTCAAAATGCAGATCCACAATAAGAGGAGTTGAAATCACAATTTTGATTTAAGTAAGATGACTCAAGAAGAGAAATAGAAATCAAGAGCCCATTTTGATAACATTTTCAATTTAACTATAATCTTGTTTTCTAACAATTCTTTGAACTAAAACTAGTTTAAATGGTAATTTAGGATTATGCACAAGTTAATAAAATATTTAATATGTTTATTTAATCATTTTTTAGGAATTTTAATTATATGTGATGATTGAATATTATTGTTATTGATTGCTATGTAGAAACATGTTTCTCATGATGTAGACCCTCTATTTTGTCATCTTGGCATATTTCATGAAGGATTGCTTTCTTACATCCTCTATTGCCCTATTATGCATTTATGTGTCCTTATCCAAGTTGTTTTTTAAGTCCCATTGGTAGTCTACTACGACTCTTTCAATCAGTATCTTTCGACTTTCTTTAGAGATTTCCTAGGGGACTTTCCGAGATCCTTAGTGCGATGGTCACCTCTAGTTTTTTTAGTTTAGGGTTTTGTTTGTCTTGACTTTGATTTTCTTCTAGTGCATTTATGTTTGATCTTTCTTCTTTTAGTACATGATTTTAGGTTTAGATGAGTTGGATTTGATTTTGATTTTTTGATTGTGTATTAGTCATTTTGATATTTGATTGCACGTCACAAATAATTTGAATTTTTGTGTGCATTAAGATATTTAAGTATACTAGTTTGATATTTTTAATTGTCAATTGCATAGTTTTGATTTTTTAATTTTTGGTTACATAAAGTTTATTTTTAATTTTGAATTGCATGCTAATATATTTAAATTTTGCATGAGAACTAATTCTTGTTAGTGTGTGATTTACCTTATGGTTACTAATACATAGATTTTCTTTGTGAGGTCACATGAGGAAAAAATGGGGATTAGAAGAAGTTGGGAAGAGAACTCTAGAAGAATAGGAGTTGCAAGATGAGGTATTCATGTGGAAAAGTATGAAGAGCATTCAGGTAAAAAAGTGTGAACTAGTGGCATGCTGAAAAATTCTGAGCAATTAGGAAGTCTCCAGAAAGTTGGTGAGACATGTATATCACGTGGGGAACATTTCAAGGAAAGAAAAAGGCTTCAGTTAGGATCTTGGGGTTTTTTTTTTCAGCTTTGATCTTTTGGGAGAAATCTCTTGGAGGGAAAAGAAAGAAACAGAGAAGATGTGAAAGGGGTGTGCGTTTGAAAGGAGGAGGTGACAGTTACATTTAGAGGGTTCTGGAGACTAGTTAGTTAGAGGTGGAGAGATCATATGTCCGAGATTTTTCTGGAAGTAGGGGTTTTAGGGTATTGGAAGGAGAGCAGAGTCTCCATTTTGGGAGGATTTTTGGGATTTTAGGATTTTCTTGAGCTGAGAGGTGTGACAGGCAGAGAGAGCGAGCTGAGGGCTGTGAGAGAAAGGCTTGGAAAGCAAGCAAAGGAAAAAGAGTGGGATTCCGGGCTGTCAGAAGAATAGGAGAAAATGATTTGGGATTTTGTTGGTGGGCTGCGATAGAGAGAAAAACAAGCCCGAGCAGAGAAAGAGGAAGGAGATAGACCAGCAGAGGGGAACCTAAGGAAAAAGGGTAATCTAGCTTATGTTGCTAGCCTTGGAAGAAGAGAGAGGGTGTTTGAAGCTTTTCCAGGTATGGTTGCTATGAATCTTATTTCTTTTCATTAATGCTCTGTTCCGTCTCATTTTCTGGGTATTTTCTAGTTTTTGTTTGCTGTTTGAATGTGGATTGCCTAGACTGCATTTTGGTTGGTGGAATCTAAATTGTTTATAAGTTTTCTATGGTTTTGGTTCATCTGATGTTCATCCTATGCCATTTTTTGAAATAACTTAATATTTGAATCATTTTTTTCTTTTTCTTTTTTGGATATTAGACAATCATGCTCTAGTTCTTTGTTGGTCTCATTGGTTTTTGGCTCATTGATTGAAACATGAAATAGGGTTGTGTTCTTTGATCTTTTGTTTTATTTTGTTCCTTTCTTTGGTGTTCTATTTTTGTTGTTTTCCCCCTATTTTTGGTGTTTGCATTTTCTTGAGCCTAGGACTGTGAAGAGAAGTGGTTCGGAGAATGGTGTCACTGATTCCAGAGAGTATGTTGGGAAATTCTGGTTTGGGGTGGGCTGGTTCAGTTGTGTCATTTTGATTGCTACTTGGGTTAGATCAATTCAAGAGCCATATTCTATTGCCATCTATAATCTTATGCTCTAGTTGGATCGGGTCTGCTGAGTCCTATTCAGAAGTTGGTTTCAGGTGGCTGTGATAATATTGTGAAGGTGTGGAAGATGTATGATGGGAATGGGAAGATAGAATATTTCTCTACAGGGTTCAACCTATTAGTATTCATAGGTGGTGAAACACAGTTTCCTTGTGGAGTAGATGCATTGATGAACTTGCTTCTGTGATGCCACTTGAAAATGGGATAGTTAGAACAACATTGAACACTTGAAGAGGGTTGCAAAAATGGCGAGTAGTCTTGGGATTACGATGATTTCTGATGAAGTATGGTCATCTTTTTTTTAGTAGTAAACCTAAATAACCAGTTTTTTTTTAATGGAAAGGGTTTGTATTGGGAAAGGAAAACTAGATTCTTTTATTACTGTTAGTTTTCAGGTCTTGTTTCACATTGAGAAGAGAATGATGTGACGGCTTTGCAACAGATGAACTTAATCCCAAGAAGAAAGTAAAATTGGCAGTCAATGAGGAATTGGGAGTTGGAAAGTTCTGCTTGAGTTGGTGGGCATGAAGATAATGCAGAATTTGCTCTTGCCATATGCCTCACTGAACTATTGATGCAATGAGTAATACGGAAAATAATGAGTTTTCTAAGGAAAAGCCTGCTCAATTTCTGAGAATGGCGGAAATGGATCCATTTGGTGCTCAAGAAAAGTTCTGGAAGTAGCAAGCAACCTAAGGCTTAATATCACAATTGCAGCTGGCATTTCTTTTTGTAGCAATAATTGCTCAGGATAAATCTATTGGGAAAGAAGAGCCATACATTATTGCACATTCTGTTAACTCAGACCAAGAAGTCAAATGTGGTATTTAAAATCACTCCTACTTGGACATAGCTGGAAATTCCTAGAAACAGTAAAGTAATGATGATTGACCCAGAAGTAGGTATTTCATCCCATGGAAGAAACATGGCATTAAGTGTCAACTAGGAGCAGGTTATGGCAATATGTGATACAATTATACATGCAAAAAGCAAAACCAGAGTCTCGTGCAAGTCACATTTTCAAGGTGAAAATCTTCATCAATTGGCCACTGAACTTAGATCCCAGCCTGGGCAAATATAGCTTTGTGGCATTGACATCATTAATATTGACCATTGTTGAGAAGAAGAAATGTTGAATGATAGAACTGACTACCATGATGAGAAAGATGGAACCCAAGTCTCTGGAGGACAACAGAAGTCACTGATCCCAACTTTCCAAACCTGGACAATGATTATGAATTGTATCCCTTGGCACCACAAGTCAAAAGATTTGGTTGCAACACCTGGTACATAAGCAACAGGACAGTTCACTTGAAGCCCAGCAGATCTTGCTAGATGGGAGCATTTATAGCTTTGGGGCCCTATTGAGGTTTTCAGCAAGTTTAGATGAATTGGACCACCATAAACCTCCTTTTTTGCCAAGGAAGTATGCTTTGGCCGCCCAGCGGCTTGCCTTTTCCACTTGCCTGTTTACGCCTACCTTAGATTCACTCAAGTTCCCTTTGATTAGAGTTTCAATATCATTCATCCTAATTCTGATCAAATTCCCTACATTGAGTCTGGTGTTTGTTTGGCTTATGACAATAAGAAGAGTGGCAGACTTCTGAATGGTATTCTGCATATTCATTTAAGTGGTCTGTGGATCAGAAGTTGCATTCAGACACAGCATATGGTCTCTCAACTAGGTTTGACATATAGAAAGCCAATTGTGTGGATTTGCTGAATTCTATGGAGGACTTAGAATAGTAAACCATGAAATTAATAATGAAGAATAAGGAATCGAAGAAGAAGACTGCATCTGCTTCTATGATTTTATCAAACTTTTAGGCTCACTTTGGGAAAGAACAGGTTCCAGACTAGAGTGGTGAATAAAAGCTTAAATCCATTATGGGGTAGAAAATCCAGTTTGTGGGTAGAGGACCAATTTAAAGATTTTGTTGTGTCTAATATGGAGAGGATCATGGCTATCAGTATAGCAGTACTAAGTGAAGTAGAATAAGCCTGTCCTTGTTGTGCTGTTTCTTTATCCTATTACCACACAGCGAAGATGGGAGAATCCTGCAGAATGGTACAAAGAAGGGTGGAACAAAGCACTCAGGATTGTCTATCTTCATCATTTTTGTAGAAGTAAAGGCTGAAATGAAGGCAAATGCACTAGTGATCTATGTTTTCCGCCTTTTGCAGTTGAAACTATCATGGAGAAAACAAGATTCATCTCACAGTCAAGCTTGTTAATGTTTGGAATAGTGACCTGCTCAACGAAAGCATTAGAACCAAAGGGAGCCCAAATGCTGACCCTGTTTTCCTAACAAAGATTGAACTCTTATCCAAACTTCGTCATCGTCATGAGTTGTACTTCTCTTGGCTACTTCTCAGAATCCCAATGAAAACTTGCTTGCATACCATCTCAGCTGTTATTGAAGAGCAATTTAGCGTGGACAATAGATATCCTTGAAGAGGCTCATATGTTTCATTCAACTGAAGAGTCCAGAAATCTCTTTGCAACAACCAGGAACTGATCTAGAATCCACAACATCTAGTTGCAATTCTGAGATCCCCTTCAGATATTATTCCTGGTTTTAAAAACACTGCAAACGACTATACACATTGTCGAATCCTCAATGAAATGAATTCATCCATTACTGCTTAGTTTAACACTTGGAATTGCACATCTTAATTGTTAAATTCCTATCTGCATGGAATTCCAAGAACTTTCTCTTGAAGTTCTCGTGTGCTGAAAGAGAAGCAAGGAAAGTTAAATTCTACAGTTAGAGAGAATGGAGATAATTGGAGCATCTGGGGTTTTTGAAGAGTATCAGGCATTAATTAATGCAAGGTAATGAGACAGAACTTGATGAAAATGATAGTATGATTTTAGATGATAAGGAAAACGACATATCTGATGATGAAATAGAAGACTGCACTTATGCATGGCCACCCTACTGCACTTACTATTAGGTGGAAGCCTAAAGATGAAGGCTTGAGCAGCAAGAAAAATGAGTATCAGAAGAACCCTCTGCTGTGGTTTCTTTTTCCAGTGAACAACAGAGGAAGGTGCATTGGCTGTGGAACCCGTAAAAAGGAATCTGTGGTTCATTGGATAGTCTACATGTAGACAAGATGGAGGATTGAACCAATTGGAGAAGCCCCAAAAGCAAAAGTTATGCAGTCATCTACAATAATCAATTGCACATCAATTTTCTGCAATCATACTTACAAGAAACCATGAGAGCCATCAAATTGAGCACTTGTTTTTCTCGTACCACTGTGCAGAAACCCTGTTGTCAACTTCACCATATATCAATCCAAAACCATAATTGGGGTCTTCTCGGAAAGTTGTGTGAGAAATAAGGGAGCTGTGAGACTTCTTTTCCAGCTTGCTGAGGAGGGTGATTTGGACACTCATGAAATGATCAAGATAGGTGCTCTTGGTGATGCCGAAGTGGTATTTGGAGTGCATGTCGATCATGAAACACCCACAAGCAGTATAGTGTCTCGTTCAGGACCTTTCCTAGCTTCAATGTGCTCTTTTTGAAACAAGAATAGTAAGGAAAGGTGGGCATGCAGCAGAACTCCACACCAATGTGCATTCAATACTTTCTGTATGAGCAAATTCTACAAAAGGAGCTCTGTTGGACAGTGGTGTCACAAGTGGGATTGATTTCCTCTTTCGAATCACATCAAAGGCTTTAATTCATGAAGATGATAATATGATCAATGGCTTGAATGATCCCCATGCGGATTCAAAAGATACGGATCTTCAAGACACTAGAGCCAAAGCTTCCTACGTAGTTTCAAATGCTTCAATGCCTAAAGATTCCATAATCAGGTGGCAAACCTATGCAGATGGGAGTAAAGGCTGTTTGAGACTACAGAAAGAAATGTCAATGATGGCTTTGGCACACTTGAAATTATTCCAGATGCAACTCCAATTGTGTTAACTAAACCCTTCAATTGAAGAAAATTGGATATGTCAGTGTTGATTATATAGAAAGGACAGAAAGTTGTTGATGAATCATATCTAGTAGTGAAAAGCAAACAGTCTGGGACATGTGGTAGTCAAGTACAGGCACATTTTTCTTTAGGAGCCACTGTGGGTGCTGTAATTATCCAACCTGCGAATGATCTTGAAATATAATTACATGACAACAAAGAAGAAAAACTTGAAGGAATTACTTCACGAGAAATCTGATCCTTATAACTCCAAGAATCCAAAGGAAGATAAGATCCTTTGGTCATGTCCATTCACTTTACTGGGGCAAAGAATGGAAGAAGGAAGCCTTACAATTTGAAATTGTGAGTGAAAAACTGGAATGCTTGAGGAGTTTAAACCTTTCTGATGATGATCTGGGCTAGCTTCTCAAGAAATTCTTTGAAGTGGATGCACTTTTTGGGATGACGGTCCTACTTGTAACCTACCAAGTTAACCTCCTTCCTGTATTTCATTCTATTCTGTGGATGTCAGATATGGGAATTATACAAGCAGCTATTGGCTTCAAGCCCAGAATTTGAGAATCTTGTCAATGCTCACAAAGAAACCTCCAGTTCTGAAAGGCTTGCAGAGGTTACACCTGAGAAATTTGAAAATTCCATTACTGAGATCAGGAAGACTTATGTAGAGAAGCAATTCAAAACACCTAGCAGTGATCAGTTGATCAAGCAAGAAATCTAAGATAGGAGAGACTTCATTTACAGTTTCACATGATAGTAATCATTATCTAGGATCTATTCTTGAGGCTTCATTCTCAAATGACAGTTTCTCTAGCAGCTTGGATGATAGATCAGGACACAAACTTCACCCTAAATCCATTGGTCATTCCTATGATCAGCCATAGTTATCAAAAGCTAATACAAAATTTTTGGACTCAACAACCTCGTTGAACAAAGAGGAGGAGAAACAGCAGGATGACAATAGCAGTAAAGCTGGTCAAAGATATTCAATTATGATCAACTCAAGGCTAACATGGATAAGACAATCAGTTCTTCAGACAGGAGACAAATTATTCTGAGGATGCTTATGCTGTTATTGACTTCTCACCAAATCAGAAGACAAAAATCCAAATGATAGAGCCACCTCTTAACTGCCAGCATGAAAATTGAGACACAGGGCAATATAATCTGCCCTACCCAGATTGGCTATTATGGATACACTCTTGCTGAAGTTCCAAGCAGTAGCTTTTATGGACTTGTTGAAGGATGTCGAAACTAAACCCCTTAGAGGGGAAGAATAGAAAACTGGTTGGACAACTTGGGAATGATAAAGTGTCAGCAGAGATGCTGAGTTTACAACTTGGAAAAACAAAAATGGAGCTTGAGCAAGAAACAAATAAATGTGCATGTCACTTCCTTATACAAGACCACCTTGGTGCACACTATTATTCTCCTAATGCTTCTCTTTTCCTTGCAATCTTACCCGTTTTAAATCTGGTTTTCAAAATCTTTTTCATTAAAATAATCACGGTTCCTAAATTCCATCCTTAGGTCAATAACATGCATCCAAATTTTAATAAAACTTTAGCTGCCAAGTTTCATTCTAGTATGCACCTTTTTTTATTTTCCTTATTTAAATACTTTTCCTTTTTTTTTTCTTGATTTTTAATAAACATAAGTAAATTTTATAATTCATAAATTAATGGAATTTATATAATTAATCTACAAAAATGAAACAGGTAGTGGTCGGACCCAATGTACATGATGTACTTCTGTGTTAATTGATTCTGGTTACCTGTTTATTGATTATGTACTGACTTTGTCTATTATGATAGCATTCAACTTGTAGTTAAAGTACATCCTGAATCTATCTTGCTTACTCATTTTGTATTATTATGATTTTTGATTTCCCGGTATTTATATATTAATCAATCAATTGTCACAGTTATTCCACCTTATTTAGTAGAAACCTTTTTAGGACTTAGAGGGGTGCTACTATTTTGGTACCTTCCCAATAGGTAACCTAACCCCAAACTTAGACTTAGGTTTTTTCAAACTTGTCTTTCCAAATCAGGAGTCATTTTTAGGGTCTTATTTCTTATTTTATTTTCCCTTTAAAAAAAATAAAATAAATGGTGACTCCATTTAAAAAAAAATAAAAATCAGTTTTTCTCTAAAAAGCGAGTTTTGCCATTGAGTGGGACTACAAAAGAAAAATGCAGGTCCGCACATGATTAAGATACCTGCATGATTAAGAGATATTGTCTTTTAAGATATGAATTGTTATGTTTCAAAGTAACCTTAATCTGCAACATGATCAATATGGAAAGATGCTTGGGACATTGAGCAATTGAGAGAAGGTATGAAGAAGGATGACCTAATGAAATAATAGGGGGTTAATTAAAAATAAATACAAATTGAGTGGCTATATGATTCTAATTGTTGCTTGGTTTGGGATTAATCCATTTTTTTTAAAGGGCACTTTGATGTTTTTGTCAAGATGTATGCCCACATAAAGCAAAATATTTAGATGGTGATAAAGAAATCTAAATACCAATGATCTTTCACGATCTCATTCTATGATTGATCTCTTTCTCAAGAGTCAAAGAAAAATAAAAGAATTGCCTTATAAATTAAAGAAGTATAAAATAGATGAACCTTTAATAAGGTTGAGAGAGAAAAAATTCTACAATCTTTTACCATCTTGTATATATTCTATTCAACTTGACATTAATAACAATGTTATAAAGGACTAATGAAGATTGTGGATGTTACTTCCTAATCTATTCAAGGTTGAAAATAACTCAAAACTATGATAATATGAAACTAAGTAAGAAATTCATTCAATATCTAAAATTTTAAATCTCCTTTAGAGTTGGATTATTTTTTGAACCCTTTTAAATTAGTTCCTTTTTTATACATTTTTTCAACAATTAGTATCTTTGATATGTCTTTTTATTATTTGGATCTAGAGTATGATCGTATTCAAGTACAGTTAATTGGGAAATGACTCAATTTTTCAGTTATAAAGATTTTAAAAAAAAATTATCAAGGTTATAATAGGTTAGAAAGGAAAGATTCTTTTGTTGGTTAGACTAACCAAAAAGATGATATGAAATTTAATTATTATGAAAATTTTGATCATATTATGGAAACCTAGAGATTCATCTCAAAATTGTGATGATTGCAATTTTATAGTGGATTCTAAAGGAGTTGTTTAACTATCTTTTCTTTTATTTCAAAGGCACCCAGGGAAGTGCCCACATTGGGGATTTACCAAAATTCATGTGACATAAGAGTATTGAAGCAAAAGAGCAAGTTTAAAAAAAAAATAAAAAATATGAAGATAACATTTAAATATTTACCTGTGAGGTATGTTTATTTCCTTCCATTGTCCCTATTGATCCTTTACTTTAATGCTTATAGGTAAAACATCAATCCTACATCAAAAGCATGCCTCTAAAATTCGTAAATAAGAAAAGTGAAAATAGCACTACATTAGTCCAAAAACTAGTGGATTCAAAGTCAGTGAGGGAACCCTAACACCAAAATTTTTATGAATTCAAGCACAATTGAAGGATCTCTCATTTCTATGTGGACTTAAAACAAGAATAAATTATCATTAGGATGAAAACAAATTATCATATAATAATTATTCAAAGATTTCCCATATGATTCACTAATATAGATTTACATATACTAAGTACCTAAAGGTGATTGTTCCTTTTATGCATTGTGCATGGCAAAGCCCAAAATCATCCTAGGCTATGCCTAGGTTGGAGTTTAAACTCCTTGTTAACGTTAGTTGGTCCCATTTGGATCATTCCATTTATTAACTCCATGACATATGTAGATTTGCTTACATCGACTACCTAAGATTATTTCCCCCTTTATGCATTGTGCATGGTAAGTTCCAAAATAAACTCCAACAATGCCTAGGTTAGATGTCAACTTCTTGTTAACTTTAATTGGTCCCATCTCTCTCATTCTATTTACCACTCTGACTTCCCAAAACAATGCAATTCAATCAATAATCTTTCCATGTTGGCTATGAGAAATGACCATCCACTTACCTAATTAGGAAGGTTCATTTGAAGAAATCATGTTTATAACCCCACAAGAAGTTTAATAAATAATTTAATCATGACATAATTGATCAAAGCTCAATTATTACATATTTTGCATTTTATTTCATATCTCTCAAATGACATTAAGTTCTAATAACACCATTCTAAGAGTATTACAAATCCCTATCATATTCTCATAATTATTTTGTTTATATAATATTTTTAATCTTGCTAATTATAGGATCTTTTCACCAATAATAAAGGATGAAGAATTGGTTATTGAATCTTAGACATCTATCTCTCCATGGATAACATCAAAGTTCAACAATAAGGTTTCATTTTAGCTAAGAATTAAGTAGCAACACTAGTTGTCAATGTGTCCAATTCAAAGACTAATCTCACCCATTCATTTTTCAAAATTGAAGCTCTCATCCAATTTCCTAATTTGCAGCCAATTGAAGAGTAATTGTTGCCAATAATTTTTGTCCTTAGTTTGAGAAGTTGAATTTGAACTATCTACTTATCTACATCTTATTAAATGTAGGATTTCTATATTTCATTTGAAAAGAGAAATAAAAATAGTTTTAACTTGACATTTTAGCAAGGTTTTTATAGAGGCTTTTTTTAGAGATAGTTTTTCCTATTCACTAAGTTTCCTTCTTCCAAAGCTTAGAAAGAATGTCTACATAATACCTTCAGTAAAGTATGAATTTATGAACAATCCTATCTAGTGGAAGGGTGAACATTCTTTTGAAACTCCATGAATATTTTATCTATTTCAAATTTTGATTTTAATTTTTTTAGGTCTACTTTCTCTAGAAATACATATTCATATAGATATTACTTAGATTGTCATGTGACAATGCTTGTTTCATATTTTGATTCTTTGTATTTGAAATCTATTGTTAATCCTATTTGAGTGAATTAAAACAATAAACTTCTTTCTCAATAAATAAAATTTTCAAATAAGTTTGTTTTTTATTGTTTTATTATTGAATTTTTAGATTCAACTTCAATCTAATGCTTTGTAGTTGTTAATTTGATTGACAATGTTCCGATATATTTTCTTATTTTTTATTTTCCTTCATATATGTGTGTAAGAGGATTGAACTGAAGATTTAGATGAGTATAATGTACATTGTTGTGGGTTTAAAAGTTTATTTATTTAACATAGGCATCTTCTTATATTGCTTTTAATCCATCTAATGTGAAGAGTGTAAGTTTTTAATTTGTATAAAACAAAATTGATTTCAAATCTAGTACTGATATTAGGCTTTTCATGATTTTAAAATTGTAAATAACTAGCTAAAGAGTTTTTGGAAATAAAAATTTTGTTGAAAATCTTTGATAATCCTTAATTTGACCATGAGGGATTGTAAGTTTTTTAGAGAGTTTTCAAGGATGAATTTAACAAAATTAATCATTAAAAAATTCAATTCATTGCATTTTATATCAAGAAGTGAGCATAGAAAATCACTTCAACTTTAGCATCCATCCACTCATTTATTTGTTCTATTTCTTTTATATCTTTTGAATCTATTTTCACCTTAGAATTTTAATCAAAGTAATCTCTACAACTAACCTATTTTTCAATCCTTCCCTAGTCTATCTTGAACTTGTTAATCCCACTTTGTGTGGATTTGATATTCAATACTCATTAGGTATTACAAATTTAAGACCTTTGTACTTCAATAATCATTTTTTTCACTAAGTAAATAGACTAGTTTGAGGGTCTTGACTCAATGTCTATAGTTAGCTTGTTGAGGCAAGAATGATTCACAAATTACCAAACATATCTTGGCTAGATTGAGAAAGTGAAAATCATGATTTTCACCTTTAAGTGTCACCTTCACCATAATTTCATACTAAAGTAATTATCTAGCCGCCAATATAGGATGTTTTCATTAGCTTATGTTTCTTTCAAATTAGATATTTACATCTAAGAAACCTCTTATGAGGTCTTACCAATCGTCTTTTATGCTGAGTCCTACTCATTACTTAAATTTGAACACCTTTATGTTCATCTCCTTATACCTCACTCCCTTCTTCTCTCATTCCCTTTGTAAGCAGAATATGATAACTTATAAGTGGTCTATCTTTTCCTCTTAATAAGAAATATCTCAACAAGACCATGTTAGCAAGCATCACTTTCTCATTTATGAGAGAAAAACGCTCAATTGGGCTTGCAATGACTTTTCAATCTTATATGCTTATGAGTAAGATTTAGTTTTACCAACCGCCATAGCAAGCATTATGCAATACAATTAGTATAACAACTTTGAATGTTATAAAATTATGAAATAAAAAACACTATTAGACATAAAATATTTGAAATTATGCCATCAAATGCATACCTTAGCCATGATTTACAACAAGAATTAATGAATACTTCGTCATTTTTTTTCATGGGAAGAAGAATCAAACCATTCTCGATCATCCATTCCTAATATAAATAGCATAATTGTAAGAGTCATAACTAAGTTATTTTAGGTAGCCAATTATCTTCTTCCAATCTCATGCATTGGAAACAAAAACTTATTTCATTTTGAAGCCTTAACCAACCTAAAAACATAATAATCCTAAATGAAATGAACAAAATGAAAAAAAAAAAGAAGGTTGGAAATAAATAAAAACAAAAAATTTTATTTCTCTTAAATGATAAGTATAATAAATAATCAATTGAATTAGTAAAATCAAGATGCTTACCTAAAATCTTATAAACTATAAAATTGGAGAAGCAATTTTAACGTTGATTGTTCATTAATAAAATAATATATATCAAATTAAAATGTTTATTATTAAAAAATAAATCTATATATTGAAATGGAGTGAAATGGGAAAGAAGATCTAATTTATTCTTAGATCTACCAATTAAGCCAATAGAGAAAACAAATAATGGAGTTAATTGAGTACAATATTGAAGCAATGCCTATATTATATTAAATCTTGAAAGAGATTGATTATATAATTATTTTGAAGACAAGGAGTCTAGCAAATTAATTTTGTTGCCAATGATAAGGTAGCTCCAAAATGTTGTTCGGAATTCTTTGTAGCCACCCTAGAAGAAATACTCATTAACAAATCAAAAAAACTTTCATCCATTAATTAAAACTATTAATGCATACCATACTAAACATGTTAATAAGTGATCTTTTCCCAGTTGGAGATATTTTAGGAAAAAAAAATTAATGATCATTCATATTTGAACCACGTGAATAATTTAACAATTAAACTACCATATAAATGTCAAGAATGTAAAGAGATTGTGAATAGAAAATACATAGTTCAATGTTCCATAGTATATTGATGTCTTATACAATTAATCTACGTGACCCTAATGAATGCTATCTACTTGAACTTGTTTTAGGAGCATTGGATAGAGAATTGTAATCTCTTTTGGTCCTTGCCTGAAAATAATATTTATTATTCTATTGCATTGATTTATGTGTAGTTAAAAGAAAATAAATAGGATATGTAAAGCATATAAATACATAGCGAAGTTTTTGGTTGTAATCTCTATAATAGAAGGACTTCTGGCATTTCCATTTATTAAGAAATCATTAAAGGTTTCTAAGAATAAAGATGGTATCTAGACTTTAGATGAATTTCACATTTCCTTATGTTTGTTTTAAATTTTTTAAAAGGTCCATGGGTTGTCACTGCTTTTGTATTAAAGCTATGTTTTGTTCGGTTTATGAAAAGTGCTAAAACAAGAAAAAATTCTAATATATATATATATATATATATTCATTTAATTTCAATTAACCAAAACCAAATATTCACTAAATATCCATGGTGCTCCCACAATTTTTTGTTTTTTTGTTTTTTTTGTTTTTTGTTTGTTATTGAAATAACTCTATTCCAAAGGTATTAAAAGTCATGCTTTATTTTTTCTTTGTAGGTTTTATGTGGGCCGAGTTGATATCTTGATCCAATGGTTGGAGTATGGTCAACCAGAATGGAAGGCTGGAATTAGGCTAGAAGGGTAAAAAACCAAGACATGAGAGAGAGGAAGGTCTTTTAGATTTACTAAAATTTTAGTATTACCTGCATTTAGGGGAGAGAATGAGGGAGAGAGAGAGAGAGAGAGAGAGAGAGAGAGAAAATCTCATGTCAAATAAGACAATGTAAGAGGCAGGTAGGATGTCCACGTGGGGCCCTCACATGAATACCCTTTTCACTTTCTTGTTCTTCCTTGTCTTTCGGTTTACCAATTTGCCCACATCCCCCTTTTCTTTCCATCAATTATTTGGTTCATTCCAATTTTTACCAGATAGGCGTTATTTTCTTTTACACTATTGTAACTTTTTTCTTCTCTAGTATTAAATAGTATCTAGATCTTTTTTCTTCTCGGGTATCAAATAGTATCTGGATTTAATACAAAGATAAAATTTCAGGATTAAGATTTTAATATTACTTTTCATTTCACTATTTATAACTTTTTCCTTCTAATCTATTTTAAATCCTTAAAGTTAAATAATTTTTAGTAATAAATGTCTAGACATTAACAATGATCAATAATATCTTTTAAAAAATAAATTTAAAATATTTTTTCTTAAAATATATCAAGTTTTTTCATAAGCATATTTTTTACTCAATTACAGATGAAATATTCTAAATTGATTTTGATTTAAGAATTTTTAGTATTAATTGATTCACTTTCTAAATTTAAAATTTTTAAAAATAAGTATACTCATTAAAAAAAATCTAAATCTATATCTTGCTTGATTAAAAATTTATTTAATTGGTAAAAAGTTCTTAAAAAATAGAAATATTTGCAAAAAAAAAAAAAAAAAACAATTATTCTAGATTAATTTCGATTCATTATTTCCTAATATTTGTGTTTGTTTTTATTTTTTAAAATTTTTTTAACTTATGAATGAATGTTGTTAGCCCAAGGGTTCTCCTAATCATATTTTGATGATAACAAATCATGGTTAAGTTACTAATTGGTTTGAATTATAAAGAATTTCAGGTGTTAATTTGGAAATTCATCAAAAGATCTAATGGATGCAAGATCAACACTTTTGAAAGACCTTTTAATCATAGGAAACATATGTAAGATGAATGCATGGGTGCACTTGAGATTTACATATCATTTCACGTATCTTTGAAAAACTTGGTTTATGCTTTAAAGTTACATTTCCATCCAAATCTGAGTTTTATCAAATGAACCTTAGGCAAAATGTTTCAAAATTGACATATTATTTTACCTAAAGATCTTGCCTAAGTGTTAGAAGCAAAAAAAACCAGAAAAAGATAGGTTTTGGGGCCAAAAGTGATGAACTGGTCGAGGTACTGGCCAAACCGGCTCAACCAGCTAGGGTACCGGTTGACCGATTACCCCTTCACGGTCGAGGTTTGGTCGAGAGATGCAAAAAATACTCTCTCTTCCAATAGCCTTTCTTTCTTGGTCGAGGGATTTGCCTTCCTGGTCGAGGTTCGTTTGAGGGTAACGGTCACCTGCCAAACATTAAATGCTCCAATGACTAGTGAACTGGTCGACTCCCAGCTCGACCGGTTGAGGCTGCTTTTTGATTTTTTGGCTCCCGAGGTTAGAAACCTATGAATTGAAAGCTTCACTTCATTTATGAGAAAGAGAACACTTGTATTTATTTATTTACCTACTTGTTTTTGCCATAAAAGCTCTCATTCTTTTCGTGGTGCATCAAATCTTCATTTGCAATTTCTTTAGTACACCCTTGTGATTCATCCTAGCCTTTAGTTATATTTAAGACATTGTTGAGCTAGGTTGAGAGATTCATACTTGTTAATTGAGTGTTAAAGCCTTTAAGTGAGTAAAGACTTGAAGAGATTGTGTAAGAGCCCATTGGAGTCAGAATCCAAGTGTAAAAAGTTATTAGAAGCTTAGTTGAAGCTTCAAGTATAAGTGGAACCCTCACTCGGTTAGGAGCTTGAGGAGAGTGGATGTAGGCAAGGAAGTGTTGAACCACTATAAATTTGAATTTGCTTTCTATATCCTTATCTCTTTATATTTGTGCTTTTTATGATTAATTTTATTATGTTTAAAAAGAATTTTTTTAAAACTCCTATTCACCCCTCTATCCCTTCTTGGGTGTTTTTATCCTTTCAGATTAGCCCTTTATTTTCTCAATTGGTATAAGAGCTAGACCTCTTGTTTAAAACTTAATTGTCTAAGAGGAAATGACTAATCCAATAGAGCTCCATTTTTTATGGGAACTGATTATCCCTATTGGAAAACTAAAATGACTTGGTTTTTACAATCAACCGATTTATACGTATGAGACATTATTGAAGATGACCCAATTTTTCCTTCAAATCTAGTTGATGGAGTCATGGTTCCAAAACTCAAGCAAGAATGGGATGAGCGTGATAGAAGAAATTTTCAATTAAATGCTAAGGTCGTTTATAATTTGCAATGCTCTATGGATAGAAATGAATATAAAAGAATATGTCAATGCAAATTGGCTAAATAAATTTGGAGATTACTTGAAATAACTCATGAAGGAACAAATCAAGTTAAAGAATTAAAAATCAATTTACTTGTTCATAGCTATGAATTGTTTTTTATGAAAGATAATGAAACTATTGTTGAGATGATCACTAGGTTCACCGACGTTGTCAATGGTCTTGAAGCCTTGGGAAAGACCTACAAGGAATTCGAAAAAGTGATGAAGATCTTGAAGTCATTACCATCAAAGTAGCATACAAAGGTCACCGCAATTCAAGAAGCCAAAGACTTGACCAAGCTACCTTTGGAGGAGCTCATAGGTTCATTGATGACATATGAGATCAATTTGACAAAGAAGCAACAAGAAGAGAAAGACAAAAGGAAGAAGAGCATAGCTCTCATAGCTACAACTAAGGAAGAAGAAGAAGTTAAAGAACAAAAACAAAGTGAAGAAGATGAAGACTTAGTCCTCATCACAAGAAGTTCAACAAATTCATGAGGGGTGAAAGGTTTAGAGGAAGAAGGTTCACTTCTAGAAGAGACTTTTCTAAAAAGGAATCTCCATCTCATGGTGACAAGAAGAGATGGAAAGAGAAAGGAGACTAGGTGTGTTTCAAGTGTAAGAAACAAGGACACATTAAATATGATTGTCCTCTCTACAAAAGTGAAGCTAAGAAGAGAAAGAAGAAGGCAGTGATGGCCACTTAGAGTGAAAGTGAAGATGAATCCTCCAAAGAAGAAAATGAGAAAGAACTGGCAAACATGTGCTTTATGGCAATAGATGAACTTGATGAGGTAAACTCTAACCTTGGTGATGAAGACATACATGATGCTTTTGAAGAATTGTATGAGGATTTTGAAAAACTTAGTTTGAAAAATATTTCTCTCAAAAAAAGAACTTGGAGAAGTAAAAGAAAAATTTTCAAATGTTGAAGTTTCTAAAACTTATCTTGAAAAAGAAAATGAGATTCTAAGAAAGAAAAATGAATGGTTGACCTCCTCTCTTTCAATCTTTTCTTGTGGACAAAAATCTTTTAAAATGATTCTAGCTAGCCAAAAAATGTGTTTTTGAAAAATAAGGGCTAGGATTCAAATCTTCAAAAAATCAAAAGTATTTTAAAAACTATTTTGTAAATGAATCCACAAGTGAAGGTCCTTCCACTACTTGTAACTTTTGTCGAAGAGGAGGACACATTAGTAGTACATGCCCTTTAAGAAATGGTTCTCAAATAATTTAAATGCAAAAGCTAAAAAGATTTGGATTGAAAAATCCAAGGTCACTAACCCTCAAGGACCCAAAAAGATATGGGTACCTAAATTAACTTGAGTTTTATGTTGTAGGGTTCAAAGAAGGATAAGTGGTTCTTGGATAGTGGATGCTCAAGACACATGGTCGGAGATGAATCTAAGTTTGCTTTTCTTACGAAGAAAAAGGGAGGATATGTTACCTTTGGAGACAATGCAAAAGGAAAGATCATTGGTCAAGGTAACATTTGTAATGACACATTCTCTCTCATTGAAAGTGTTTTATTAGTAGATGATCTAAAACATAACCTTTTAAGCATTAGTCAACTTTGTGACAAAGGTTTTAAAGTGATTTTTGAAGAATCTCATGGCATTATCAAGGATATTCAAAATGATAAAACCATCTTCATAGGTCATAGATGTGATAATGTTTACGCTATAAATATTTCAAAATATGATGGGCCATGATAGATGCTTTTCCAAAATGCATTATCAAAGTTGGTTGTGGCATAGGAGGTTGGGACATACTAACATGGACCTTATTTCCCAACTCAACAAAGATGAATTTGTTAGAGACCTTCCCAAAATAAATTTTCAAAAAAATAAATTTTTTTAAGCTTGTCAAGTGGGAAAGCAAATAAAAAACTCTTTTAAAAACAAAAATGACATTTCCACATCTAGGCCACTTGAGTTATTGCATATTGATTTATTTGGTTCATCTATGACACCAAGTCTTTGAGGAAAGTCTTATGCATATGTTATTGTGGACGACTTCCTTAGATACACATAGGTCTTGTTTTTAAGTCAAAAGAATGAAGCCTTTTATGAGTTTTCAAAGTTTTGCAATAAGATTCAAAATGAAAAAAGTTTTGCAATTACTTGTCTAAGAAGTGATCATGGGAGAGAATTTGAAAATATCGATTTTAAATATTATTGAAATGAGCATGGAATTGATCACAAATTTTCAACTTGTAGAACTCCTCAACAAAATGAGGTAATTAAAAGGAAAAATAGAACCCTTCAAGAAATGGCAAGAACCATGCTAAATGAAAACAACCTACCAAATTAACACTTCTTATTATTTTTTAAATAGAGTTTCATTAAGGTCTATACTTAAGAAAACTCCCTATGAGCACCAAAGACAATCTTGGAAAATTTGATGTAAAATCAGATGTTGGAATTTTTCTTGGTTACTCATCTTCAAGTAAAGCCTTTAGAGTTTTCAACAAAAGAACCATAGTTGCAGAGAGTTCATCCATGTTATTTTTTATGAATCTAACAATTCTCTCCAAGAAAGAGAGAGTGTTGATGATGATTTAGGTTTGGAGACCTACATGGGAAGATTGCAAATTGAAGATAAAAGACAGCAAGAAGAAAATGGAGAGGATCCCAAGAAAGAAGGATCACCATTGGCACTACTCAACAAGTGCAAGGTGAATCAAGCCATGACCTTCATAAAGAATGAAAATTTGTCATCAATCACCCACAAGATCAAATCATAGGTAACCATCTAGTGGGGTAAGAACTAGATCCTCTCTTAGAAACGTTTGCAATAATCTAGCTTTTATATCTCAAATTGAGCTTAAAAATATAAATGATGCTTTAGATAATGAAAATTGGATGATTACTATCTAAGAAGAGTTAAATCAATTTGAAAGAAGTGAAGTATGGGAATTAGTACTAAGACCTTCAAATCAAAGTGTTATTGGAACTAGATGTATCTTTAGAAATACATTGGATGAAAATGGCATAATTGTTAGAAATAAAGCAAGGTTGGTAGCCCAAGGTTTTAATCAAGAAGAAGGGATAGATTATGAAGAAACCTTTGTTGGAAGCCATTAGGATGCTACTTGCCTTTGCATGTTTTAAAGACTTTGTTTTGTATCAAATGGATGAGAAAAGTGTTTTTTTAAATGGTTTTATAAATGAAGAAGTGTATGTTGAACAACCCACCTAGCTTTCAAAGTTTCAACTTTCCTAACCATGTTTTTAAACTTAAAAAGACACTTTATGGTTTGAAATAGGCACCTAGAGTATGGTATGAAAGATTGAGCAAATTTCTTTTGGAAAATGGTTTTAAAATGGGAAAAATTGACATAACTTTTCATAAAAACCAAAGAAAATGATATGCTCTTAGTTAAAATATATGTTGATGATATCATTTTTGGTGCTACTAATGTCTCTTTTTGTGAAGAATTTTTCTAAGTGCATGCATAGTGAGTTTGAAAAAAGCATGATGAGATAACTCAACTTCTTCCTTGGACTTCAAATCAAGCAACTAAAAGAATGAACCTTCATCAATCAAGCAAAGTATATAAGAGATCTTCTCAAAAGGTTCAACATGGAGGAAACCAAAAAAATGAAGACTCCAATGAGCTCATCCATCAAACTTGATAAGGATGAGAAAGGTAAATCCATTGACTCTACTATGTATAGAGGCATGATAGGATCTTTGTTATACTTGACCGCTAGTAGACTCGACATTATGTATAGTGTATGCTTGTGTGCTAGATTTCAATCTTGTCCCAAAGAATCTCACTTAAGTGTCATAAAATGAATCCTGAAATATTTGAAAGGGACAATGGACATAGGCTTATGGTATCCTAAGAGTGATAACTTTAAATTAATTGGTTTTTCGGATGCTGATTTTTCCAGTTGCAAGGTTGAAAGAAAAAGCACTAGTGGCACTTGTCATTTCTTAGTACACTCACTTGTTTCATGGCATAGTAAGAAGCAAAATTCAGTAGCTTTGTCAACAGCGGAAGCCGAATATATAGCAGCTAGTTTATGTTGTGCACAAATCCTTTGGATGAAACAAACACTTAGTGATTTTGATTTATCTTTTGAGCATGTTCCCGTTAAATGTGATAATACCAGTGCCATAAGTATATCAAAAAATCCTGTGCAACACTCTAAGACTAAGAATATAGAGATTAGACATCATTTTCTTAGAGATCATGCACAAAAGGGTGACATAACACTTGAATTTATAAGCATTAAATATCAACTTGTCGATATCTTTACAAAACCTCTAAGTGAAGAACAATTTGTTGATATTAGAAGACAATTAAGGGTGATTTCATTATGATAAAATGTTTTCTTAATGAATTCTTGATGAATATACCTTCTGATTGCATAAATTTCATGTCACATGCATAATATAGACATATACTTAGATAATGGTCAAATTTTGACCAAAAATCAAAATTCTCTTGGCATTGGGCATAAAAAATTAGGGATTTCAACTAAAAAGAGCGGGAAGAGGATCACAAAATGAAAAATATGCGCAAAAATTGGAAAGTAAAAAACATTGACCGCATTGACCAGGCAGTTGATTGGATAAGGACCGATCGACCGGTTCATCAGGGTTAGGAATTTTAAGAGGCTCCCATGCTTTTTTTATCTGCACCATTCTCCTTCGATTCTTCAGGGTTTTTATGGTTTTGGCTTTTAAAGACTGATTTCAGTGCATTTTGGACCATTTAACCTGATTTTGGGAGAGTTTTGAAGACTTTGAAAGCTAAGGTTTCCGTTTTGGGTAGTTTTCTCTTCCTTAGGTGCATCATAGTCAGCTCTATCATAGATTCCTCTCCATTTTCATTCGTCCAGGTTTCAAGTGTGAGCCTCTACCAGTTCTCTCTCTTCATTTTGCTTAGTCTCCATCTTTTACGGCCCCCAGGCGAGAGACTGCGACCTTTAGGGCATAGGCAAGCACCCAATTGAGCTGTCTCAGCCAAAGGCACACCGAAAGGCGTGGTTTGACACCACCTTATTCAGTTTTGTGGAGGACTACCAACAGTACAAGCAACATTTTGCTCAGAGATGAGTAGTTCCTAGGAGACCTTAATTTTCCCCAACTTTAGCACTTTGAATTTGAGAATTTATTCACTATGATGGGCTGGTTGTTTGCAGTTACTATTTCTGAGCTGATTTTTTTGACATTTTTGTGAGCTTTTTACTTGAGGGCAACTTATGGCATGGGTGGGCCAATCGCTTCTACTGTTAGAGGAGTTGATATTCATCTGGACTCAGAGAACATCTATCTTATCTTTGATATTGCTCTGATTGGACTCAGAGTATATGAGTCCAAGATATGGCCCACTATGCCTAGATTTGAGCCTAGAGAGGCCATTTAAAGGATTTGTGGACTTCAAACGCCCACGGGATGGGCAAACTCTTAACACACAGCTTGATGGTTATTAGTAGAGTACTACACCATATGCTGTGCTCTATTATTTTACCACGGGGTAGACATCAAGATGAGGTCTCTTATTATGAGGCATTCCTTATAAATTCCAATTTGACTGGGAGACAGATCCATTTGGGATATTTGATGATGATGCACATGATTGCATGTTATGAGAGCACGACTTGTGTATTCCCCTATGGTCACTTCCTTACCAGAGTATTCAAGGATGTTGATCTTGACCTAAGTAGAGAGACGGATTTTGAGGCCCAAGCACATATTATGATGATCAGTCCATGGGGAGGTTGAAATTTGAGAAGGCCCCAAATGGTTCTTAGGTGAGAAAAGCAGAGAGAGTACTAACACAGGCCTGGGGACAGGGACATACACATCCTGGAATTGGGGAGGAGGCAAAGATTCGAGAGATGGAGGTGGAGTAGATCCTCAGA
The DNA here is from genome assembly GCA_030254885.1 of Vitis rotundifolia. NCBI lineage: Eukaryota > Viridiplantae > Streptophyta > Magnoliopsida > Vitales > Vitaceae > Vitis > Vitis rotundifolia. The sequence goes on along the minus strand of CM058152.1, from coordinate 14,004,645 downwards.
GTGGCTATCAGCAGAGTGGGTATGAGACTGACATTCCCCCACTCTAGGCAAAGGGTGTTTAGTTTGAGGCTACCTTCTCTAAGCAGATGATGACTAAGCCGACTTTTACAGAGGGTCCATCTACTTAGCCGTCATACACTGAGCCTTCCCGCTCTAGACCTGTATTCACTAAGCACTCATACTAAGATACTACCTCCTCAAGCACCTCTTGCTCCTGACCATGCTCCATGGATGGATTTATCTGCTCAAATTAGCTCTCTTAGCACTCACATGGAGGAGCTTGTTGTGGTTAGTGATACATGTTTCTACTCCATAGAGGATCGTATGAATCAGTATCAGGTTGGCTTCACTTCGTAGTTTGAGTATCTCTAGTAGAGGATTGAGCATATTTAGGATCGCTTGGAACATCAACATGAGGAGATGATGACTTATCTACGTTCTGTGTTTCCACCTCCACCTCCTTAGCCTTGATTCATTAGAGACCCACTTTCTTCTTTTTTGATGTTGCCAAAAATAGAAGATATTTTAGGATCTAGGAAGCTAGATATAGGAGACTCACACATGTGTATCTTTTTTTTTGGATCGTACATATTGGACATTGATACACTTGACTTATGATATATGATATGTCTATATATTTGATGACTTATATTGTTTCTTGTTGCAATTTCTCTCTAATATGTCTTGATCATCTTGGTTTTAAGTTCTTAAATTTTGATTGTTGATCCATGATTGGTTTGAGGGGGAGATTCTTCTTCTCTTAGATAACCAAGGTTTGTCATCATAAAAAATGGGGAGATTGTTAGCCCAAGGGTTCTCCTAATCATGTTTTGATGATATCAAACCATGGCTAAGTTACTAATTGGTTTGAACTATAAAGAATTTCAGGTGTTAATTTGGAAATTCATCAAAGGACCTAATGGATGCAAGATTAAGACTTTTGAAAGACCTTTTAATCATAGGAAACATACCTAAGATGAATGCATGGGTGTACTTAGGATTTACATATCATTTCATGCATCTTTGAAAAACTCGGCTTATGCTTTAAAGTTACATTTCCATCAAAATTTGAGTTCTAGCAAATGAATCTTAGGCAAAACGTATCAAAATAGACATATTATTTTACCTAAAGACCTTGCCTAAGTGCTAGAAGCAAAAAAACCAGAAAAAGATAGGTTTTAGGGCAAAAAATGGTGAACTAGTTGAGACACTGGCCAAACCGGCTCAACCGGCTAGGGTACCGGTCGACCGGTTACCCCTTCCCGGTCAAGGTCCGGTCGAGAGATGCAAAGAACACACTCTCTCTTTCAGTAGCCTTTCTTTCCCAGTCAAGGGATTTGTCTTCCCAGTTGAGGTCCTATTGAGGTCTGGTTGAGGGTAACAGTCACCTGCTAAGCATTAAATGCTCCAACAGCTAGTGAATCGGTCGACCCCCAACTCGACCTATCGAGGCTACTTTTTAGTTTTTTGGCTCCTGAGATTAGAAACCTATAAACTGAAAGCTTCACTTCATTTATGAGAAAGAAAACACTTGCATTTATTTGTTTACCTACTTATTCTTGTTATAAAAACTCTCATTCTTTTCTTGGTGCATCAAATCTTCATTTGCATTTTCTTTAGGCACCCTTATGATTCATCCTAGCCTTCAGTTGTATTTGAGCCATTGTAGAGCAAAGTTGAGAGATTCATACTTGTTAATTGAGTGTTAAAGTCTTCAAGTGAGTAGAGACTTGAAGAGATTGTGTAACATTGGAGCCGGAATCCAAGTGTAAAAAGTGATTAGAAGCTTGGTTGAAGCTTCAAGTATAAGTGGAACCCTCACTCGGTTAGAAGCTTGAGGAGAGTAAATGTAGGCAAGGAAGTGTTGAACCACTATAAATTTGAGTTTACTTTCTATATCCTTATCTCTTTTTATTTGTGCTTCTTGTGCTTAATTTTATTGTGTTTAAAAATAATTTTTTTTAAATTGCAATTCACCCCCGTCTCCCCCCTTGGGTGTTTTTATCATTTTAGATTAGCCCTTTATTTTCTCAATTGTAATACATTAGATTAAAGTATCAAGCTATTTCTCCAAACTACTCCTTTGAAGTTGGAATATCTTGCTACCAATTTTGACATCAAGATTTTTAACTCATTTTAAATGCAATTTTTTATGTATTGAGAGTAGCATGTGAAAATTAACTATTAGGGAAAACTAAAAACCAAATAAATAAAATTCAAATTACTCTATAGATTCAAGCAACCTATTGTGAATGTGAGTTTAATTGTTGAGATACACAAGTCTTCAACAACTAGAAAACATATTTAATACTTTTTTAATATGTATGGTCATGTATTATATAGCATAACTTACTAGCTCTTTGTCATACTATGGTTATGTTATATAAGAAAGAGTATGAAGCTATGCATTCAAGGTAGCAAAATGGAAAGTACTACTTTAGAAAATTATTAAAATATTAGTAAGAAATAGATTACACAACAATTATTGATAATCATATCGATGATAGCAAAAATAATATCGATTTTGAATGAACTACTTAAACCTGATGTTTGAGTAATAAAATTATTTGGTTGTTGGTGTTGGGAAAAATATTTTCTTAACTATTAATTTGCATTCAACAAATATATTCTTATATAAAATAAAAAGAGATGTAGTATGAAAATACTACCATATGGGTCAAATCTACTTCAGGAATACTAGGATATGAAAAAGCTTGTGGCAAGTAATTTGGAATCATCGTCATCCTCATTAGAAAATCCCAACTAGAATACATTTTTCAAACATAATAGTTATTATGAGCATTAGACATTCAAGTGTTAAAGATAGAGTGGGTGATTTCTAAATAGAAAATTATTTCAAGAACATGAATTTGATAAAAATTTAATAATTTTATCAATTTAGTAATATTAAACTAAGTATATTTCTAATGTTTCATTGTGGAAGCAATTATATATTTCTACTAATTATAATAATGCACAAGGTGGCTAGATAGTAAGGGAAACCTTAAAATATGTGCTTAAAAATTGTCAAGTTTTACGTCATTATCTTCTTTTTCTTTTTGTAGATGGAACTGCATACAAGTGATTAATCCACACTAATCTAAAATCATGCTAAAATTTTGTTTTAGAAATGGTCAAAGACAAAGTGCCTTCTTCCAAGTAGCTATTCATAACGTATATCAAAGGAACAAGGCAGGGTGAAAAACTTGGTTACCTGTCTATAATCCTTTCTTTTGCAGCATACACTTTTTGCATAAACAATGACATATTAGTGATGTTTACATGAGTTAGAGTATGATTTTTCTGTAAGTTAATAAAAAACACATTTGTGATTTATATGTCACAAGCTAGTTTATCAGCTATGAATTTATATGGTATTTAACATCCATTCATAAAACTTAGGAAATATAAAATGTTTGAAATAGTAAAATTGTCTATCCCTAGATCATATAGAAGGCTTTAACCTATAGGTGAGATCCTAAAGTAGTCATATATCCCTATGGATTGTGTTACTATTGATGGAGGCTAGTGGCAATAGGTATTCTCAATAGAGGCACCATGATATCTCATGGGATTGAGATAGTGTGTACCCATTGGTGATCCAAAGGACATGTGATCATCAAATATGTAGCCATAGTAATTTCTTTTGTGGAATTTGACATATGCTCCTTGGAGGTAAAGTATGTCATTTGATTACATAATAAGTGGGATCCATAACTGAAGAATTTGAGAGGTAATCTTGATAGATGATAGCACTACCTTGATAGATTACGAACACCAATTCATGGGGAGTCTGCATGTAGTAGATGATAGGTCACGGGCTCGAGCACTTGGTGTCTCGTTGTAATATACTTAGGGTATTAGAGTGTAATTGACTCTCTGTAGTGGGATGTTGAGTCAATTTCAAATTTTGATTTTGAGGGAGCTAGTACTCTTATGGGTCTTAGGGGTTCTTACTCTAAGCTCATATTCTTTGATGACATAGTTTATAAGGGTTGGATGGGTTTTTAGTTCATTTTTGTGTATAAAAGGGCATTTTGGTAACTATGTAAGGTTGCACACAGATAAGTGAGTGGTATCTCTAGACTAGGCTAATTGATTAATTAGGACTTGTATGGTTAATTAATCAATTAGCAATATTTTTAGGCTATATTAAGTGAATTAAGCCCATGGTGGCCTTAAGTCACTTTAGCCCAATAGGAAGCCTATAAATACCCTTTTAGGGGTTGGGTTTTCAGGTCTTGTTATTCTCCCTTTTCAATCTAGAGAGAAAACCCTAACCTCCACCCTTGAGATCTCCACCATCTCAGTGCCTAGATACAAGGAAGAGTCATCAAATGAAAGATCTTGGGTGTACGAGAAGCACATTCGAATCACACAGGCCACACATAGAAGAACAATACAGGATGCCACAGACTGTGTGCACGGGGATCACATGCAATGTACATAGGCCATGTGCATGGTAATCACACGGGACACGCACGTGGGTAATAGCATGAGAAAAGATTCTCCAATTTTTCTAGGCACGTTCTTCACTACAAGGAATTTATTTGGGAACATCCAGATCTAGGTATGAGCACTTTTTCTCTAAATCTTTATTTTATAGTGGTCTTTAAAGCCATTATTTTTCACTGCATTAGATTTAGAGAGCCCTAAGGATAGATGCATTTACCCTATTAGGTCCAAGGCATGGGAACAAAGTAATCTAGGATTCCCAACAAGAACCACCCTATCTTAAATGTTATAGGTAACATGAATGAACGTATGGTTACTAGGAGACTATCAAGGTTAAATGAGATGGATCTTGTATGCTATACCTCCCAATTAGAGCCAAAAAATGTGGAGGAAGCTTAGAAAATAAGCCTTGTACTACTGCACTCCAGGAAGAGTTAAATGAATTCATTAGGAATGATGTATGATATTTAGTCCTTGGGTCTAAAGATAAACATGTCATAGGTACATAATGGATTTTCAAAAACAAAAAAGATAAAAATAGGGTCATTGTGAGGAATAAAGCAAGATTAGTAGCCCAAGGATACTCACAAATAGAGGAGATTGATTATGAAGAGACATCTACACCCATTTCCAAGTTAGAATCAATCAAGATACTTTCACCATCGCATACTCCTTGACTATGAAGCTTTATCAAATGGATATCAAGAGTGTTTTCCTAAATGGAATTCTAAGCAAAGAAGTTCATTTTGAGCAACTAAGGGTTTCAAGGATTTGAAATTCCCCAATCATGTCTATAGGTTAAAAAAGAAAAAGCCTTCTATGGATTAAAGCAAGCTCCTAGAGCTTGGTATGAGAATCTCACAACCTACCTTTTGGAGAAAAAGTTTGAAAGATGGGGAGTTGATAGAACCTTGTTTATACATAGGCCCAAGGATAAGTTATTAGTGGTCTAGATTTATGTTGATGATATTGTTTTTAGAGCGACCTCTGGTGACCTTGCCCTTAGTTTTGACAAAGAAATGAAGACTGAATTTGAGATGAGTATGGTTGGCGAACTTACTTTCTTCTTAGGATTGGAAATTAGGCAACTAAAAGATGGAATCTTTCTCTCACAATCTAAATATGCTAGAGAGTTAGTTAAGAAATTCAGTCTAGAATCCAATAAACACTTTAAAACAATTCTAAGCATTACCACTAAGCTTAGCAAGGATACATTTGAAAAAAAAGTTGAACAAAATATCTATAAGAGTATGATGGGAAGCTTGCTATTATGTTGAGCAAAAGATCTATAAGAGTATGATAAGAAGCTTATTATACTTTACTATGAGCCATCCTAATATATCCTTTAGTGTTGGAGCTGCTGTTAGGTACCAAGCAAACCCTAAAGAGTGACACTTAATGTCTATTAAAAGAATTATTTTGCTATAATAATGGGATTCTAGAGTATAGTTTATGGTATTCTTATAACTCTTTTTTTGTGATTATTGGTTATTTTGATGCTGATTGGGCCAGAAATGTTGAGGATAGAAAAAACACATCTACTATTTTATTTTATTTTATTTTTTTTATTAGTGATTATATTTTGGCTTCGCTCTCTTTATCTACTATTGAAGTTGAATACATTGCTGTTGGAAGTTGTTGTACACAACTCTTGTGGATGAAACTAATATTGGGATACTATGGGATTGAGCAAAGGACCATGAACATACACTATGACAACTCTAGTGTTATAAATATCTTAAAGAATCTTGTTCTTCATTCCCATACTGAACATATTGAAATTTGTCATTACTTTATTAGGGATTTTATTGAAGAAAAGGTTGTCTCTTTAGAGTTTGTCCCTATTGAACATTAATTGGAAGATATCTTTACAAAACCTCTGGATTCTATTAGGTTTGAATTTCTTAGGAAATCCTTGGGCATATGCCCAATCGATTGATTATCTAGTATTATATGCCTTAAAAGGTTTGCTTTTCTTATCATTTTTCTATTTATTCCTTTGGTCTTCTCTTATTTCTCGGACATATTATTTTTGTTTATTTACTTGATATATTAGCATGATTTTTAATATCACAAGTTTGTGAACTGTAGAAATATACTATGTCTGCAAGACTTGATGTGGATTGATTCTTAGATATTTGTTAATCACTATTGACATATATGATTCTTGATAATTAAATGTCTTTGTATAGTGAAATTTCAACCTTAGTTACATCTTGTGACTAATCAAGAGGGAGACTTCTTAAGTTTAACTCATAAAGTAGACTTTAATCCCTTTGTTAGGATCGTTTACCATTCTCAAATATTATTATCCATATGCCTTGTTCAACTAAGATTATTATAATTGTTTCTTAAGGTGAGTTATTGGTTAAGCATAACTCTCAAACACTTTTTAAGATTTATGCTCTTAAATATAAGCTGCTCACTTGCAATGTTTGGAAACTTTCCCAAAGTGGATACAAAGAAAACCATGAATGAAAATAAAACGAAGAATCAAAAGAGATCATGGTGAATAATGGCTCTATTTTCAAATTAAAAAGAAAAAATAGAAAAAAAAATATGATATCAAATTAAGGGGGAGTCAAGTTGTTCTATACATAGGTCAATGAGGCCGTGTTAAATAAAAATCTTATCATCTTAGAACAAATTAACTAGATGTGTACTTTAATTTGACCAAAAGAATGACTAGATCTCTTCTAAGTGATCGATTTTGAAATATAGAACTAGACAATAAGTCATATTTCCTTGAATATCAATGGTTACATTTTTGTGTTAGCCCTCTTATATACTGATAGTTATGCATTAGGTTTCAAAATCAAGATTATGATTAACTCTGATATTTGTATTTGAAACTTCATTCTTGATGGATTGATGTATACTATCTAGAAAATTCACTCGGTATATTACTGATCAATCTAATGTTGAGAGTTTAAGAGAATTATGAGTCTACTCTAAGTTGTTTTCTTACCATTTCTTTAGTTCATTTGTGAATTAGTACTGTTTCAAAATCTTTTAGTAAGTGTGTTTCTCTTTCTTAGTGTTGAGTTTCTGCATCAAGCGCTCCTTTCCAACACTCCTAGTGCTCAAGAGCTATAAGTTGTATCCAGTGCTGCTTCAAGTAGTTAAACCACTTGAGTGCTATAAGTCGTTTCCAATGCCACTGCCAACGCTAGCAATGCTTGAGCACTAATCTACCTTAAGTGCTCTTGCAAATTATAAAAAGCCTTTTTAGTGTGCCATATTCACTTTCCATCCATCCTAGCTAGTTCGAGCACTTTGGGTTTTCATCTCTTCATCATTTGAGGTCAGTTTGCTTCATTTTTTTGCGTTTTCATCCACATAGTATTGTTTATTATTTCATTTATAGCATTCCTAGTCATTTTGTTTTCATTTATTGCTTTCTTCATTTCATGTGTCTTTTCATATCTGGTATATTTGTCGATGGCTAGTTGTAGGTGCCAGCATGAGGTGACCCCTCTTGGGTCACCCGAGCTCATTCAGGAGAGCACTCTCAGGGTCCTTTCAACCTGGGAGACCTCCTAGTGGGGTGTTTCCACTATTAAGAGGCTTGTTATTGATTTTATACTTCCTTTTGTGATTGTTGCATTGAGATCAAACATTTTGTCGACCTTTGTGCATTCTAGGATACTCTTCTCCTAACCATCATTTGTGACCAAGGGTAGGAGACTTTGTTTTCTCTTCAAGAGACTTATTACCCCTACATTGGGCAGATGTTCTACATGAACATGCACTCAGTTGTTGTCATTGTCACATTTAGAGTAACCATGTATGACCAGTCCTTCCTTGTCTCCTCTTAATCTATCAGGCAGGTACTTGGCATGCCTCAGCTTGATGCTCGTATTCCTTTCTTCTCTTTGAAGGTAATAACAGATAACTAGGATACAAACCCTAATATAAATGGTGTATATACAACTCAAATGAAATGGTAGGAATCTAAAGAAACAACAATTATCATATAGGACATGCAACACAACTCATTATTAAAGCTAAATTAATTTACATGAGTGTTAAAGATACAAAAATTAGTGATTAAGACAAAACAAGTAGCAAATGGGTAGAATAGTCAAATTCATTTCAAAAATTCTAAACAAATATCTAGAAACATTATTTTAACATGAGAAAAATCATCCAACACCTTCATTATGTCTATATTACAATACCAAAGCCAAGATCGAGTAAAGATATATCAATTAACTCCAGATTAAAAGATAATACATGGTATAGAAATTCTAGCATGCAGTTAGAACAAGAGTCTTCACAAAAAAAATCCTAAAAAAAATATCTAGAAAGTAAATTTAATTACAAAAAAATTCAGGAAACATCCCCTATATGCCTAGATGATCATCCGATTTGTCAAATAATTTAATAGAGCTCCATTTAATCTCAGTTTACAAAAATATCTAAGAAGGTCCAAAACAAGGCTGAATTCTAAGTATACATAAACTGAATTTTTTTAACTAACCCAAAGGTACTAAAAAATCATGAAATATATTCAAAATGTCTAATTTACAAGAAAAATAATCGCAAGGCCAAAAGGTAAAAAATCAATTTTGAAAACAAGAAAATAGCCCCTTTATTCAAAATTGGTGCAATATAGTGGTGCAACAAGGGAAAATCATATCTTTTAATTGAGAAAATGTTTTTCAATATTTTATGTGTTAAAAATCAACTTGAAAGAAGTCTAAAATTGAGGAAAATTATCAAAACATAATTTTTTTAAAAATCATCTAATAATTTAAAAAACACAAAAATAGTCCATGTGTCTAAAACTGGGTGAAAACAAAACCTGTCAAAATTATGCTATAACACCTACTTCAAAAATTCTTTTTAACTCAAACCAAGTTCTAAAATCAAGTTCAAGAAGTGAAAAATGTCAGACAGACACAAGAAAAAATTTAGGAACAATTTAAATGAGTTAAATCAAATTTTGATTTCAGATGCACTATAAATCCAATAAGTTGACAATAAAAGGTTTTTGAAAAATAATTTTATGTAGAGGCTTTACTAACTCCCAAATTTTTACACAAAAATCTAGCCTATGGATTCCCATCTATTTGGGACTATAAGGTTGGATTCATATTTCATTAAAAATATGATTTTTATTAAAAACAAAAGGGTGCACACTGAATGGGATATAGTTGCATATATATATATATATTAAAAAAAAAAAAAAGATTTTGATCCTGAAGATTCTAAATAAATTTTTGGAATAGATTTTCAAAGGGATCTTTTGAGAAAATTATTTTCTTTTAAAATGAAAGAAATTAATTTGAAAGCAACAAAACACAAAAAATAAAATACCAAGCAAAACAAAAGAAAACGAAATCATCAAGTAAAATTTTTTACAACCAAGCAAACTACAGTGGTGAGATAGAGATCAATCATCATTATTTTCAAATGACCATTAAAGATTAAATTTGACAAAGAATTACCAAAGTAATAAACTATTAATATTTAAATCAAACAAGCTAATGAGATATTCATCAAGAATTAACAACTAGGATTCAAGAAACACCTAAATTGAGAATAACAATCAAGAACTAACATAAGATCAACTAAACACACAAACACATCTTGACCAAAAAATAAACTAAATCATAATTAAAAACATAAACTTTATCTAACAGGATTAATTAAACTATTGGATTAAAATCACAAACACATATAAACAAAAATAAATTAAAATTAAATTAAATCAAAATTAAAAACACAAACTTTATCTAATTGGATTAATTGAACTATTGAATTAAAATCACAAACACACTTAAACTAAAAGAAAAGATTAAAATTAAAGTGATTTGAAATAAAAAAAAAACATGAATTTTATCTAATAGGATTATTTAAACTAATGAATTAAAATCATAAACACACTTAAACTAAAAGTTAAATTTAAACTAAACTAATTCATAATTAAAAAAAATGAACTTTATCGTATGGAATTAATTAAATTGAAGAACTAAAATTATAAACATGTCCAAACTAAAAAAATAAATTAAAACTAAACTAAATCAGAATTAAAAACATGAATTTAATCTAATAGGATTAATTGAACTATTGAATTAAAATCATCAGTATATCCAAACTAAAAAAATAAATTAAAACTAAACTAAATTGGAATTAAAAACATGAACTTTATATAACAGGATTAATCAAATTGATGAATTAAAATCGCCAACACACCCAAACAAAAGAATAAATTAAAACTAAACTACTCAAAATTAAATAAATAAATAAATAAAAAAACATGAACTTTATCTTAGAAGATCAATTAAACTATTAAATTAAAATCATAAACACATCCAAACTTTAAAAAATAAATTATGACTAAACTAAATGGGAATTAGAAACATGAAATTTATCCAACAGGATTTATTAACTATTGAATTAAAATCACTAACACATCCAAACTTAAAAAAATAAATTATAACTAAACTAAATTGGAACTAGAAACATGAACTTCTTCTAACAGGATTATTTAAACTTATGAATTAATATCACAAATACACTTAAACTAAAAGATAGGTTAAAACTAAACTAATTCAAAATTAAAAATATAAACTTTATCTAACAAGATTATTTAAACTAATGAATTAAAATCACAAACACATTTAAACTAATAGATAGATTAAAAATAAACTAATTCAGAATTAAAAAAGATGAATTTTATCTATTAGGAATATTTAAACTAATGAATGAACATCATAAACACGCTTAAATTAAAAGAATAAATTATAACTAAACTAAATTGGAATTAAAAACATGAATTTTATCTAATAGGATTAATTAAACTAATGAGTCAAAATCACAAACACATCCATTTAAAAAATAAATTAAAACTAAACTAAATTGGAATTAAAAACATGAACTTTATCTAACAAGATTAATTAAACTAATGAACCAAAATCTCAAATACATCCTAATAAAAATATAAATTAAAACTAAACTAATTAGAATTAAAAAAACGTGAACTTTATCAAACAAGATTAATTAAACTAATGAATTGAAATCACATACACATCCAAATTAAAAATAAAATTAAATTAAAACTAAACTAATTCAAAACTAAAAACTGGAACTTACCTATCCCATGTCGCTGATACCCCTCTGGAATGCGTAACTGCTATGCGTGTAAGGCTTTTGGTGCATGGTTGCTTGATCCGAGATCTCTTAGTGCATGGCTACTTGTTCATGTGGAGAGCGTGCTACCCTCTTATCCTTCAAGGTAGAGCCACCTTTTAAATTATGGATCATGCCCCCTTGCTAATGGTGTGTGCCTTTGGAAAAAAATCTAGCTTGTGCATGGTTTCAACTGTGTAAAATCCTTCATTTTCCCAAAATCCGCTTGCCATTGCTTTTCTTTATAGATATAATGCAACTATGTTCTTCCCTCTCCCAAAGTAGCATGATATTCCTATTTACAATAGGTGTAGCTATGAGTAATGGAGACTCCTACATGAATATGGCAGCGTGTTTTTTTTTTTCATATGGAAACTGCTTTGATATTTATAATGGAAAAAGATTTTTTTAATTTGATATATATTGGAAAGTGGCTTTTGAAAATAGTTTTTAATATTTACAATGGAAAGTGGTTTCTCAATTTATGCACATGACTATCTAAGTGACCTAAGCCTAAAAAGTGTTCAAGTGAAATCTAACTTAAAAAGTGCCTAGGTGAATTAAGTGGAAAAGGATCTAAGTGAAACCTAACCTAAGCTCAAAGAGCGGCCAAGGTCACAGTGAGGATCAAGATGAGTCCCTAAACCAAGGGTTCTTAAAGGTGACTCAAAAAAAGAAGCTGCATGAATGTCAATGGGCCACCGAGGAACTATTGTGGAGTATTGAAAGAGCACTCAATAAGACATGTGCTAAGGGGACAAAATGAAGGGTCTACAAAATGTTTATTGGAAAATATTTCTTTTTGATTCGTCTATCTCTCTAAAACTATTGCAAGTCATAGAAGCTTCTTCTCATGCTCTTCACTGCATATATCATGTTTGGTGAAAGAGGTTGGTGCTTTACTATTAGCTACTGTGTCTTATCAAGCTTCTATTATGTTTGATTGATTTGCCTGTATCTATATTCCTCCTACACCTCGCTTTGCACATTGGTGTCGCTATAGGAATCTATTCCTCTTTCATGCTTTCACAATGGATTAAGCAAAATCTCTAACTATCATGATTTGCTTTCTTGACATTATTTTGTCTTGCACATTGCTTTATCTTGGGTATAGTTTTCTTTATGTATGTAGGTTATAGAATTGGAAAAAAAGTACTATAAGATGATGCAATGCATTTCTTTAAGTTATTTTTAATTGAGTGTTAATGAGTGTTGTTTTAGACCCTCAATTTTGTCCCTTGACACTTACATGTATCTCAAGGGTGTCGCCTGCACCAAACCTTTGTATGTCACGGCCATGGAGCCCTATTGGGCTTAATTGGTTTTCGGACCTCACAGGAGTTCACCTATGGCTCAATTTAGTGTGAGCATTTGGTCCATTATGAAATGCCATCATGGCCAATTCCCTTGGTTCATATTATGCTACAAGATAGAGGGTAAGGTCTCCACAAAAACTTCAACTCAGTTGTAGCTCGTCGAAGCCCATCCAAATCGCGGGCACTGGCTTGTTTTAGTCATTTTCCTCTCATCCGAGCTTGGAACTGTGCACCGTTTTTTTTTTTTTTTTTGGAATTCCCTATTCCTTGAGGGACATTCTGACAAAATTTGAGAATTTTTCTCTACCAGCTTGACCGATTGGTTTTTGGCATTCTTGGCACCATAGGCCCATTTGGGTACACCTGGCTCGGTAGGCACACTTTTAGGTCACTCAACACATTTTTTTCAATCACTTAGACACATCCTAAATCGCTCTAGGTCACCTAGGTACATTTCCAATCACCAAATGCCACTCAAGCACCATTCGAGCACTCACAAGGCTCATTTAGGCTCACTAGGCCCACTTAGATCGCCTTTCAAGTTTTTCTTGTATGATTTGCATGTGCTTGATTTTATTCACTCATTTATCTATTTTAGTTGTTTAGCTAGTTATTTTGTTATTTATTCTGATATTGTGTGCTTAGTCATTCATTTATTTTTAATTATTTACTTTAAAAAAATTGCACGTGGTTAGTAATCTTATCTTATTGTTATTATTATTATTATTATTATTATTATTTATATTATGCTTTTATTATTTCATTTTATGTTTATTTTGTGTTATTGTCTTCATTTTAGTCCATTTTATTTTTATTTTGTATTATATTATGCTTTCATTACTGTATTTACTAAAAAAAAAAAAAACAAAGAAAAAGAAAAGGGGAGCCGGCAGAATGCATGGGAAGAAGGGTTTTTTTGGAAAAATTAAGAGTGGAAAATGGAGTTGGGAGGCAAACTTGAAAGAGAAGAAAAGAAAATCAAAATAAAAAAGAAAAAAAAGATCTGGAATGAGAGGTTTTCCGAGGAGCTACATGGGAAAGAGACGGGGGGGCATTTTCAAGCTGGAATGGAAGGGTTTTCAAGGGAGGATATAAAAAGGAGACTTAGGGGAGAAGAAAGAAGGAAGTTTAGGAGGTTTTGAGGAAAACAGAGAGAATGGGAACAGAAAGAGAAAAGAGAAAAAACAGAGGTCTAAGAATAGGAGGGAGTAGTTTTGAAGAAGAGGAGATTCGTGGAGGTTTGGGAAAAAGAAAAAGAAAGAGAATGTTTTAGAGAATAGGGGGAGGAGATTGGAAAGGAAAAAAAGATAAAAATAGAGAACAAAGAGAGGGGAAAGTTTCAAAGTGGAAGGCTTGAGAAAAAAGAGAGGGCAAAAGGAAGTGACAGAGAAAAAGAAAACAGAGAGAATGAGCCAGAAAATGAGGAACACGAGTATGATTTCTGTAAACTATTTGGTTCTTTCATTTTCATGAGCTTTATCAAATTTTTTATGCATGCTGGGATACCATTGTGATGCATGAATGTGAGCTTCGGACACTGCTACATGTTCTTATAGAATCTAGGTCTAATTGAATGAACTTTATGTTTGATGTTGCATCTATTTTTTCCTTGGCTTTGTTTTGGGACTCAATATGATATGTTTGTAACCATGCACTGATTTCTATTCAAAATCCCTTTGCTGTCATTTACGAACATTCCAGCCCATTGATAACTCAAGAAGCATTACTAGGTTTAGCATATTGCCAGATCTTTCACTCTCACTCTTGCTCTACTTTTCTGATGACTTTTCTTCTTTGTATTTCACTATTCTTGGGCATCAACTTGTGAAATGTTTTCGGTTTGTACGCTGCCCACCTGAGAGTACAGTTCCAAAGGGTGTGCATGCACTTTGAGCTTGGTCTCTAAAAGTGAATCATGGCGGTGATACATTTGAATGCGTTGCCACCTTTGTCTGCTGGCAGTAGTGAGAGTTTGATTTTCTGAGTGGAGTGGGTTAAAGGTAAGAGTGAACTTCTGGCAGCCAATGCTCGTTGGGGTGTTTTAGCTGCTGCATGAAGGATCTCTGTCATCTGGATCCTTCTCGCCGCCACCTACACCTTATGATGCAGTGGGTTTCATTTTTTTTCGTCTTGGTCGGAGACATGGCCAAGCCATTGTGGAATGTGAGGAACATGATTTGATTTTGGAATTTGCAAGCGTGCTGGGTGTTTCGTGGGTTTGGATCAGCTCCCAATCACGGCTTGGTTGTCACCCCAACCAAAGCTCATTTCTTCCACGCAGCCGGAGAGAGTGGTGAGCTCTTCGGCCTTGGCATGGAGAGCTAGATGAGGAGGGAGATCTCATCTTCTAGTAGCCCGCTTCAGCCACGCTTGGAGGCTGCTGCTGTTCGGTTTTTTCTGGTGCCAATTGGAGCTGCAGCTCCACCGGTGGCCAGCTTCCTCTGCCGCCATGGCATGGGCGGCACCCCCCGCCCCCTTTTTCTTTGGCCTCCCTTGCTGGAATATATAAGAGCATGTTCAGGTAGTTTTTTTTTATGGGAGTCTCGCTGACGGTGGCAAGATGGCCATTTTCCATGCACCACATGCATGTCCAACCCACTCACTTACTTCCCCTATTGAAATAAAAAAAAGAAAGAAAAAAAGAAAGAAAAGAGAAAGCATGCTTGATTATTGGTTTTGTCAATTCTTTAAGATACAATAACAATTTAAGATACTATGTAAATAATGCTACTGCTTGACTTTTAATGTTTTTTTCTTTAAAAAAAAAAACCTTTTTTTATTATTTATTCAATCTTTAGATTTCCAATCACAAATGACTTTTTTTTTTTTTTTTAATTTGCTAAAATCTAATTTTTAAAATACCACCTTTGAATAGTCTTATAAAGTGTAGTTTCTTTCTTTTTTTAACACAATTTTCGAATAATTTTCTTTAAAGTTTTCCAAAACTTAATTTTTTTTAAAAACACCATTCTTAAACAACATTTCCAAATCTCCAAGATCTGAATTCATTTTTAAAATTCCCATATCCAAAATTTCCAAACATTCATAATGTTTTGGATTCATCTTTTTAAAATTCCCGTACCCAAAATTTCTAAACATTCAAAGTTCCGGATTCATTTTTAAAATTTCCGTACCCAAATTTTCCAAGTTTCTCTAAGTTCCGGATTCATTTTTAAAATTTCCGTTCCCAAAATTTTCAAGACTTCATAAAGTTCCGGATTCAATTTTTTAAATTCCCGTACCCAAAATTTCCAAGAATTCATAAAGTTCTAGATTCATTTTTTAAAATTTTCATACCCAAAATTTCCAAAATTCTCTAAGTTCCAGATTATTTTTAAAATTTTCGTACCCAAAATTTATAAAATTCTCCATCTCCAAGTTCTGGATAAATTTCCAAAAATTCACAAAGTTCCGGATTCAATTTTTAAAATTTTCGTGCCCCAAAATTTCCAAAATTCTCAAAGTTCCATATTCATTTTTTAATTTTCTGTTCCCAAAATTTCCAAAATTTCGAAAACTCCGGATTTAATTTTTTTAGTGTCCATTTCCCAAAATCTCCAAAATTTCAAAAAGTCCGAATTTTATTTTTTTTTAGTGTCCATTTCCCAAAATCTCCAAAATTTCAAAAAGTTCGGATTTAATTTTTTTTAGTGTCCATTTCCCAAAATCTCCAAATTTTCAAAAAGTCTTAATTTAATATTTTTTTTAGTATCCTTTTCCAAAATTTTCAAAGTTCGAATTTAATTTTTTTTAGTATCCATTTCCAAAATTTTTCAAATTTCCCAAAGTTCGGATTTAATTTTTAGTGTCCATTTCAAAAAGTTTTCAAAATTTCTGTCATTAAAGAATGAAATTCAAGCGGGAAAGATGTTAGTCCCCAACTAAAAACCAGTGGAATGGGAGTAGCTAAATTTGGGCCTTGTAGTCCAGACTTATGGCTATGCTTGGTGGCCATTGGGTAGAGTCTATAGGTTACATGTGTATGGTTTGGTCATGACTGAAATTTTTAGTGAATTTGGAATTTGCATATGTGGTGTACTTGGGCTTATTCACTAACCCTCTCTCGCAATGCACGACTAGGGACCTCAGGTAGGCATCATTGTTCTAACTGTCGATTTTCTAAGCATGTTGAATACCAATTAGAATTGCTAGTCTTGTCATTCATGTAGCCCGAGGGGGGGAATTGAGTGATCTTCGATCCATATGCTCTAATGTACCCAATTCACTAGTGGAGACCGGATTTCGGGCCTAGAGGGGTGCTACCTCGTATAAGGTACCTTCTTGATAGGTAACCGATCCCCGAACCCAGAAATCTAGTTTTGCGTACCGCTTTTTCCTAATTGGAGTCATTGAAGGGTTTTTGGTTCTTACTTAATTTTCCCCATTTAAAAAATAAAAATAAAAAGTAAGTGGCAACTCCAAACAAAAACCGTTCCTTATCAGGGATGGATTTTCCAAAACTTGAAAATCACTTTTTCTCTACTTGTAGTTTTAATTCGCAAGTCGTGCTGGTCGGTGGATCGGGGAATGGTCCATAGTTATATAAACTCCTTTATGAGAGTTCAAGTAGGTTTATGTAACAATATCTTGTCACAAAATTGCTAAAAGGGGAGATTGTTAGGACATTAAGTCTTGTTTGTATGTTGACAATTTTGTTCCAATTTATGTTTGGCCATAAAAAGCTTTTTAGATAGTAGCTTACTCTCCATTGAAGATCAAGGATTTTTGTTCATCCAACTTGGAAGTCACAAGTATGTCTAAGAAGGTTTGACTTATGCCAAGTTAGGCTCCTAAGAGGTATAAAGAGGAATAATATTTTTTTTAGAATTAAAATGCATTTAGTTTTAAAAAGAAAAAAATGTAAAGGATGCTTTAGTGGGCAGTAGTGCTTAAGTGTTGGGACCGCTTAAGTGCTTCGCATCGCTTAAGTGCCTTGGGTGCTTAGGTAGTGGTTAAGTGCGCTCGAGTGCTCTTGCCTTTGTTGCCAAGATTTAGAAGATTTTTTTGAGAATTTTGTGCAAATCTTATTTGGAAACCTTATGATACTAAACTTTTTCGGTATATTTCCCTATAAATACCTCATTATAACTCTTTTAAGGCAATTGATTGAAGATATCTTAATATTTTTTAGAGTGTTTAAAAAAAATGGGTATTACATAAATACCACTTAAATAATAATTGAAAGTCCAATAGAGGACACTTAGAGGAGGGGTGAATGGGTGATTTAAAAAATTTAAAACAATATTTGTAAACTATAATCACTTTTCTTATCCCAAGATATTATAGAGATAATCTAGATATTCAAATAGGATTTCACCCCAATTAAAAATCTTATTTTTATGGTTAATTGATATCCAAAGATTAACAGTATATGTTGAACTATGTTTGGGATAATAATAATCACTACCAGAATGATCAACCTAACAAACTCAATAATAATCCCATCAAATCAATAATTAGGTATATGTATAACCACCATAAGATAACCAATTAACCAATCAATCCAATATATTTAATATCTTCAACTAAAATATATGCAGGAATAAATATAAACCTTTTAGAATAGCCCTACAAGATATTGCGTTAAAACAAATTAACCTATTTTAAGCAGTTCAAACGTAATATCAAATATAAAGAGATAGACAATGAGGCATAAGATTTTTATGTGGAAAACCCCCACAAACTATGGAGAGAAAAAACCACGAGGTCTAAGACCTATCAATCGAAATCAAGTCACACAAATTTACTTGGCCACTTTACCCTAAAGACTTACTCTCTAGTACCTACAACTTGATCCACTTTCGTGACGCAGCAACTACTTGTTGCTCCCTAGTAAATCCTTCAGTCCTTTCAAAGAGATTACGATCTTCAACCAACAATTCAAACAATCAAATCTTTGAATGAGAAAACAAGAATAGTGTGACAATAAGGCTTTTCTCACATGGAGTCCCTCTAAAGAATAAGAGGTCTCTTAACAATCTCCAAGATCTCAATGATCTTTAAGCCCGAATCTCGAAGTTTGAAGCTCTAACCCTCAAAGGGTTATAAGAGAGGTATTTATAGGTATAAACCATAAAGATTTCAGTATCTCAAGTTTCCAAATTTGAATTTAATTGAAATTCATTCAAAATATGTTTCTAAACTCGGTAGGACTATCATGACCACTTGAGCGCTCCTTGCTATTTGAAAAAATATTTTAAAAACATTAATTTTAAGCTAAAAATGATACTAAACCTTTTATACCTTAAATAAGCCTTATATGCCACAAGCCAAACCTTTTTAGACGTACCCATGACTTCCCGATTAGATGAACAACAACCTTTGATCTTCAATAGAGAGAAGTCACTGTTTAAAAAGACTTCTATGGCCAAAGAACAAATTGCCAACATATAAACAAGACTCAATGTCCTAACATGTTTCATTAAGGAGAAAGCCTAACAAGACACACCATTCTCAATCTCTCATTCTAAGGATTCAAGCATTGAATCTTGGGTTGAAGACCTTCATCCATTCAGTGAGGCTAAAGCATATTCATTGGAGCAATAAGAGGTTATAACGTCGTGGACATGGATCAAGTTATTGGTAATGGAAAGTAAGTCTTTAGGGTAGAGTGGTCAAGTAAATCTATGTAACTTGATCTCATATAATGGATTTAAATTAGTGGTCTTAAACCTCATGGGTTTTTATCTCCACAATTAGTGTAGGGGTTTTCCATGTAAAAATCCTTGTGCCTTATTGCATATCTTTATTATCTTGCTTACATTGTCTATTGTTGAAAAGAGTTTATTATCCCTAACTTCTCGCATGGAAAATTTGGGTATAGCATATAAATATTTATTTTAATTTTTTAATTACACCTATTCACCCTCCCCTATCTCCCCTTGGGTGTTACTCTACTGGACTTTGATTTTTTAAAAACATCAACTTCTCCACTAGGAACAAAGTTGGTGACATACATTCGTATACTATAAGAAGAGAAGGGGAAGGAAATAGTAAACTACAAAGGCTAAACTAGGCTCAAGAAGAGAAAAGGCTAGGAGGGTATAGGAATTTAAAGCACATGTGCCAAAGAAACCAATCCAACAACTAACCCTTCTTTTCTTTGAACCCACTTTATGAGAAATGATATTTTGATTGCTTGAGTATACTATAAGTGGATGAGAAGAATTTTGCTTTCATAACTTTTGGGATGGAGTATTTTTTTAGTCATAAGATTGTCATGTAGAGTCTTATAGTCTAGAATTTGTGGTCTATATGTACTAAGGTGAGGCTTTTAATACTAGATTTGATAGAAGTGAATGAGAAAGAAGACTATCTACACTGGAAATTTTGGATGATGAAATTGCCTAAGCAATGTGTTATAGTTTAAGTAAATTCATGTCTCTAGATTCTTTCTCTAGAATTACCCTTTAAATCTTCCAAGAATTTTCTATTCTAATAACATTAATCTTTTGAAAAGTATTTTACATTACTTGGAAAGTCAATTTTTAAAAGGAAATGTAAATTAAGAATTCTTGTGGAAGCTAAAAACTAGGTCATTATATTTCAAAATGATGCCTTTTTCTTTATTTATTTATTTATTTATTTATTATTTTTTTTTTTTTTTTTATTTTTTTACCACCATAAAACTTTGAATTATAAGGTGATCTTATTAAAAGACTCAATTTTAATTCTTACCATGATCGTATTTTTGATAGCATGATAAACTTGATTAATGATAATACAGTTTTCTTAATGTGGAATTAGTAATGTATGTGTCTTTGCCACGATGGACTTGTGGTATGTGGAGTCCTAAATAAAATATGGAACCTGAAAACTTAGGTCATGATCTTTCAAAATGATAAAAAGGTTTTAGTCTTTTTGTCATTTTTTACTATCATAAAACTTTGAATTAATAGGGTAATCCCATGCAAGGACTTTACAATGAATATAATTTGACAACACAATAAATTGTTTTAGTAATAATGGAGAGTTTTATTAATATGAAACTAGTCTTGTGTGTGTGTTAGCCCAATATGACTTGTGATAGGTTGAATCTTACATAAGATTAAGATTTTGGTCATCACCCTAACTACCTATATGTAAACATACATGTGTCCGAGTATGGAATCCTATGATCATGTATAAGAAGATTATGGAAAATTGGGCTAGGTACTACAACTTAGGTTTTTTTTTTTTTTTTTCTCTCCAAAGAAGGTGAACAAGCAATGATGTTAGGCATTTGCCAAGGTTGAATCCTAACTATATGTCTCTTTAAAGATATTAAATGTACAATAAAATATTTTTATTGCAAGTTGTATCAAAGCTTAGTTGCTTTATTTTTGTAGCAAAGGTGATCAATATAGATTTGTAAGAGAAATTTACCCTACCTAAGTAGATGAAAACCTCCAAAACTATTAGTAGAAGGCTCATCTATAATCAACATGATTGTGTTTACTTTATATGATTTCAATTGTATGATCCAACATTATGTTAATTTGTGTCCATGATCAATATATGATTCAAAGACGTTATGATTATTGGTAACATCATTGGATGCTTGTTTGACTATTTGCTCCTTTATAAGGTGTACATGAATGTGAAAATAAAAAAAAGATGTTAAGTTCCTAAGCTTAAGAACTTCAATTATAGTATTGAGTATCATTTCCATGTGGACTCCTTTAGTGTTGGTTTTGTTGGAATATTTCACCTTGATTTTATGGATTATGCAACTTGATTTACATTATTATTGTAGCTTAATTTAAGAATTATTTTTTGAATGCATTGTATTATAAGGCAACTAATGTTCCTTGCATTGTATGATAAATGACTTTATTTTTTCTTTTTAATTTATTGTATAAATTATATAAGAAGATACAAAAATAAAATAACAAAATTCTCTCTTTAGAGTCGCTACAAGAAATAACACTTTCAGTCACGGTCAATAATCGTCACCATATGTTACAAACTAGTGACTAAAACCAATTGTCGTGGTCCTATGAAACTGTGACCAAGTGTCATAGTAGTACGCACAAGTAAAGGTATTGGTCATGGTTTTTTGCGTGGTTGTGACCATTTGGTTTGTTATTTGTGACGGTCATAGAAAAACCATGACAAAAAGAGATGAACACTTAGTTTATTTTCTAGATGATTTGGTCATGACCAAGTAAGCCACCATGACTAGATGTAGATTTATTGTCATAGTCAAGTAAGTGACCGTGACTAAATGTAGACATTGTATTGTTTTTTTCAGATGATGTGGTTATGATCAAGTAAGTGACCCTGACTAAATATAGAGTTATGGTCACAACCAAGTAAGCAACCGTGACTAAATGTAGACACTATAATGTTTCTTAATGATCTGGTCACAATCAAGTAATTGTGACTAAATGTAGAATTATGGTCCCGGTCAAATAGGCATTCGTGACTAAATGTAGATATTATGGTTGTTTCTTGATGATTTGGTCATAGTCAAGTAAGTAATCGTGACTAAATGTAGAATCATGGTCACAGTCAGGTAAGCAGTTGTGACTAAATATAAATTTATTGTCACGGTAAAGTAAGTGACCGTGACTAAATGTAGATACTATGTTGTTTTTTCTAATGATTTGGTCATGGTCAAGTAAGTGACCGTGACTACATGTAGAATAATGGTCACGATCTCTTACGTAAATGTGACTAAATATAGACTTATGGTCACGATATTTAATGACTGTGACTAAAATTTGTTATATTTAGGCAATTAGTCTTTTATAAATTCACATTTTCCAAACCTATTGTACACCTTAACGAACTCATTTTAAACTTGTATCTAAAACAATTTCAAAATTCTAAATTTAAATGTAATATATTGTAATCAATTATCCCAAGCTAGTTAAACTAACATATCAATATCTATCATCAAATAACAAAACCATAAGATGTCAAAATGAGAGAATCTATTATATGAAGATGTAGCATAATCTCTAAAATTCTACTGCATTGGTTGAAATTGTTGCATCATCTGCATCATCTATTCTTAAAGTTGTGCTTGCATTTGTCTTTGCATTTCCATGATTTTTCCTTCAAACTCTTCTTTCACTTCTTCTCATGTTTTCTTTGAACTTCTATCAATCGATTTTCAAATGTTTTTTTTACATGTGAGAGTTCTCCAATTGCATTTGTAAACTTTTGTTCTGCAATTGCTAGCAACTCTTGAGCATTATCCAGTTGTGTTGCCGGAGTACCTACTAATTGTCTGCTACTAGTAGAACCAAAGACTAAAGTAGGATTAGGACTAAACCCATACCCTCGAACACGTCCATGCCTCTCTAGACCCATCACTTGCATCTATATCTCATCTACAAATGTATATGCTATAGATGATGTAGAAGCAGAAGAAGAGATCTCCTTAGGTTGGTTAAGTAATTGTTGAAATTGATCCTGAAATTATAAAAAACCAAAAATAATTGTTAGACTTCTAAAATAATTTTATATGTGGTTATGATTGAAATATAAGTATATAAAATTTATTTACTTCATTACCATAATCTTCTTAGAACGATCATCAACAGGTGTCCCATCCTTTTTTGTATGTGTCAAGGCAAACATCTTAATTCTATTAGGCTCAGTCTGATCCTCCTTCTTTTATGCCTATTCTTACAAGTGAAACAATTTAGTTATTTTTTATGAACTATCTACATACAAATAAATCTTATAATAATAAATTTTAAACTTGTTCATATCGAATTTGGGCATAACTTTTTGATCCTGATGTATGTTTTATCACTTGCTTTGCCCTGTTTGCTTTGTTTTTTTTTTCTTTTGATATATCCTACATCAAATAAAAAATAGCATGTTACTTATCTAGATACTAGAAACTTAACAAAAGTTACTATATATGAAGTATTAAGTTAAATATAACTAATAAACATTATCTTATGTCAAGATGTGTATCACAACATACACTATCAAGACAAGATCATTATGTTTACCTTTACTTTAGGCATGCCGCAAAAATGGATGAGCCACCTCCACTCATCGTTTAATAAGTGTGGAGGCCGATGACACAATCTTTCCTCATTTGTATCATAAGAGGCATAATATTTGGCCTTCATTTTGTTCCTATAACTTCTAAATAAATTTCCACAACAACTAAGAATATAACTCTTGCATGTTTCATCTACTTTATATTTCTCCTGTATTTTATTAAAATATCATGTATAAATAAAACTTATCATTTTTAAACAATAATATTAGAATTTAGATGAATAGTAATTGATATATACCAATACTAAGGCCCAAATCTTTTCCTTCGCATCGTCACTAACATGATTCCAATCTTGAACTTGGATGGGTACATTATGTTGAGATTGAACCAATGTCCCCATATAACTTGAGAGTCTTTCCTCTTTTCCATCATAAACAACTTGTCCTTTGATATTAAATCTTGCAGATTTATTTTCCCCAGGTTTCATGCTAAGTAAATCCAAGTTATGTGTTGGCCCATGTGTCATTTTTTTGGTAGAGGAGGAACCTACCAAAAGCAATAATGAGATTATAAGAAACACAATTTATTTATCTTATATAAAGTAAAGCATTAAATTTTTTTCATTACAGAAATTAAATATATATATGTAAACATATTTATCATATATAAGGTGAAATGGAATTTTCTTAATTATACCAATAGTGGAAGATCTGAAGAATCAGAAGAACCAGAACTACTAGGAGTAGTAATCATAGGTGGTTGAATGTTTAAGAGCGATTGTAAATTCTCTAATTTATCTTCTACAGCCACTATCTTCACTCTTTCTCTTCGAGTGACATTTCCTACATAAAATATAGTATAGAATAAGTCACATAAATAATGTGAAATAAATTACAACTTATATACCAAATAATATATATTATGTGCTTACCAATATTATTAGCTACACATCATCTATATCATCATCATTAATAAATTCATTATCTCTTTCAACAATGTTTCCTTGTTGTGATAGTGGAACATTCGTGTAGACAGTTTCTCCTACAATATTATTTCTATCCCAATTGATTAAATCATTATCAACCAAGTCATGCACATAATGTTGACTATGAAGTGTTATAGGTTGTTGATATGGCTCTGGATCATTAGCAGATACGTCCCAATTCATATCATAAACCCCTCGAGTTTGTATCTCTACAATGGTGTGCCATTTGAATTTTGAACATAGAAGACTTGTTTTGCTTGAGATGCAAGCACAAATAGTTCATCTGTGCATATGGTTCATTGAAAATTCAAAAACATGAATCCATATTCATCATTCTTTATCCCTTTTCCAATACTGACTACATCCCACCAATCACACTTGAATAAAATAACTCTATTTCCACTAAGATAATGTAGCTCGACTATGTCAGTTACCATACCGTAGTAAGAAACACAACCCGAGATTGGGTCCATATCTCTTGCACTTGCAAAGATTGATACCTCTGCGGTTACAATAACTCCATTATTTAGAGTTTTTTTTTCCTTCTTCTCGTTCTTTTATGTGAAATCTAAACCCATTAATGATGTATCCTTTATAACATGTAACCGATGTGCTTGGTCCACAAGACAATGATAGTATGTGTTCAGAAATTGGACCTTTGCGTCGCTTTTGTATAACCTATATTCAAATATCATATGATAATGAATACATGTTTATTAGTTAACCAAAAAATTTATATGTTAAATGTACTTACATGTTCTTCAAACCAACTAATGAACTCTCTTGTGTGAACAAATCTACATCTCGTGCATGAATACGAGGCTTAGCTTTAATAGATTGCTTATGCTCTCTGATAAACAAAGATTTATAATTATAATGCTCATAAAGACCAAGATTAAATTTTTGCATGAGAATTGGAAGAAATTTTTATCGAAATAAGTATCTTACTCAATAAATGGTGTCAGTTCCTCACAATTAGTTAACACATATAAATGTGATTGAGACCACTCTTTTGTGCTAAGAACACAAGATGTTGTTTTTCTTATTGTACATCCAATGCATTTGAAAATGGTTAACCCTTCATTTGTAATGTTATTTGCAATGACGTAATTCCTTTCTTCACGATTATACTTTGTTTCAACATCATGCAAATATCTTAAACAAAAGGTTCCACATTCTTCTGCTATGTACCCTTTTGCAATAAAACCTTTTGGACAACTCTTATTACGCACATAAGACTTCAATGTGCATAAATACTTGTTTTTTCACACCATGATAGATATGTATCATGAACTATTTGAAACCAAATAAATATAAGATTGATTAAATGAGAATATACCTCTTAATAAGATACATCCATCGATATTGCACTGGTCCAGCAATCCTTGCTTCATTTGCAAGATGGAAAAGTAAATGCACCATAACATAAAAAAATGATGGAGGAAATATTCTTTCCAATTTGCAAAGTGTGACTATTATGCCGTTCTTGAGGTGCTCTAATTGATTAGTCTTTAACACTTTGGAGCATAATTGTTTGAAAAAGCTACATAACTCAACTATAACAGCACAAACATTCTTATGTAGGACTCCACAAATTGCAAGTGAAAGAAGTTGTTGTATGATAATATGACAATCATGAGACTTTAATCCAAAAATCTTTCTTTCATTCACTTGTACACATCTAAGAGATGTTAGAAGCATAACCATATGGGACCTTCACTTCTTTAAAAAATTTACAGAATTCCTTTTTTTCATTTGAAGTTAGTGAATAGCATGTAGCCGACAATGTAACTCTACTCCCTCTTTGTATAGGGTGAAGTTGATCTCTAATACCCATAACTTGCAAGTCAAGATGACTAGTCAAGTTGTCCTTCGATTTACCCTCCATACTCAATAAGGTGCCAACTATACTATCACATATATTCTTTTCAATATGCAATATATCCAAATTATGACGCAAAATAAGGGTTTTCCAATATGACAATTGAAAAAAAATGATCTTTTTCCAATTGTGCTCAAGTTTAGCATGTTCTCTTTTTCTTTTTGCCAACATCTTGTTTTTTGATGTCTTTCCCAAAGTAATATGTTCCATTCCATCTAGTTGATGTAGAACATCTTCCCTAGACAATTCTTTGGGTGCTTCTCTATACTCCTCATTTCCATGAAAAGACCTTTTATCATGTTGAAATCTATGATTAGTTGACAAAAATCGACGATGACCCATGTAACACCATTTTCATCCATTTTGTAATTGATATGAGCAATTATCCTTATTGCAAATAGGACCAGCAAATTGCCCTTTAGTGCTCCAACTTGCAAGATTTGCATATGTAGGAAAATCATTGATAGTCCATAATATAACTGCACGCATACAAAAAATTTGTTTTGTTGAACCATCATATGTTTCAACCCTAACCTCCCATAAATCATTCAACCCATCTATCAATGGTTGCAAGTATATGTCAATGTCATACCCAGGTGCAGTTTGGACCAGGAATAAGTAGTGACAACATGAAGAATGTTTGCTTCATACACATCTAAGGTGGTAAGTTATATGGAATAAGAACCATGGTGTAGACCCTCAATTTTGTCCCTTTAGCACATGTTTGTAAATTCACTTCCAGTGCTCCACGGTAGTTTCTTGGTGGCCCATTACTATTCATACTACTTACCTTTTTTTAAGCCATCTCGGAGACTCTGGTTGAGGGATTTATCTAATCCTCATTGTGCTCTTGGCAGCCCTAATTTAGACTTAGGTTTTTTTCCTTCCTTTTTAGGATAGCTTTTAGGTGCACTTTTAGGATTGCACACTTGGACCCATTTAGATGCACTTAGCCCACTTAGGCCCACTTAGGCATGCTTTTAGACCCACTTATTATTGCATAACTTGCATGGTTGCATGAATTGCATGACTTGTGTGGCCCACATGGCTTTTTTTTTTAATTATTTATTTATTTATTTATTATTTTTGTTTTATTTTATTATAAGTTTTCTAACTCTTATTTCTTGGCCTTTTTGCATGAGGAAACGGGGCTGCCATCTATTTTGGAAGGAGGATCACAGAACTTTGGAAAAAGGAAGGTGGCAGATTTTTTGGTAGGAGAAAGGAAAGCTTCCTTTTGGAAAAACAGAGATAGAATAAAAGAAAGAGAGGGGGTTTTAGAGGGGTGGCAGCACGCATTGAGGAGAAGCAGAAAGAAAAAAAAGGTTGCAGCAGCGCCACGGGGGAAAAGGAGGAACGGGGAAGGAAGGAAAACAGAGAGAGAAATTTGAAGGAAGAAGAGGGAAGCAGGGGAAGACCTCACCGATCCTAAGATTCTTGAGAGGATATTCAGCCGTCTTTCTAAGATAAGTTCTTCATTTTAAAAATCCATGTTCCTTTCTATTCTTATTCCATTTGCAATTATTGATATTCGTTTGGATGATTGGAGTGGCCATCAAAGACCACATATTGCTGTTGATTTTGGGTGCTTCATGGATTTCTTTATAGTTTTCAATCCGTCTCTTCTCTGTTGGTGTTTAAAAGCAGATTTAACCTTTTTGTGATTTTCGTTCTTTTTATTCTATTCTATTTTATTTCATTATTATTATTATTGTTATTATTTTATTTATTTACCCACTTTTAAACCCACTGATTAAGACATGAAGTGTGGCTGTCGATGGATCACCTTGCCATCTTCCTTTGTGCTCTGTTTTTGCTATTTTCCTCTACTTTTGGTGTCTTCTTTTTCTTGACTGTAGAGAGAGGTGGCTTGGGGAATAATGTTAATAATTTCAGAAAGTACATGTTGGGAGAAGCTGGTTCGGGGTGGACTTGTTCAATTGTCTCATTTTGCCTGCTATTTGGATTAGATCAATTCCAGAGTCGTATCTTACTATCATCTGTAATCTGGAGCTCTAGTTGAATTGGGCCTGCTGGGTCTTGTTCAGAAGCTGGTTTCTGGTAGCTGTGAGAATACTGTGAAGGTGTGGAAGCTATATAATAGGATGAGAGAGATAGACTGCTCCTCTTGCAGAGTTCAAGTGAAAAGTTCTTGTATGATTCTGATGCAAATGAAGAAAAGTAGGAACTTGGAGCTCAGTTTTCAGATTCTCAATCAAATAGAGACTCTACACCATCAGAGCGTGGGAGTTGTTTGAAGAAATGCCAATGAGAAGGAATGTGGTTTTCCAGACTACGATGATGAATGTGTATGGGAAAGAAAGGGATTTTATGGAGATGTTGAGTTTGTTTTCCGGATGCTTGTTTCAGCTGATGAGGTTAAGCTCAATGTAGCAACAATGATATGTAATAAGTGTGGGAATGTGGAGAAAGCTTGGAGAATCTTTGATGATCTTTCTTATAAGAGGCTGCCTCCTTGGAATGCCACCATTACTGGATTTGTGCATAAAGCCACAACACTAGAAGGACAGAAGACCAATGAAGTCACAAAATATATGCTCAAGATTGTGGGATTTGAAATCTATGTTGTTGCATTGCTGGGGATGAAATGATTGAAGCCATATCTGGTGAACTGATCGAGGACATTGTAATGAGTAATAGAAGAGGTTGATCAGCGGCAATTGATTCTGGTGTCTTGCTACTGTCTGTGAGATGTCCCAGTTTTCTTTCAAAAGGAAGATGAAGGCCAAACCGCATGCTCTTACTCAGAGTATTATTATTACGGAACCCTTTTTTTTTCGTTTGTAGTCATCTCTGACAGCCATACCTCATAATCTGCTTGGCAAGATCAGGATAACACAGTGGTTATCCAAAAAGATGGTCTCACTTGGTAGAATCAAGAGATTTTTGGATCCTGTTCCTACATACCTGATTGGAGATCCAGTGGCGAAGACTACCATGAATGGCAGTATGTTGGGGATACCAGTTGGTTTGCCTCTTATGGGGCCAAATTTCTGATGAATGATACCATAGGTGTTGAATAGACCTTCTCAGACTAGTTTACAAGGGACTTTTGAAAAGGTGCTCCAGCTTTGTGTAGAAAGTGTAGATCCTAATATCCAAACCTCTCAGGTATTGGAAATAATTCCAGTAAATTCATTGGGAACATAGTTTGGAAGTGAAGATCTGCTTATTGACATTCGTGATTGGGTATCAAAAGAAGTCTTTGCTAATTGTTGCATGCAAACATATCAGTCACAAGCCAGATTGTATTCACAGAGTTTTAATTACATAACTCGAGTGCATGGGAGTCTTTACAAGTGGCAAAGCTCGCTTTGTGGGTTCATATGCAATGAGTTCATCATACTTGATTCTAAGAAGAAAGTTGAAGGCGCCTGAGGCTATACTCCTAGTTATATTATCAGTCTTTTGCTTCAAATAGCATGTTTGTTTCCTTGAGACAAAGAAAGATACTGATTTCAACCTTTGGAAGCATTTGGAAATAACAAGATTTATCGAGAGATGACATAGGAGACAGATGTGACTAAGTTTTCTGGAACACTTAGGGGTGCAAGTCAAGATTTCAGTCTTGCTGTAATTTCTGATGTCGAAGTCGCCAATAATTCCACCAGCCTACAGAAAATTCCAATGTCCATTTTGAATGTTGATGAAAACATCACTGCCTTCATGTATGATGACACCTCATTCAATGAAGAGAACCCTAGGCCTGGAATTATCATAAACAGCCCGCATGGCGAAGATGTTTGTGAAGGTTCTGGACAGTAGTTCGAATGACCATATTTTCATAGTTCTGATCATGGAGGTCCTGGGGTGCTCAGTATGCCAACTAGTCCTTACCTTTTATGCTAATGATCTGATCAAATTCTCTGCAAAGAAGCAATGCTCCTCCATAATTCCCAAGAACAGGAAGGCTTAATTCATTTTTCTGCAGACTTGGCCTCCTATCATTGTGTTAAGGTTCCCTTTATACGCCTAACACGATCCCATCACCATGCTTGCCAGTTAACTCATTGGAGGTGCTGTTATTGACGTGGATAAACAGAAGCTACAAAAATTGAGAACCGTGACACCCACTTGTTCCTCATAGAATTTACTTGGCATTAAATCTCTACAATCTGGTGGGTAGGTAGGTTGCATGACCCATGAACAGGATGTAAAATATGTGAGTTGCTGGAAACTGAAAGTAGCAGCAGAATGGAATTGAGGAAATCAGCTTCAGATTCAGCAAGGCAGTCTCAATCATACCTCTAGACCTCATTCACAGTGGACACCTTGGTGTGTCATCCTTCCCTTGATGGCTATTTGAAGCACTGGGAAACTCACAAAGTCATCCAAAATAAAACACTCTATACCTTAATTAATGAAGAAGGGGTAGTGGCAAGCCAGAGGACTTACAGAGGACTACATTCCAGGTCTGGATTTCATTGATCCCTTCTTTGGGTGCCTAAGGGCGGAACTCTTACTAGTTCCAATTCTTCCTCCGGATCTACTGCAAAGAGGTAGGCAGGCACTTCTGAAGATTGAAAATGTTGCCAAATCATGCAATGCATTGGTCGTTCTATCGACCATTAGGTATTATGCAGCTGGCTGTGCAGGTTCTATGAAGAGTTTTGATCTCATTTATAGGAAAAAAAAAAAAAGAAAAGGGAAAACCTCAACTTGCTGGTCTGATCTTCCGTGGTTGCATACAGATTCTTGGATCAAGTGTTCCCGAGATTTGCTTCAAGAAAATATTACTGATCAATCTGAAAAGCAGCCAAATGATTTTTCGTTTTCTGCAGTTCACCTCAGGGTCCACTGATTATGCTAAAGGAGTGATGATAATTCATGAGGATTGAAGCCGTGGTTTCTAGTGACCTTCAGAGGTTGAGTGGGCATGAAGAAAAGACTCTAAAAGTCCTAAGATCTGAATAGAGGACTCATCTAATCATACTATCATGAATGTGAGACGAAACTCCTAAACAAATGACTCTGATGAAGATCAAATCAAAATAGGGGAAAATCTGCAGGTTCGATGTGGTCAAGAAAAGGTTCATCTTTCAGTTTCCAAACAGTCAAAATTATATAATGATGATTTTTTTTTTAGGCACATGCAAGAACAATCTGAATTTGAGAACTGTAGAGTTGAAGCTTAAACTTCCAGGATCATGATCTTTAGAAAGAATTTCAGACTTTTCTTTGTTGAAATCAGGAAAACTTGTTGAGAAGCAACCTGGGATGCACTTTTTCTTCGCTACTAAGACTGGTCAGCATGTCCACCTGAACCCAAATCAGTTGATGTTGTAATTGCCACTCTCTTACGACAGTATTTGAACCAGCTTGGTGATCTCAAAAGCATGTCGGATTTCTTTTGCAATGTTCATCAGGGCACTTTGCTGCGCACTTCTGAATGGTTATTTGTCTGGCACACTGTATGGTGATGCATCCGAAACCTTACAGCCGACAGCAATCAAGGCAAAACACTCTAGTTTTCTTGCTACTAAAATCCACTACTTATCAGAAAGACCTGTCCCAAATCCGTCCAACAGAAGTTGAATCAGTTGAAACTCGAATCACCATATTTCTCTCCTCTGTTCTGGCTCTTGAGAGGTGTTTATTCGACATCAGAAACGATCCCGCTTTTGAATCTGTATTTAAGCCCTTTGCTGAGAGAGAGAGGGTTGCAGATGAACACTGAACAAAATAGGTGTGATGGATCTAATGGAGGAAAAGCATTATCATCCAAAGAAACTGTCAATGAATACATGGATAAGGTCAATGCAAGGGTTAGATTCAAACCAGAGTCAACGAAGCTTCTTTCACTGGAAGAAGAGGGAGGATTAAATGAAGAATATTCAGACTCAGCTACTGGATTTGATGGCTCATTCAATACATCAGAAAGTTTATGTGCTGTAAAGCATGATACCTCCAGCACACATGAAATCGATAGCCTTAAGAGCACAATCTCTGGTGATTTAAATGGGCTTTCCTACACTCAGTCTCAGAAAGGGGACCCATCAGATCAGAGGTTTTTGGCACAGGGAAGCAATGATTGGATTCATGGATGGAGTCTAGACTATTATGTGGATAGTGACTTGGAAGTTGTGAAGTCTTCTATTATTGAGCTTAAGCTGGAGGTTAGCTCTCTACAAAGTCATGCTGATGAAATAGGTGTTGAAACACAAAAGTTTGCTAAGCAGTTTACTGCTGAGATTGCTTCAGGAGAAGTTCTTGCAGAAGAGGTTTCTGTATTGAAATTGGAATGTTCAAAACTCAAGGAGGACCTTGAACATCTCAGAAATTCTAAGTCAATTTCTGAATTTGCTAGCTGGCAAATTATTCGGACAGATCAGGATCATGGATTTAAAGAATCACAGTTGAGATGGCAAAAGGGATTTTTAAATATGGAAGACGAGACGAGAGCTTCAAACTACGGTATGCCTTGGGTTCCATAAAAGGGAGCGCAGGTTCCTTCAACCAGACTTAGAGGCATTGCTCCATGTTCTGCAGGATCGCAAACAAGGAACTAGACAAGCAATTTCTATGGTCAGAAACAACAAACATAATGGAAAAATTCAGAGAGAAGGAGCAAAAGTACAGGGAACCTGATCTGAAACTGAGCCTTACGTCTCCACTAGAAGTTTCTGTTGATAATTCGGGTTGTGATCCTGAGAAACTAAAGTTGAATTGAAGCCCCTTTTAAGATGAAATGGCACCCTCAAACCCAATGAACATGGGCACTGAAACGAATGCATTCAGTTTCTTTCCAGACAACCAGCAATCTATGGATTCCTCCCTATGCAGTTCGTATCAGCAATGTAGACCAGAATTCCCAGGCTTCACTCCAGCATGGCTACTTTGCTACACACACCTCCTCCTCTATTTGCTTCTTTGATTGGGAATTTACTGTTTTAAATTGAATTTTTGAATCCTTTTTCAACTAAACATTTCCAGCTTTGAAAAATCCATCTTTAGACCCCTTCTAGGCATAAAATCCAGATTTTAACATATAATTTGCTGCCACTTTCCTCCAGGCATGCATTTTCACTATTTTCTTATATTTTCAACTATTTTCATGGTTTTCTCTTTTTTTTTTTAAACAAGCACGAATAAACTTCATGGTTCCAAATAATGGGACTGATTAAATCAATTTGTGCAAAAGCAATTTGGATCTTGGTGGGGGATCCAACATTTTAGACATTATTTATGATATTAATTCAAATGAGGTGTTTGTTTGATAATTGATTGTGCTTCCTCTTCGTGAATACATGAGATTATTTTACACCTGTTATTGAGCTAACCTCGTTCCCCATCTTAGCGCTCAGTTCACTGTCCAGGTACGCTCTTCATCACCGTATTTTCAAAATTCCACGAATATCCATTTCTTTGCGTACTATGCCCATGCTTGCTATCCTGTTTGATTGCCTTGATATATAATTGATGCTTGTTTGATTATCTTTGACAAAAACACATGTTGTGTGATGTATCTCTATACTAACTTTTATGTTTCATGATAGCGCTTGAGAAGCCGTTCAGGTACGCACTTTGACTCTCTCCTATGATCAAACTTTCTTGCTTGACATACTATTTTTTTGAAAACACCTAGCTTACTTAGGTATCCATGATCAACTATTTAATTGCCACGTTTCCCTCAACTTAGTCAGTAGAGACCTTTATAAGGCTTAGAGGGGTGCTACCTCGTAGAGGTACCTTCCCAATAAGTAACCTAATCCCCGGACCTAGACTCGGGTTTTCGAGACATGCTTTTCCAAAAATGTGGAGTCATTTTTTTTTTTTGGTTTTATTTCTTGTTTTATTTTCCCTTTAAAATAAAATAAAATAAGTGGCGACTCCAACTTTTTCCAAAATTAATTTTTCACAAATAAAAGTGAGTCTTGCCGATTAAGTGGGGGTGCACGTGAAAAATGCGGGTCCACACATGGGCCACATGCTATAGGAAATAGATATATTTTCAAAAGCATTGAACCCATCACTTGCTAAACCAAGCCTAACATTTCAAGATTCTAGTGCAAATGAATGATGTACCTCATCGAAGTTTTTCCAAGCTAAAGAGTCCACTGGATGCCTCATCATCTAACCTCTCACATGACCATCAACATACCATTTCATATGAGAAGCCATCTTAGATGACATATATAGCCTTTGAAGTTTTGGTTTTATAGGAAAAAAATGCAAGACCTTAGCAAGAATTTTCTTCTTCTTTGATGACTTATTGAACTCATCAGTAGAATGAACATCACTTGATTTCCATCTAAAGACACCACAAACAACACACTCATTTGCATTTGCATACTCTTTTGTATACAACATGAAATCTGAGAGGGGATGCATCAATCTTAGTATAATGAAGACCAAAGCCACAGAGTAATTTTTTTACTTCATAATAACTACTTGGCAATGTCTCACCCTTAGGAAGTGTCTCCTTCAATAATTCAAGCAACATTGTAAAGGACTTGTTGCTCCGTCCATTAAGACACTTCATATGAAATAGTCTTATGATAAAGGACAACTTTGTGAATTTTTTATACCCTGGATATAGCTCATGCTTTGCATCCCTCAACATATTTTAAAATTTGCTTGCATCCTCATTTAGCTTTTCAAACTCATCATGAACATGTGGACTTCTTTCAGAGTTCATTAAAGCATTAGTATTTGACACTCCAAATGCACCATTTAACATTTCTTGCATCTCATCATGCATATTAGATTCATTAGTGTTGGTATTTATAGGTTTATAAAACTCATAATCCACATGCATCAACCATCGCACATAATTTCTAGCTATCCCATTGTCTAACAAATAATCATACATAATTCCTCGATTCTGCATAAGATAATTGTTGCAACAAATGCAAGGATATGGGAGCATTTCCTTTCTTGGTGCATTGCCGAAGGCAAAGTCTAAGAACTCCAAAACTCCTTTATCATATTCACTACTTATTCTTGACTTTTGCATCCAACTCTTATTTGTTGACATTTTTCTTGTAATTCTATGAATTAAAACTTTTAATCACATAATAATGAATCTTCATATGAACTTATAATGTATATGCTTTCTATCATCTCAAACTCCTATATTAAGTAGTGG
The DNA here is from genome assembly GCA_030254885.1 of Vitis rotundifolia. NCBI lineage: Eukaryota > Viridiplantae > Streptophyta > Magnoliopsida > Vitales > Vitaceae > Vitis > Vitis rotundifolia. Next base: position 13,968,813 of record CM058152.1, on the reverse strand, counting down.
TTCCTATCCCATTTAGAAATGTATAATACATAAGAATCAATCGCCCATATGCTTAGTTCCATTTTGACAAAATTTCGACAACATTTTCCCATATTTCTCTAAGTACACGAATTAGCCAAGGTGTAAACATACTATTAGTTAGCTTAACTAAGCTGCTAATAATATGTTACCTTGTCCAAATATGCACCTAGAAAACAAGGGGAATTACTGACAAAATTTATCAATATGGTAAAGCATAAGCGAGGGATTTCATAGTTACTATATATTTCCAAACTGTCCAAATGGACAATTCAAGCATCATTTGTAGACAATTTTACCAATCATATGCAAAACATAGAGGTTGAAAACTTGAATATGACCACAATAAATAATCATATTCACATTTTTACAACTTATGTGTTTTCAATATATGATAAAAGAGACATTTGTCATGCAAGGATACTTGAACGGGTTATCTAGGGTTTCCTAATTTGAAAATGATTAAATTTGAATGAGGAAGATGCTAACATTAAATTGAATATTATAATGAATAGGAAAGAAAACATAAAAATAGAAACACTTATAAAAGAAAATTTAAATAAAAATTGAAAAAGTAATCAAAATCAGTGAGGAATGAAGAAATGAATATATAAACTTAAACTAACATCAAGTTATATTATTATTTGAAAGTATAAGAGAACTTAAAATTTTACAATTAAAAACTAAGGTTGTAATTGGACATGAATATTGTGCTAAAATATGTCTCAATTCAGACCATAAAATCAAATTTTCATAATGATTCTTAAGTAACATATCTTTCCAACTACTTCACTCCTATAGCATATACTATTTTGCTTTAAGACTAGACTCCTCTCTTTTGTATGATAAATATTGTGCTAAAATAGACTATTAGTTTGAGGATGAAAATAAAGAAAAAGTTGAAGTTAGAATGGAATAAAGGGTGAGTGTATTATGATAAATAGAGTTAACTAATCATTACCTCTAAATTATTTATCCTTTAACCCATCAAAGCTAAAATTAAAAATATCCTAACATTTTTAATATAATTTCCACATATACTTAATTCTTAAGTTTCCCATAAAAATTTACTAAATATTCATTTATTTACAAAATCAAATTTGATATTTAACTATTAAAATTATTTATATCTTCTACTTGTTATAAACAACATTTGATGTTAAGTTATTCAATATAATATTTTGGAATATCAAGTCCAATAATAATGGGGCTTCCCAATAACATATAGTAGAATTTTATCAATTTCCAAGTAGTGTCAAAATTTTTTAATACTTTAAATTAATATCCACCGACAAAAGTTAGCTACTTTAATTTTTCCACATGAGAGGCAACTTGGTTTAGAAAAAACCAATTATTATTATTATATTATTATGATTATGATTATTATTATTATTATTATTATTATTATATTATTATTATTATTATTATTATTATTATTATTATTATTATTATTATTATTATTATTGTTATAATGAATTTTTAATTCAATAGAATTTTATCAATTACCAAGCACTATTAGAATTGTTTAACATTTAAAATTAATATCCACCTATAAAAGTTAGCTACTTTGACTTTCTCGTGTGAGTGTTAACTAGGTTTAGACTCGACCTATGTTTGAATATAAAGGGACAATGCATATAAAATAATAATAATAATAATAATAATGGATTTTTAATTCAATAGAATTTTATCAATTACCAAGTAGTACCAAATTCTTTAACACTTAAAATTAATATTAACTAACAAAGTTAGCTACATTAATTAACCCTATTTTTGTTAGGATTTTTGAAAGGTTGTTCCTTATATAATTTAACATTTTTAGAATATTTCTGTTGATTTTGTTACATTACAATCTTGGGTAAATATCCATTCTTAAAAGAAAAAAAATAAGAAAATAAAAATATTTATCAAATTTAATAATTTTTAATTTAAAAATATATTTATCTTCATGCTTTCTTTTGTCATTCTATTTCTTTACATTTATTTTTATTTTTATTTTAATATTTTCTATCACTCCAATAAAATTTTAATGAATTTACATTGTATTATTAAAATTTGAGTCTAAGAGGAGTTTTATTACTATATTTCATTTCTTTCATTTTCATATAAAATAGGAAATATGGTATCAAACATTTCATAAATTAAAAGTGAACATGCATTTATTTTTTAAAAAAGTTTTAAATTTTAAATAAAACTATAAAATAGGTAAGAAATATTAAATAGGTAAACAAGTTGACTTTATATAAATTACTACTTTATTTTTTTTATATCCAATTGCAATAATTTTAATTTTAATTTTTTTTTTACCAAAACAATCCAAAATTTTTTATTTTACCTTCAACATATATGGTCCCCACCATAAAAAGATAATTTTATAGTTGAAATCATTACAAATATTCTATATATTATAAACATCACATGAATTTTTTTAAAAAATACTTTAACATAAAAAATATTGTAGAATAGTTAAATAAATTAGTTGTTGTGGAGATGTGAAGGCAAGCATAATGTCCCCACAATGTACCTGAAACTAGTAGAAACCCATACCCATCATTATTGTTGTCTTGCATATTTCCCAATAAATAAATTTCCCCAAAAATTCAATCCCAACATTTTCTCATCCAACGTTTAACTTTCCAATAGTGTCCGCCATTTTCTTGAAAACCAAACAAGCTAAATCTTTTATGGGCATTCTTCACTTGCATCCATGGAAACTCATCTCATCTTTGCAACACCCAATACTCCATCACAAGTTCACCTCTACTCAGTTTTCTTCATACTTTCTTTGTTTGGTTTGTGAGAAAAATAACCACATAAAAGAAAGTTGCAACCCATTTAGATTTTCCCGAGAAAATAGCTTTTGGATTACAATGGAGGTGAGTTGTGTATTTATTGAAGAAACTATGTTAGAGAATGCTATATTATATTCTTCAAAGAAAAATCTCCAAAAAGTTCTAACATAAAAAGCATGAAACTTTAAGAACTTGCACAGGAATTAGCAAATGAAAATTTACAAAATCAAAATAATAAAGTTAAAGCTAAAAACACAGCATAAAATGATTGGGAAAAAAAAGTCAACCCTTTAGATTTCTCAAGTATCAAAACAATAATAAAAAAGCTATAAACTTTGTTTACCATTATCGAGTTTTTTTTGATAACTAAAGGACGATAATTGATAAAAGGGTGAGTGGGTTGAAGAAGTACCAAAAATGATGTGAAGAGCAAAGAAATTTGTAAGTGAGAAGAAACCCTTAGTTTTGGTTATGTGGGTTCTATGAGTCACCGAGAGTTATAAGTTTGTGAAAAGTTCATAATCTCAAAGTCCTTAAGTTTGGCAAAATTAAAATATTAATAATAATATTATTATTTAAAAAAAACACTTTTATATTAAGTTTTTTCAAACCAAAAGTTCTAAGCTTTTTTTATATTGAAAGATTTTTTCATAAAGTTATAAAAAAAATAAATAAATACTCTATTAAATTTACTTTCATATTTTATTTATTTAATTTAAAATTATACTATTTTTAAAGTTTCTTTAATTTAATTCTAAAATCAAATAACTTTTTTGTTTATGTTTTTCTCATCAATTTTTTCAAGATGCATGTTTTATGGTTTGCTTGGATGAACTTTTCAAAGTGGGCTTTGACAATTTGAAATTTCATTTTAATGAAATAAGTTACTATTGATATGTATTTTCAGATTAAGTAATTTTATACTAATAGTACAATAATGACCCCCTTAGCCTTATATCACTTTCTAAAGGAACATCAATTTCTCATGCATATTTAAATTTTTTAATGTCTTATAACATGGCTTTATTAATGAAATTTCTTATAAGTTAATACTTCCACCAAAAGAAATTAAAATTTAAAATTAATCAAATATAAAAAATATTAAAAATATTAAAAATCTTTCTAAAAGGGAAAAAAAGAAAAAGGTATGGAAGTTTAAATAAAATAAGTTATTTGAATTGAAAACAACTAACATTAATTTTTTTAAAAAATATAATATTTTCTAAATATATTTGTATCCATAATATTTCAATTAACTAAAAGCATTATTTTTGTTAAATACTTAATAAATATAAGTTTATAGAAGAAAAAAGTAATTAGAAATTGAGAAATAAGATTGAATTGAATGACTATGAATTAATAGATAATATTAATGATGATAAAATTTCATAATTAAAAATTGTGACAACTAAATATTTTTCTAGAATAAAAACTTTTGAACTTTAAAAAAAAAAAAAGGAAAAGTGGGTTTTGATTCGTTAATTTGAAAAAATATAGAAAAAAAGAACACAACTTTTATAAAATAGTTTTATCTTCATCCATTTAAAAATATTGTAAAATATATGCACTTTTTTATAACTTAAATAATTATTTCCTAAAATACCCTTTTACTTGATAATATTAAATAGAATTATCCAAAATTAATTTCTAGTTTTAATTTGATAACAGTGTTTTGCAAATAAATATATTATAATTTTTTATTATATAATACGAGATACAAATTATTGTGAAAAAATTCTCTAGGATTTTCAAATGATAAATAAAATATTTCTAATCTCCTAGTTAATAATGATTTTATATGGTGTATTATGTAAATCTCTTCATCTTCTCATTTTATTTAATAAAATAGAATAAAAATTTTATTGGTTGACATCAACAATAAAATAAGAAATTTTAAAAATAAAACTAAAATACAATTAAAAACAAAAAAAGCTTAAAAATTTAAAAATAAATTCTTTACTCCCGTTGTATTTCTACTACTTTAATTAAGTGAAAGTTAATATTTTATTTTTATATTTTTAGCTTTAAAGTTTTTTTAGTTTTAATTTTAAAAATTTCTTATTTTATTAATCTCAAATCACTCTTCATGGTAAAAATAAAAATAAAAATTGGTAATTGATGTTATTAATATGTAAAAGGGTCATTTTAGGAAATAATTATTTGAGTTATGAAAAAGTGCATGTATTTAAAAATATTTTTAAATGAGTGAAAGCAAATATGATTTATAAAACTTTGGGTTCTTTTTTCTATATATTTTTTTTCAAATTAGTGACTCAAAACTCACTTTTCCAAAAAAAAAAAAATATATTTGAGTTACTGTAAAAAGGAAAACTTTCAAATTTAATTAGATAATGTTTATTATTAGTTTCAAATCTCTAATTTTCTATACCAAATGTATGGGTTATATAACTCATCTTATTATTCTCTTGACAAAAAATATCAATTGACAATGAGATTCCCAATGTCTTTTATATGAAACTTATTATTAACAATAAACAAGTTAATTAGATCTTAATTGTTTATAGTTTTATCTTGTTACTTAAAATTTAGTTACCACTTTTATTGGTATTTTTAATATAATAAGAATTATTTATCATATATAAAATCAAATCTGTTTTTAATTTACCTAACCCACACTTGCATTTAATTTTTTCATCAAATAATATTAAATTGAACCATCATATTTTTATACTAATATACTAAACTTTATTTTACTTTTTATCAAAGCATTGATTGTAAGTATGTATGTATGTATGTATAAGGTCTTTTAAGAAATTATAGATATAGATAACTAAAAAATTATTTAAAATAAATAACAAACTTTGGTCACGGTCGAGTAAACCTGTCACCATAGGTTCAGAATATTTAAGAAAAATTATAACCTTTGGTCACATTCAATGTGAAATTCGTGACTCAATGTCATTAAAAAATATTGTATAGTCATGATTTCACAAAAAACGTTACTAAAACACTCCTTCATGACATCTTTTGTCACGATTGATAAAATCACCGTGACTAAAAATATTGGCGCAAGAATTTCCCTCCCCCCAAATATACATATAGTCACAGTGTCAAATAAAGTCATGACTAAAATACCTTCTTGGGTGACGTTTGATAAAATGATCGTGACTAAAAATATTGGCACCAAATTATCCCTCCGTTTTTTCCCTCGGAAAGTTGATAAACATATATAGTCACGATGTTATCATGGCCGTGACAAAATGATATCTTTTGGTGACGAGATTTTATGACTGTGACTAAATAATCGTCATTAAAAACCTTTTTTTTTGTAGTGAGTTGGAAAAAAAAAAAATGTAGACCCTTTTCTATAGTGAGTCTTCATTGCTTAGTCTAATTGTTTAATTTTTTGCCTTCATTATAGGAAAATGTTTTTTCCTTTCTATTATAATCTTTCTCTTTTGTGAGATATGGAAAATGAGTTTCAAAAAGGATTTGAAGAAAGCTTTGAAGGACAATAATAGATGATTATTCAAGGGGATAACCTAAATATGTAGATCATTATAGGGAAACTCAATAGAATTAATTTCCTTAAATGTTCTTTTTCTCCAAAGTGGTAAATTAGGAGCAAGAAGAAGATAGTATATCTTTTGAGCGCTATTAAGGAGCCAAAGCTCACTGATCCAATTTATGATATTTTGGATTATGAAAGTTCAATTTTATGTTGTGTCTTCTTAATTTGATTCTGCCTAAAATAGGAAAGACATTTGCAATTATAAAAGTAGAGTGAGAGATAATGATATAAGCTTATTCAAATGTTAGCTATTTTTCTCAGGTTTTTGAGTTAAACAACCATATTTAGGACAACAGAGAGTGAGACTTTCCCATGACTACATACTATACTAAAATGCAAATCCTATGCAAGAACTTGATCATTATCAATACTTTGAGATGGAGTTAGTTACAGATAATCCTAAGCAAAATAAGTTGATAGAACATGAGCATATATTTGATTTTTTTTTTTTTTTTTTTTTTCTTCTGCAAACCTAAATCCAAAACATGATCTAATAGAAGATCAAATCATTGGAAGAGATACCATTCCATCTCTAAGGAAAGTGTATTCTTGAGTTTAAAGTGATATATATATATATATAGGATAATCATGATGTCACCCTTAATCCAAGAAGTTTTTGCATTGAAGATTGTCCATGATTGTACTTTGTTCAATTCATTTATGACTATATAAAGAAAAAGCAAAGCAAAGATAAAGATGATTTATGGTGTTCTTATTTTAAGAAACTAAGGCATACTAGAGATAGGTGATGGAAGTTGCATTGCAAACCTTAAAAAAGAAAAAAATGGATTGATGAGCAATAAAACATGTGATCAAATCTAGTAGGTGAATATATTTCTATATTTGTATGCCTCAATTTTCTTTTAAGTGTCATCAAGTTCAGTTTGGTGTTTTCAATAATAAATGAACACCATTACAATACTTGTTTACCATATATCAAGTCTCCTTGTTATGGATTGCAGAATTGATCTTGTGTTGGAGAGAATTGGTTTTGCATATATGATTTCACTATTAAGAAAAACAAGAAAGAGATTTTTGTTGTGTTCTTTTTGATTGATAGCTTTGCAAGTAACAATTTGATTACCAACTTGATTACTAATTAATTGAAGCAATGGTTTAAGAAAGAGCATAACATGGAAAATCAATGTAATAGATACCTCAATTTAGAAGGGATTTAATGCATGAAACTTTCTATTTGGCTCAACTCATTTTTCAACTTGTTGATATCTATTTTCACTAAAAGTAAAAAGTGTAATTTCACATTATGCATTTTGTGATGAAGAGCAAACATTTTGTAAGCATTTTACATTGGTACTTTGTGGGAAATTTTTTGTTGTAATTGCCACCAATGGATACCTATGTTTGGACATACCTCTTCTTCATTTTTCTTTTTAGGAAAAATTATAAAGACAAAGTCTTGTAGGAAGAGTATATGTTAATTTGAGAATTATAAACTACCATCCTAAATAAATTGGTATATATCATTGTGATAAATTCTCATTCTAATGGTTAGTTATGTTAATTTATGTACATATATTTTATTTAAAAATTATTTTTTAAAAAAAGAGTTATGGTTGTAGTCAAACTAATTATTCAACTACATGGATTAACTCTATAGTTGTGGTTAAAATGCAACCACTATTAAGTGTTTTCTATTCTAGCACTATATAACACCTTTTTCTATGGTCGCTACCAAAAGTGTGACTAAAAGACTCTTACAAAGATATGTTATTATAGTTATATCCCATGAACTTTTGGTAGTCGGAGTTACAGCACCATTACTATATCACAAATTTTTGGATGTAGGAATTACATTACCATGGCTATATATATCACAAGTACTATATGTGATGGGGGAATTATATAAGGCCTTGACTACATCTTTGTTTACACACTGACGCTTTGTCACAAGACTCATAACCATCTTTGACTACAAGAATATGACATAGTAACATTGATGTTTGCTATTAGTTGTGGTTTCTAGCTAACAACAAACTCAATGACAATTTATCTTTAGAATCCCTAAATTTATTCTCATGATTCTTTGATCCATTAAGTACTTTATTGGAGGATATAAGTTGACTTCATTATTATTTTGTCAAGCATATATTCCTTAATCACTAAGAACACTAATGATATAGTTGTTTTGATGTAGTTTGAAGGAGATAAATTAATCAAATGTGTTCAAAATGGTTGAAGGCCCATAAATAGTTTGGGATGCAACAATAGGAACTTTGAGAAGTTCCATTGAATGACTTCGATAAAAAGTAGAGAAAATGCTGCAAAACTTTCACAACCATAAGTCTACTTTTATGCACACATATGTACCATTTACAATATTCTCTACAACAAATTATTTTATCTCGAAGAATTTAGGAAGAATATAAAAGATTTATGGAGATTTTTTGTGGAGTTTTAAGTAAAACCCTAAAGAGAACTCATTCCTGACTTGATATGAGAATGACTTGCATAAAGCTCTTATTATCCCTTGATTATGATAGTAACAAAATATTCAACACTAAAAAAACCTTTACAAACTCTTGAAAGATGTGCTATTTAACATTTTTATTGTTATTTATCATTACTTTAATGTATGTGACACAAAAATAGGCAACTTTACCAATTTTAGGCTTCCTCTTTCTCAAAGACAAACATTTATCTTTGATGGACTAGTTTCTATTGGTTCCAAACAAGCAATTTTTATGAATAATGTTCACAATGTTAAACACTTCCACCTTTCTCTTAGGGATTGAAGTCCCCCTTGTAGGCCTACTAATTGGGTATCATAATCCAATAGCCTTACCAATTTTAGGCTTCTTTTCCCTCATAGACAAGTATTTCTCTTTTATAGACTAGTTCCCATTGGTTCCAAACAAACAACTTTTGTGAATAATGTTCACAATATTAAATACTTGCTAAAAATTATAACTATTTTTTCTTATTCCAAATTTCTTTAAGATAATAGTAAAAAGAAAAAAAGAAAATCATGTCCAACTTGAACATGTTAATTAACATATGAAAATCAACAACAACAACAACAACAACAACAATGCAATATAAATATTAAAATTTTTTTGTGAATTGACCATTTTACTTTTGATAGAACGGGTGATTAATTTATCATTTCCCTTTAATTACATGAAATATGAATGAAACTAAGCATTTATGGGGTATCTCCTACAAAAATGAGACCCATAATCTGGACTATTTTTATGTCAATTTGAACCGAGTTTTATGATTGGATGATGTTGCTAAGTGCCCTGTCAATGACACTTTATAAACCCAAAATGCTCTTATTCATATTCATCTCTAGTCTCTACTATGGGCTCTAGAAACAAAGGACATGAGCAGTAACAACACCTATATTATGGGTTTACTTTATGAAACCTTTTTAAGCAAGCTTTGATACCAATATTTCAACATGTCACAATTATAAAGCACTAGCATTTGTCATAGGATAAAACATAAAAAAATTATTTTACTATCTTCTAATCTATCAATGGTGTGGGTGATTCAATCGAAAAGAAAGCAAAGTGGAAAACACAAAAGAAACCTATGCTCTCAATAACCAACTCTCTAGCACATAAAATCCCTAATTTTCCAACATTTCCTACACAAAATTATGGTTTTCTACCCAAAACAAACCTTCCAAGATTCAAAGAATACATAATAATTTGTAGAAATAAACATTATAATATGAAAACAACCATAACCCTGACATAAAAAAAAAAAAAAAAAAAAAAAAAAAAAAAAAAAAAAAAAAATTTGCTAAAATGCAATACTTGGCTAATAAAAAGAAAAAAAGAAAAGAGTAGCCCTTCATTAAGTTCCTAAAAAACCAAGAAAAAGATAACAAAGTTATGCTCAAACCTATGCCTCAATTTCCTAAAGAAATTATTACTACTTCACTTTCACCTAATTACTCCTAAACCTAAACAAAACAAATTCTTTTTCAATCCAAACAATCATCAACACAAGATTCAAAACCCCAAATTTGTTTCCCAACCATTCATTTGATTTGAAAAATAAATAAATAAATTAGATAAAAACACTTGGAGAACAAACAAAAAATTGTAATTGAAACCCTAGAATTGGAGAGCCTAGGCACTAAGCATTACTTAGCAAATGGTATTATCCAAGGAATTTAAATTTTGAATACAACTTGAGGTTTCTATATTTTTATTTTTATTATTTTATTTTATTGGTTTTTACTTTCACAGTTGGGTTTATGATTGGTTTTTCTTATGCTTCTCCACCCATCCTAGTAAGGTAGAAATCAAGCAACAAATTCTTAACTTACTCCCTAAACTCTTATATCAAATATAAATTAAAGAGAAAATCCAAAATGATAGATTGTGAAATCAAGGGGAAAAAATCCTATAAACTTTGACAAAAGATTCTCCAAAACCAAATACTTACCTTCAGCCATCCAAAACTTCACTAGTAGTTAGAAGGCAAGTATCCCTCTCTAAAAAAATCCTTTGATTTGCTTAGAGCTCATCTATGGAAAATCTCAACTTGTGTTTGATTTAATTTCTTGAGAGAAAATGAGATGACATTTTTAAATCCTTGGATAAGCATATCCCATGTTAATCCACTAGATTTTTAATTAAAATTCTTTAGAGAAAGGATTAAAAATGATCTTTAGATTGCTAATCCATCTTTACTTACTATCTAGTCACAATCCAAACATGGGATAGGAATTATAAATCATATCCCTTCTTCTAATCCATCTAGCCAAACACAACCTAAGTGAATTAGGTAGAGGGCTTGTTAAGATCTTCACGGAAGGCAATTCTGATGTAGCTCTGGAAATACCAAATCTGAGAAAAATTACATTATTAGTATTATATATTTTTTTATAAGTAAATTTTCTAAGAAAACACATTGTTCAATTCTTAAAAACTATGAAGCTTGCTCAATGTAATTTATGGGTATTGGAAATTTATTGTTAGATGAAAATGCATTACTCATCAAACTTGTAATATTCTTGTTGATCCTTCCACATGTAATTTATTGTTGCTACTTTTTTAAAAATAACCCTTACAATATGATGGGACCTACTTTACATATATTGAGTAAATCCAAGGATTCTCATACATAAATGAAACATAAGCTTTATTTGAAATATCATTTATATGATGACTATGATAGATTCATAGTCTACAAATTGTCATAAAATCGAGTAATTTCCTAATAATTCAACCTCACAAAAGCAATCTTTTGAAATTTGAAAAATACATTATTCATGTACCATGTTGAATTACTAAGAGCTTGTTTAGCGAAGGATTTAAAAATAATATTCAGTTTTCAAAGATAGAAAATAGTTTTTGAAATTATTTTTTGCATGTTTGCAAATGGTTTTGAAGTTACTATTTTTAAAATCAAGATTTAAAACTAATATTTAAAGGACAAGATCAAGTTATTATCTATTTTTTTTTTAAAAAAAAAAAAACAAAAAGGGAAAATATGTCAAATTCACTTGGTCTTTGACTTAATGTTGCTTGTTCTTATCTTGAGTTGGTTTTAGATTCATTTGCTTCCTACTTGGATAGGGTTATAAGGAAGATTGAATAATCTATAAATAGACTACTAAATGCACTTAAAAGGAAGACTGACCATTTATGTAAGCCCTAGGTGCTTTAAAAAAAAAAAGAAGGAAGGTTCCATAAAACATAAGCAACATAGATAAATACGATGATTTATTCAAGCTTAAACATATTTTAGGGTTTTGGTAATCTTAAGAAATAGAGAAGAAACGTCTTGCATTATTTTAAATAATTATACACATACACAAGTGTTTAAGCTAAAAATCTCATCATTTAAGGTTTATTTAGTTTTTAACCATGTGTAGAATATATCACTTTTAATTTTAGTATCTTTAGGATACTATAGACAATTTGAGGGTGTGCTAATTTTCAGTTAATATAACTAGTCTTACATTTAGATAAGTTGCAATTACTTGGCATTTATATTCATGGTTATGTGAAATTTAAAGACCTTCATTGTTATGGATACATTATGATGTAGAGGATATCAAATACAAAGAATGCGAAGGTGGTATAATGCCTTAGGCCAAAAAGGAGAGTGGTTCTAGTAGAGCATGGGTGAAGTAGCAAAAAGTGTCAAACCGTCAACCACTTGAAATTTGGATCTTTTGTTAGAAAGCTTTTATAAAATGCATGATAAGGCTCTAGACTCATGTCAGCCAACTAAAAAACCTAATGCTAATGCCCTAAGCCTTAACGTAGTGGAATAGCAAGTTGCAACTAAGCTTGAAAAAGTCTTGCCACCTAGACCCAACATGAAAGACAAGTGCTAGTTACTTAGGAGGGAACTAATTGCTTAAACTTGAGAAATCCAAGGCAAATAGAACCATGATCAGATAGGGGTGCTTTTCTATCTTGGTGAGTCCTTCAACTCAAGCTATCAAAATAAGGCCCTTATATCATCCATGAATTAAGGTATGGAGACATCATGGCTTGCCATCAATAATACTAGAACCTCTTAAGCCCTAACCTTAAGTTAGGTGGTTGTCATGTCAAAGTATGTGGTACTTTGGCCACCAAGGTGACTAAATCTCAGGGTACAGGTTTGGATTTAACTATGGTCTTGGACTGCATGGTAATGTAGTGGTTTATTTACATTAAGTAGTCTTGGATTCTATTAGTGAATAGGTAATATAGGTTTTCATAGTGATGGACCAAAAATTATTCTATAAACAATGTATCTAATAAAATTTAGCTATTACTTACAATCGAAAGTTTAGATATTTATGTTTATGCCTCATGGTATTTAAAAAGCAAATTACAAGAGTATCTACAAACTTGACATTTTTAGGGTTAGAATTCCATATCCAATTACCATTAAAGTTCCCATTAGAACCAACAACAATAGGAGAGTTTTCAAATAGGATCTCCTTTTCAAGCTTTGTCATTTATATTTAAAACCCTTTCCAACTCTAGAGTGGGCAGTTTGAGGTAAAAACTATTTCATACCAACTTATGCCCTTCCATTTAGAATATGCTATCAACTTTTTTTTTTTTTTTTCTTATTACTATTCAATATAAAATTAACTAAACTACTAAGCCATTTAGCCCATGGCCCATATTTGCTTGGGAAAATAATAAATGATTAAAAAAAATTAGATTATAGAAAACCATTTTGAGTTGAGAATTTATTTTTATAATTTGAGATTCAAAGTTTAAGGTTCCATTTTTCTATTTGAATTTTTTTAAAATTTGTGTAGATTTCCACTACTAGTTATAAAGATGTGAATATGAATTTTTAATTTGGTTGTTTCATCTGTTTAAGACATGTGATGTCTGTTTTTTTCTAATAGTGAGGACTTCCTTTTAATAGTATGTGTGTTTTTTCTTAAACATATATTTTATTATTTTTATTTTTATTTTAGATTTTCGCTTTATGGCTTTATATTCTTCTAAAGCTTGCCATTTCTAAGAAAATACATATATAGAAACTAATAAGTGTGATATTTTTCATATCATTTTCATCATGTAACATTGTTCATTCTATAAAACTACAACAATAAAATTTATTCTTTAAACTATACTTAAATATAATGCAAGATATTACAAGCATCAATGAATTTTTTTTTTTTTTTTTTTGTGCGACAACATCTAATAGATCAATATATAATGACAATGTCGACTATTGAATTAAATGATGTAAGTTTATAAAGTTCTCTACCATTAAAAAAAATCATAGATATCATGGAAGAGGAAGTGAACAAAGAGAATATGAGAAATGAAATATTTGTAAAAAAATAAAAAATAAAAAATAAAAAATAAAAACCAGGCTAGAATTCATAAAGATTTGAGGAAAAAAACAATAAGAACTACTCATTGAAATTTGTTAAATAGAAATTTAATAGGCTACATACTAAGCATCAAGAATTTATTAAAACAAGGTTTAGTTGGCATGTTGAAATGAACATCATGGAAGTTACAAATGAAATGTGGCAAAACTATTTAAGAGTAAATGTGCTAATACTTTAGGATATATATGCACACACACAGTGTACCTTGATTTATTATATTATATATTCATATCTTTTGTTTATTTTATTAGGCACATTCAAAGGCATGACAATTTTAAAAGCAAGGATGTGAGTAGTACATGATATTGAGACTTATATTTGATAAATATAATGTTTCAAGAGTACTTCATCATGCATCTATCCAAGATCCACCAAATACCGATGATGAGATACAATTGGAGAAGCAATTTCTCCACTTGAGCACTCATGTTGATCTTGATGATAATAACACTAGCTATGGTGATCCTATTTATATCTTTGATGGATCAATGAGTCATCATAGAAAATTAATGACAACAAGTGTTGAGCATAAAATTGAAAAAGAGAATAGATAATAGCATATAAGTAATGCACTTCAAGCATGGGTTAAAGCAACTAAGGCAAAAATAGAAGCTTCTTTAGCTAAAGGGGAACAACACAAAAAAAGCAAAAAATTTAGAGGAAAACAATTTTTCTATCAATTAATTTTCTACCTAACTAAATGTGTGTGCCTCCTTGAAGAGATTGAGCAAATTGAGATGAGACTTACATGAAAGTAATAGAGAAGTTTAAGAATACAATACGGACAGAGATTTTTGTTAATATGTCCATGGATAGAAAGAAATCTTGGTTAGTTTTTTTTATTTATTTATGGTTTTTTAGTTTCATTGGATCGAATGTAGTTGGACTTTATTAGGCTATTTGGATGCACTTGAATTTTAATTGGTTGGATGGATTTACTTTGTATGACATATATGAAGTATATATGCTTTTATTTTTACATATATGGTCTTACTTCATGGTTTTGCTTTCAATTATTGGTTTTATACTTTATGTTTTTTATTTCTATTTTTTTATTTTCTTTTCCTTCTTAATCTTATTAGTTCTCGTTGCTTAAGGTATTATAACCTATTATCTATGAAGTGGTATTGTTTTCTTCCTTTTGGTTTATGAAGCAAGTGTTTTTTGTCTCCTTTTAGTTTTTATCTTGATAATTTGATTATAATGTTGTTATTGATTCAATTAAATAAAACTATTATATAAGATAATATGTGGGATGATATAATATGTAAGGTAAAAACATAACCCTAGAAATGGATGATAAATCACATTGTGTTATTAGTTCACCTTCCTCATCTTCTTTATGTCATGATGATTTTGATGAATTTATAATGCTACTCCATGTATGTGAAATGATAAGAAATTTTTAGGCCAGATGTCTCAATGGACATTCATTTTGAGTGATGAAGATTTTGTGGAGTTATTGGATGACCATAGGAAAAAAAAAGATCAATTGAAGTACTAATTAGTTGACTTGCATTAAAATTAAAATTTAAAATTATATTCATCTTATGATCATTTTTTTTCAATAAAATTTAACTCATACATAATTATAAATCTATTTTTTCTTTCTTTAAATAGGATTTAACTTCAATTGATTTCATATCAATATAAATTAAATTTATAAATTTTTATAAAATAAAAATGAAACATTATTTTTAAAAATAATACAAATTCTTTTATCCCAATAAATTTTTTGTTTTTCATTTTAAAAAACAACTTGTCAAACATTCTTGTTTTTTTTTTAAAAAAAAAAACAAATAACAAATTTTTGTCCTCTTTTTATAAAAACAAGTATTAAAAACATATTTCAAAAAACACCACCAAACGGGCCCTAAGTGTTTGAAGCACTAAATTCTATATATATAATTTGAAAGTATTTATAATATCACATAGAAGCAACTATATTTATTAATTCCAATCTACTTTCACATAGATTTAAAATCATGGATTGAATATGCTCAATGAACATTCAAACTTTTAGTGGTTAAGTTAAAAAGAAAAAAAACAATGTTTTATGAAAAATTAGTTAGTTTGGATACACTTCTTATTTTTTGTTTTCAAAAATAGAAAAAAGTAATAAATTATATATAAAAAGTATAGATTTAATTTGTCATTTTAAAATTCACTTAAAATTTTTTTTAAAATTGAAGGTACAAATTTTTTTTGACACCTTAATGTTTTTAAATTATTACCTTTTTATAAAGATTTATAAGATTTTTTATATCTTTTATAAAAAACACAATTATTTTTTATTTCAAAAATAGAATACAAAAAATACATCCAAATGAACAACAAAGTTAATTATTGTTTTAAATAAATATTAATTAAGATCCAATATATAAAAAGAGTACCTCTTTCCGACTCCACTCATACCATTGGATTTGATATCCATATGAAGCAATCCTAGATAATGAAAACAAGAGAATAAATAATTAAACTTGTTAGTTGGGAAAAAGGTGACAAACATAAAAGTTGAAAAGAAAAATGTCATTTAATGAGAATTTGGTGTTTTAGAAAAAAAAAAAAAAACTATGATAGCAGTTCTTATGTCAGTTTAAGCCATCATGCTGCTTATTGGTGCACTAACATAAAAGGAAAAATATAGATTAATGGAACAAAGATTTATAAGGCTTTAACATGGTTCCACCTATCATATCTGCATTTACCAATTAGAGAAAGTGATTTCATTGTACAACATGAAATATTATAAATAAAAATAAATTTAACTATTGAGCCCCAAAATATCCCATGTTCTCACCTCCATTGAGTGTCAAATACTCTTCCTCAAGCATCTACCTAATATGGGATCTATATCCATCTCCATCCCATAAATTTTTCTGTCTATGACCTATAATATTTATAAAGATATTTCTAACAAATTTCATTGTTTCAAAAGGAAACATATTAAATAAGAAAATACCCATATATAAAATACTCTATACAATAATATTTATTGAAAAGAATATATATCAAGTAAGAATTTGAGGCATATTTTAATGTAGGTAAAAGAAAAAAGTAGGTAAGTTTCATCTCCAATACTGGGAAAAATTGTTATTCTTTTTATGCTACTGACTTATGATTTCCTATTATAAACATTTGAACTTAATTTAATGAAATGTCTTCCAAACAAAATCATTGGCTTTTTTTTTTTTTTTTTTAGCTATTTTATGTTGTTTTTCTTAAGATTTTATGAATAACCTAATACCAACACATTTTTAATTTTCTAAATTAAAATTATGACTCATCATGTACAATTACATTTGAATTATTAATTGATAAGATTATATCAAATTATACAAAGGTTAAAACAAAGTAATACAACATCAATACTAAGACATCTTGTTCACAAACTATATTCAATATAATAGAGAATTTAGGAAAATATAGTAAAAAAAGAAAAGTATATTCAAATTAAGTGTCCAAAAAAAGGAAACACTATTTCCTATGCTCCCCAAGGATCACATGTGCTATTAGAAAACTTAGTTGTCCTCTTTTTCACATGTTATACATATATAAGTAACATATTATTGCACTAACCAAAATCAAGATGATTCTATTAGGCATTGGCCTATAGAGACTTTAAGTGAGATTATGTTTCAAATGGGCAACCATTTTACACATAAGAGACCACCTAAATCTCACTATAACAAATATGATGTTTCACCATAATGGTTTTTCATTGTAAAAAATTGGGTTTTTGTAGTAAAACCATATTTGTCATGAAAAAAATTTCATTATGCAATCGTTGCAACAAGTTTGTAACTAATTAATTTTACTCACAAATAAAGAATTTTATTCTTGAAAGTTACTTTTAGCGATGAATAATATTTGTGGTGAAAAATAAACAATCCGTAGAAAAAACTACCTCTATCTTGAGACAAATTTCGCAATAAAATAACAAAAAAAATAACATCTTACACAAATAATTTTGTGGAAAAATGTGGAGTTTATGGTAGAATGTTATATACTCTGTGAAAATTATTCTTGTCATATTTTTAGTGATGAAAAGTGAATTTGTGGCTAAAAGGGACATTTTTGTTAAGGTTTTGGTTTTTTTGGGTTGTTTGGTTGGAAAATTATTGGAAAGTTGAAACTATAAATTTTTTCTTGGGTTAAACTTTGAAACTTTGAATATGAGAAAATTGTTATAATTTTTTAGTTGTTATTATTATTATATTGCGGTTGTTTAGTTGTTGGGAAAATGGATTTGTTAGATTTGTGGTTGTTTTCTATGGTAGGGGAAGGATGATTAGTAATCTTCCATTTTCATTGTTTAATGGGTATAAAGGACGAAAAAGAAGAAGAAGAAAATATCACAAGAAGAAAAAAATAGAAATATAAAAATGAGATTATCTAGACAGGGAAAAGAGAAGAAAGAAATAGAGCACAAAAACACCTAGGAAATTTTGTTGAGTGTTTTTCTTATGGGCAGTGGAAATGGGTGTATATGATAATAGAATAATGTGAAGACTATTATGTTATAAAATGTGTGATTAGATCGATTGAGATTCTACTAGTTCTCTTCTTAAGTAATTGTTCCATTGTGACATAAGTTCCCCTTTTGATTTTAGGTTATCTTTCTTTTTTTTTATTTTTCCAAAATTTTCTTCCTTTCACTTTTCGTTTTGGGTTAAGACTTTAGAATCGATGTTAACTTCCCCCGCTACTTTCCATTGAACAAACCCACCTTCATACTCTATACTCTATTAGGCAGGAGGTTCTACAATTTTAGTTTTAGTTAGGCTAGACCACCCACTCAAGTTATAATCATGGAAAGATTCATATATGCACCACTAAATCACTTCATCAAGGGAAATAAATTATAAACCTAGAATATGCATGGGTTTAGAGAAGTTTGAGTGAAATGAATGTTTAGTACTAGAGTTTCTTAAGGTTTTTTTTGCCAAAAGAACTACATAACAAGGTGATTGCAGTACTCTCATTGCAATTAAGGGGAGTAAACCCTTTCACAGATATGGAAATGACATATATGTGCAAAATACTACCTGCAAATTCAACCAATGTTAATGGCTATATGATGGTAAAAACAAATTGAAGAAACTTTTAATCTAAGAGATGCCTATATCTTCTACTTTGCATCTTGATTGCCAACATATTAGGTTTTTGATGGGCTCAACCATGTTATAATCATATGGCTTGTTGATGTGTGGCACTATAATTGGGTTTTATTGCATATAATATGTATTTAAGAACTCAATTCTCAATCTCTCACAACCATGATATATGATACTACTATTATTAGGTTTTTTTTTTTTTTTCTTATTGTTGTAAATAGAAAATGAAAATAATGCATGGTATTGAAAATTTCTAATATAGTGTGTTTGTTAAACTTATTGAAGATAAAATTTTACCTTTATTTTGAATAAATAAATAAAATAATCATTTTTAGTATAAGTTACAACCTAATACTCAAACAAAAGTTGTTGAATCATGAGAATCTTAGGCTCAGCAACTAATTATAGTGCTTGTTCCATTTGAGGAATACCAAACCCAAAACAAATAAACAATAGGAACATTACACATCATGGACTCCAAAGTCATTCCACCTCCCCTCCCTCCCACTCAACTAAGAATTTCAACCTTAGATCAACTCCAATAAAGAAATACATGTGGAGATTTGAATAATGTTCAAAAGGAAAATGTGTTATAGTAATGTTGCATAAAACTAGGTCTAGTTGTAGACTATACTATAATAACTTGCACAAATAAATAAAACAATACATATAACTATACATTCTTAATGTTTAGTTCTTTAATTATTTTTTGTATTCTTCATTTTAACCGTTTAGTCCTCTCTTTGACATTTATTATTTCTTTAAGATATATATAAATAGAGAATACCTAGTAATATAATTTAACCATTACAACAAGAAAATGATAAACAAAATGAAAGATAAAGCAAGCCTTATTGGGATGATATTACAATTGATGCATTTATTAAAGTTTGTACTATTGAGACTTTGGTTGGAAGTAGACCAAATAGTCACTTTAGCAAGATAGGAAAGAAAAATATGATGAAAGCCTTCAACAATTTGATTGGAAGAAACTATCAATAGAAAACTTAAAAATAAATGGAGTTCTCTTAAAAAAGATTATGAGCTTTAGAATACTTTGAATGTGAAAGAGAATGGCCTTGGGTAGGATTCTATGAAGCAAACCATCAATGAAAACAATGAATGGTAGGATAAGAAATTGAATGTATATTTTATTTATTTATTAAGCTTATTTGGTTAATTATATGATAAACTAAATACTCTTGTTAAAGAATCCTAACATAATAAAGTTTAAAACAAAGACCTTGAAAAATGTCGAGCAATTGAACATAATTTTCAAAGATATTGTTGTTAATAGTGAAGTAGCTTGGCACCATCACAAAGCTATGTAGGACAAGATGTTGATGTTCTATCAAAGGTGGGGGAACATGAGGATAATATGGTAGATGGCCAAGATGACTCTAGTTGCAATTTGTTGCTCGATACTATTTTTAAAAACAAATCAAAGGTTGAGATTTTGCGGTTAGAGTGCATTTATAGAGCTATGGAGAATAGGTCTTCTATCACATCTAAAGTAGATAAGCTTAGTTGTAGCGTTGATGAAGTAATGAAACTTATGTGGCATGCCAAAAGTGAAGAATGACTTTGAGTTGTATATGATAATTGCATATATCCTAGTTGTGAAGGAAACTAGAGTGATGATTATTACATTAGAAGACCAATTGATCAAATTGCATGACATGAGCATAATCATGTTTGACTATTGGAGTTGTTTCTTGCTTTAATATTGAAACATATTTTTGTTACCTAATATTCTTTTGATGTTGGGTTGAGGGGATGGAGAAGGTGTTGGTTTGCTTAGTGTGTGAGTGGGAAAACCATTATGCCCTTATCTAGTATTTTAAATTGTTTTTTTCTCTAAAAGTTGAACTGTTAGATAAGCTTTGGTGGTAAAGTTTTTATAAGATTTTGTAGAGTTTTTTATTTGCTTTTAATGTGTAATTCTTCTATTCTCCTTTATATTTCATTTTGGTCATTTGATATTTTCTTTGACGTTCATCATTTCTCTAAGATATTTTTTTAAAAAGAGAATGTCTAACAATGGTGGGAATTCTAAACTTCAATGTTGTACTTTTTTATATATATAATATGACTATATTAATTGTAAATAGACATTATTGCATGTTTATTAATGTACTTTTTATCTTATTTTTATAGATATGTATTCTAATAACAATGATACAAACAATCAAAATTTTGAGGGCAAGAGCGATAATGAACATGATTTTTATCAATTGGACCTTATGGGATGTGTTGTAGTTGTAACACTTACTAGCTACAAAGAAAAGAAATCTTGTAGAACTTCTTCCTACACATGATATAAGTTTGTGATGGATGTTTTGAATGCTCATGAATTTAGATGTTTTGAGCAATTTAGAATAAAAGAACATATGTTTATGAATTTATTAGAAACATTTACTAAAAGATATGGTCTAAAAGAAGTTTTAGCTATGCCCTTAATAGAAGATTTAACAATATTCATCCTATAATAGGTCATGGACTTAGCAATAGGATGGTTTAAGAAAGATTTCAACATTGGTGAATTTGTATGTTGCTGGTTTGAGATTATATTAGATTTTGTTTGTCTTATGGTTATGAATATTATAAAACAAAGTGATCCATAATTTAGGGAGGTCCTTGATAAGATAAGAAATGGTGATCTGTATTGGCCACATTTTAAGGATTGTATTAAGGTAATTGATAGAACTCATATACCTATTGTGGTTCCTAGAGATAGACAAATATCATATATTGGTTGAAAAACATGACTAACTAAAACATTATGGTTGTATGGGTTGTCAATATATATGATTTTCACATTTGCAGGTGTTAAATGGAAAGGTATTGCTCATAATGCACACATCTTTTTAGAGGTATAAAAAAGGTCAAAATTGGATTTTCCTCATCCACCTAGAGGTTTGTGAATGAAAATATCAAAGTTTCTTTTGTGATTAAATTGTTATAATCTAACATAATTTTTTTTTTTGTAAATAAATATTATTTAGTAGATAATGTTTAACCTTAAATGAGTTAATACTTAGACCCTTACAAAGACTAGTGTTACCATCTTCAAGATTTTTGACATAGTGGTTAAGTAACAAGGAAATATTTAATCATTAGACATTTATCTTTGAGGTATACAATTGAGAGTAAAGAATGTTATAAGAAATGCATAGTTTTCCTCTTAAAAATAAGTAAAAACTGTTATTGCTTCAATGAATCTTCATAACTTCATAAGGATTAATGTTAGAATGAATATGAAATTTAAACCTTATGATGACGATCAAGGGTTATTTTCACCTAATGAAGAAAGGAGTAGAGTGGATTCACTTGTTGAGGAAGCTGGTTCACATCATACAAGATCGATAGAAGAAGAACATGATTGAATTGCATATCTTTTTATATCACATTGATGTTTGATTATGACATTATTATGCAAGAATATAGTTCTTCTCTCATTTTTGCTATCAAAGCATTTGTCTTCTTATTTACTTTTAATTAGTAAAGTTTTTTTTTTCTTTTGTTGAAAGAAAGTAAACTAACATATAATTATATAAAATATTATCCTTTATTCAATATATTTTTTATTGATTTAGATATTTTTGTAATTACTCTTCAAAATTTTATTATAATGATAAAAAATTATTTTTAAGCTAATATATAATCAAATAATTTGTTTTATTTTGAAAAATGATTATATCATGATTGATGTTTATTTATCAATTCAAATGTTTTTCTATATATTTTTCAAAATTTTCTTGTAATCACAAAACTTATTATTTTTACTTCTTTTTTCAATAATATAGATGTTTATATTTTTTTTTACTATAGATGTTTATATATTCTTTTACCTCAGATGTTTATATTCTTTTGTTGTAAAAAATTATTGGTTTATTATAATATTTCCTTTTGTAATTAAATTTTATGTCTTTTTTTTTTTATAATTTATTAACATTAAAAATGTTTTTGTAACTATACAATGTATTATCAAAAACACTATTAGAATCACTTTTCTTGATTCCCATAAAAGTGTTTTTCACATAAGCGCTATAGAAAAAAATACTTTCACTAAAAATAGTTTGATTAGAAACACTAGCAACTAGTTTCTAATTATCATTAATTCAAGAGTGTAAAGATAACGTGTTACTTTGTTTATAATTATTGCATTTTCTATTCTTCATAAAGTAAATTTTTGTAACTATTTACCCACAAACTACTAATGGATTTTAAAATACACATTTTCTCACCACAATTTCTCAATCATCAAACCATAAAATTAAAGATTACTATAGAAAAATTTAAAAGAAAAAACAAAGGATGTCATTGAATAAATAAAAGTACATAGAAAAACAAAAATAAGCATATAATACCCAAAACAATAAAGCACAAAATAAATATTTGTGTCTTTATTACATCAATGAAAATTTGTAAAAAGTTTATCACATATATTGAGGTTCATTACTCAGCCCAAGCTCGGTTTTCCTTTTTTTTTTTTTTCTACAAGATAAATAATCAAATAAAATGTCATATGTACATCCATATAAAGAATTTTTTGAGTAGGACATGATATGTTTCTATTAAGGTGATGAAGATAAATAATCAAAACATATTGAAAAATATTGTTTAACATTGTAAAATGTTCGTATAAGTGGATTCACATATCAATGGTTTCTATCATCATCTCCTACTTTACATACCCTTATAAATCCCACAAAAAATTATTTCCTAGAAATTTGTTAGGAAACTAACAAAATTTTAAACTTACCATTCAAACAAAATTGCAAAATGATTATGCGAATGAAATTACAAGCATCCAAATCCCTAAGAGAAAAACAAAGAAAATGTGAGAAATTCTTATTAAAACACAAGGAAAAAATTACTTCAATATAAATTATGAGAATTATGTGGGTAAAAGTTTGGAATCTATATGATAATATTAAAATGATAACATTAAGCAAGAAACAATTCTACCAACTATCTGAAAAATATTTATGAGACTACCTTTAAGAAGCCATAGATATTCAAAATGGGGAATAAGCAAATCACATTTTATTCAAAAGAATTTTTGTAGAAACAAACATAGCATATATTAATTCCAAGGAATTCTTTGATTTCTCGCAAGAGAGAACTAATGGAGTTCTTTTATAAACATTTCTAGGTCTTTATTTCTTAAATCTCCTTATTTAACTTGAACAAAATTATAGGTAAGATATTCTCCTTTGTTTTTAAAATGACCTACTCTCGACCATATAGATATTATCTGCTTTGGGCCTAAGAGCCCTCATGGCTTTAAAACATGTCTAAGAGGAGCCAATACATATGTAATATCAAGAACTTTTTCTCTTATCTAATGTGAAATATCACAAACACCCCCCTATAGACACAATGTCCTTGTTATGTCTTATGGGATTATGGGGTCAAACAAGCAAATACCCCACATAGGGTTAAACAAAACCCCACACTAGGGTTAGGATTGGCTTTGATACCACTGTATCATGCCCCAAGAACCACTCTAAGGGTGTGACGATCATTTCACATCTTAAGCCTCAAGATTTAAAGTGAAAATGACTCAAACAATCATCTTGTAATCGAAAGATTACCAATTACCAAATTCCTATTCTAAGTAGTAAAATATACTATAATCCTCAAAACTCAACTTAAAAAAAATAAAAAAATAAAAAAAAATAAAAAAACTAAACAAAAACTAGCACATCAACCATTATGTTATTGTTCAAACAACTTGAAACTTAACAATTCAAATAGTCATTAAATTCTAACATTTAAATCATGTTCAAAATTAAAGTTTGAACTAAAAATCTGAATAAGGACAAATTCTCCACCTAACCAATCACTCCTTACCCAAACTGAGAGTACTTAAAAAATGTCAACCAAAGGGAAGGAACAAAGTCTAATAAAGAATATTAATACACTTTCATGGATCAAACATTTTCAATTATTATTACAAATATGAGATACAATATACAATCTTCTTTATAAAAAGATTTGAATTCAAACATACTAAAGCATTCAAAACTTTTTAATCAAACATTTTCATATTTATGTCAATAATAATTTCATATCAAATCCAAATAAAATGCACTCAAAACATTTTTACTCTAGTTATCAAATAGTAAATAGTGCCCCAATTAGGTGGGACTTTGTTGCCTGATTAGGTGGGACATTGCAAATGAATGGCTAACTTCTAATTTGTTCCTTTTATTATGGATGAAACCAACCACTACTAGTACTAGTAACTTCTAACCAAACCCTTAGAGGCTAGATTGCAAAGCAATTACATTTTCTAACAAAAAATGTGAAGGTCAACAATTATAACCTATTGACTAGGGCATAAAGGTCAACAATTATAACCCGTTGACTAGGGCCAAAAAGTCAACAATTATATCCTATTGACTAGGGTTAAACAAACCAAAATCAAATACCTTATTTCATTTATTCAAACTAAAAATAATAATAATATCTCTACATTTTTCTATTGTAAACAAAAAAACAATGTTCTAACATATTTTTCATGCAAAATATAATTGATCCATGCATAGAAACAAAAGTAACATTTTACAGAATTCAAAATAACATGTAAAAAAGAAATATTTTATTTAACAAAATTTTTATTAATTTTGCTTACCTCGAAGAAGCACTCAAAAGCCTCAAGAATTTAATCCTAAAGAATCTACTCCTCACCAAACATAATATAAGAAAAACAATAATTATTACTAGTAACTATTTATCTAAAATTATAGGTTTGACAATCCAAATAATTTTCTATATAGGTATTTTATTACCAATATTATTCTCAACTTCTTAATCAATAACAATTTAATTATTGAATTTCTATTTTCTTTTTTATAAAAGTTGTGTTTCCAAAATATGTTCCCAAAATTCTATCTTTGTTTCTATTATTATTAAAACTCCTAAAAGTGTTTTTTTTTTTCTATTTATCACAAGCACTAATGAATCCTTCACCAATTTTTTTAAGGTTTTGGTACACAAGGGAATATAGGATCCCCTCTACAATGTGAAGTAAGAAATTTTGGTTTCTTGTATGATTACTACTCAAAAAGTGCTATTTTGTAGCTTGTAATTAACTCTTTTATACACTCTTGAGTAGTAATTATTACCTTTTAACTCAATTGGCATGTTAAAGACCCTTGCAATCGTTCTAACCGAATTATGTCAAGTTTTGGTGTTTTTGATAGCTTTTAGCTACACCAAGGCAATCCGAGAATGAGGGAGATCTTTTTATAGGTCATGGAAAAGCTTTTGGGAAGCTCAAATGCATGAAGAACCAAGCTTTGGAGCTCCATAGCCCTTTGCCAAAGCCAATCAAGCATGCACGGAGGAAAAACAGAGTGAAGAAGAAACAGAGCATAGCAGCTGCAGTCTTCTTTCCCACTTTTGGAGCACTTTCCAAAGTCCATTTTCTGCATGCTATATACCGTTGGAAATCTCTGGAAGTCAAGAATCCAATGCTTCAAACGGTGTGCAATTTGGATCAGAAATGAGGAAGTTATGGCCTTCGGAAGATAACTGCGTCCAGTTGAAACACAAATTCGCACCTTGCGAATTTGGAACTCCAGCGTGCGAAACCTGAAGCTTACCTTGCGCGATGGGATTGGAGCGCAAACACACAGTCACAGAGAGTGCCAACTTGCGAAAATGGTTTTCCAACTTGCGAAAGTGACATCCAACGTGCGAAAAGGGGACTCAAGTTGCGAAACCAACTTGCGAGATTTTCGCAAGTCACCATGCAGCGTGCGAAATCTTCATGCGAATTGGCAAACTTGCGCACCGACTCTTTTGGATATTTTTCTTCAGATATTTTGTGTTTAAATCTCGTTTTTCTCCTTGTAATTGACCACTCATGTAATTCCTTAGCTAGCAAGGAATGAAGGAAGGGTAAATAACCTTCCTATAAATGAACTCTCTTGTAATCACTGAAGAAGGACTCGGGAGTTTTTCCAGAGAACAATTTTTGTATAGTTTTGAAAGTAATACATAGAGCTTTGCTCTACCTTACCTTCTCACTTTTATCTTTGCTTATAATTATGTTTTCTAGCAAATCAACCTCTGAGATGTTTTCTCAGAGGATGGTTGGCTAAACTTGTTGTTCCACGGGTGAGGGAAGCTAGGTAAGGTGCCGGATGCAAAAAGTGAGTTTTTGTTGTTTCTATATTTAATGAAGAGAAAGAGTGACCCGTTAATGTTGTTTATATTTTTAGTTAACTAGGATTACCGTGAATAGCAAATACTTGGTAAGCTTTCGGATTCCATGGATTCTTATTGCTTGCAATCTTGCTCCATGGAGGTCTAATTGTTATCTCTTGTTCGCTTGTGAAGGATGATCCGATGTTAAGGACCACCTTGGATGGCAAATACTAGGTGAGAGGTACGAGCCATTGCAAGGTGTGTCAGTGAGAGGATTTTAGAGTTGACATCATTAATGGTGAGCATCTGTACCACACCGGTTCGGGAAATAACTATAGGTTAAATCCCGAATGCGAGGAAAAGACTCAAGTGACCGGATTCTCCTCTTTTGCAATTGGTACCTGAGCCTAGCAACCTGAAGTCCCGAGGAACTCCTTTCTTTATAACTAATTTCAGATAATTTGTATGTTTGGTTAGCTTAAAGTCTTTTGTTTCCATTCAAACCTTTGTTTTTCTCTTAAAAGCTAACCTTGAAATGAAAAAGCACCCATTTAGCTCTTGAACTGATATCATTTGGAAAGTGAAAACCCATCTCTGTGGACGATCCTAGAGCCACTATACTATGCTAGCTAAATGCTACCCCGGTATATGGTGAAATAGGTTTATAAATTTTGTTGATTACTCTCGTTTGAGGATTGAGATCAAAGCACATCAGTTGAGCTGAATCAATTGATACACCAATCGGGCACGAATCATTGTACATATAATCCAACTTAGAGTTTGACTATTAACTTTGTGGAGAGGCAAGGTTTCAAGGGCTTGAGAAAAAAGTTTTTTACAGAATATTATTATTAAAAGCTTCTTAAAATCTTTTGCATCTTTCTCCTACATAAAGAATACAAAAGAATCCTACCAAGCCATTTTATTTTTATACATACCTTTCCTAATTCAACTGGAATTCTAGGTTGTCTTCCTATATTAAATAAGATTTAAAACATTAGTACCAAAAACAAAAACTATTAAGCTTGGGCCTATGTTTGAGTTTTAACTTTATTTAATTTCTAAGGGAGAATAACTTGTGGAATCTTTTGAATAACCTAACCAACCAAATGGTTAACTTTTCTTTTTCCATATTTATGTAATAAATTGCAACTGATTTAATCCATCCACAAATAGAAAGTTATTAACCTTCACCAAGATTTCTAAAGTTTGACTTCCATGATAGGATTTGAGAAGAGAAAACATACCACACACAATTGAGTGAGCTCATATCTATGATTTGTGGGACAAATCTACAACATGAATTTTAACACCTAGGGGTGTGAAATTACTATGTGGATCGTCTAGGCTTCTTAGCGTTTTCAAATATGATCCATTATTTAGAGCATTATTTGTTGATTCCTATGAATTCTTCTTGTGGAAGGAACACATCAGACTTGATTGCAAGGAGATAACTATTTGCTTTAAAAGATCTAACTGTTGGGTTTTTCCTCATGTGGAAGGCCCAAATTAAGAGCTCAAAATTTAAGGCCTCTTAGGCCTTTATATAAAACGGCTAGAAAAAGAATTCCTCTTCTTCTTCTTCTTCTTCTAAACTTTTTGCAGCCACCAGAGGTAGGAAAAAAGAGAGAGAAAGGGGAGAACCACCATTTTTGAAGTTAGAGAGAAAAATTCAGTTTTTCTTCATTGCCCAGATTTCATCAAAGGTCTGATCCCGCTTCGTCTGTGGGCCGATCGACCTGAAATTTGGAGGAGAGGTTCATGACTCATTGATCTTCATTCTGAACGGTGGAGATCGGATTTGGAGATCCGTACAGTCATCTTTCAGTTTGAGAACAGAGCCTTGGTTTTGATGCGTTTTTCTATCCGGACAGTTTTGATCATAAGCTCCGATCAAGGTTCATCCGTGCTTCAATTGAGCCGATTTTTGGAGAGCAAGTTCGTGACTCATTGATCTTCATTCTGAACGGTGAAGATTGGATTTGGAATTCAAAAAAGTTATTTTTCAGTCTGAGAACAGTGGTGTGTTTGGTGAGATCTCTCCATTGTTTTTATGCAAAGTTGTTGAAATTGCCAAGATCAATTTGTCTTGAGATATGGTTGATGTATGCCTCTAGTTTATCTAGAGAGAATTGTGTAACTCATTAATTATATTAGTGGAGTTTTTAAGTGGCCTAAAGGTCCCGTGGTTTTTACTTCTCATATTGGAGAAGGTTTTCCACGCTAAAATTATTGGTGTTCATATACTTGTTGATTGGGTGTCTTCTTGCTTCTCTATTTGATTGATTCCTATTAGGTTCTCATAAGAGGGGATAAACACTATAAGAAAAAACGTTAACCATGACGCTTTTTAAGTGTCAAGAAATACATTCAATGGCGCTTCCCCGAAGCGTCATCTAGTAGCCTGTCATAATAAGTATTTGTCTACAATGACACTTCTAGAAAGCGCCATTGAAGAGAACCTTGGCGCTTAAAAAAAGTGTCATCATTAGTTAAATCAAACTACATTGACACTTTTATAAGTGCCATTGTTGAGTAGAAGAAACCTTGACACTTTCTGTAAGTGTCATTATTTAGTAGTTTCAAATATTGCACTATAAGGACACCTCTAGAAAGCGTCATTGAAGAGAACCTTGACACTTAAAAAAGTGTCATTGTTAGTTGTTCACACTACATTGACACATTTATTAGTGCCATTATTGGGTTGTAGAAATGTTACTCACTCTCATTCCTTGACACTTAGTAAAAGCATTAAGGAAGATAATTGTTTAATTATAAATTTAGTTTTAATTTAATAATTGTTGCACCTAATTTTTCACTTGGTAATACATTTCCAAATTGTAGTATTTAATCATAAATAAAGAACTTGTATTTCATAAATAAGAAACACAAAAAAACTAAAATATATTAAAATAACAAAAAAAAAAAGTCATAACTTTAATGTTTAGTCCCTTAACATAGTCCATTTTTTCTTTACATGCAACCCATTTCTTTACACACAACCCAATTGTGCTTTGGTCTTCAACATACTCCTTCATGCTAGCTTATCCAACTACAAGGTTAATTTCCCAAAAAGATGACCTAAATGCACAAAAAACTAAAATCAATTACAATTTCAAAAAAAGATATATAAGTGAATACTTCTAGAAATAGAGAGAAAGAAATGACAATGAAAATATAATAGGAAAACAAATGTGCATACCAATTGACATATGTGACCCTAAGAATAATTACAACAAAATTACTATCAATAGTTAAAACACAAAGCAAGAGATTAATCAAATACGGGACAAGAGAACATCAACATCAATAATCCATTAAATCTTTAGTATATCCCAAAAGAAAATAGAAAAACAAACCAAGTTTGGGACAAGAGAATACCAACATCAATAATCCATTAAAATATTCAATTAGGCATCATCTAATAGTAATAGACCTCATCGAATGTGCAACATTCACAAAGGAAGGTTTGGGAATATGGTGTAACATGAAATAAATAAGGTTCACACCATGATACTTTATCAACTAAGTTTTTTGTTAAGTTAAAAGAATTAACATTTCCCACTATATGATATGCATTGCAACATTGCATCCAAAATAGTGGCCAATTGTATCATACTTATCATTCATCTTATTTATCACTATCAAGGTTGGCAACAACTATATGAATTCCACAACTTAATAATAAATAAATTGGCATGCATAAAAATATGTAGAGAAGAATATCTACAACTTGATAGTATATAAACATCTTCTAATGATGAATATTTTTTAATGAAAGCTCATATTTCATATTTTAAAAAGATTATCATTATTTTTTTAAATAAAACATATTTATTTAGGCATATTTGGGAAAATATCTAGAATTATGTGAGCAATCCAAAGTGACAACTATATGATTGCATTAAAATTTAACAACAAATTCAAGTTATCTATGAAGCTAAATAGAGATTCAAACATTAGCCTATCATGCAATACATTACACAAAAGTAAAGCTTAAGGAACTTTAGCTTAAGAATGTCCATAATACAAACACATAAAGTGCGAAATCGAAATTCATTTTTTTAAATTGTTGTTTCTCATGTACACTAAATTTAAAAAACATGGTTATCAAGCCAAGGATGCAAAATAATAAAAACTTAATCACCAATATAAATTTTCTGAATGAAAAAAATATAATGGTAATTTATGCATTTCTAAAAGCTCTGAAAAGCTTTTATCAGACCACCCAAAGCGTGCTTTCAAGTTGTACAATTTAATCAATGCACACAATTTTGTAAAGTTTCTACAACCAGGATATAAAGGTTTTTCTGCATCTTTCAGTAATCTTTGAAATGATTCTGGGTCATTTTTACAATCCTCCTGTGCAGCTTGAACCATTTCTATTGTACTATGCACATCATTAAATTGAACTCTATCATAATGTTCTGCTCTTGTAGTTGGTGGTCCACTTGGAGCTACCTCTCCATGCCAATACCATGTATAGTAACTTTGATCAATTCCATGGAAAAACATATGCTCTCTAATCTTTTGAGGAGTACGGAATATCATATTACCACACTGTAAACATGGACATTTAATGGAGTTTTTATTTGCAGAATTTTGTATTGCAAATGTGATAAAACGTTCTACCCCATCCTCATACTCCTTCGATCTTCTATCAAAAGAGATCCATGAACAGTCCATTTTTTAATAACAAACTTCTAACAGTGATCAAACTTTACATTGAAGAAAATATCGACATTTTCTATGTCATTCGTTTAGCAACCTCTCTTTCCTCTGTTCAAAGAATAATCAATAATCAATTTAATACAACATTTGTTTAAGAGGCTAGATTTAAGAGAAAAGGGTGAGCATTAATTTCCTAATCATTTTGACTTTTGTACATATATCGACACTATTGGAATAACACGCTAATTATTGACAATTTTTAAAAATGCCAACAAAAAACAAAAGGTCATTGTATTTGTTATATGTAGTAGTCATTAAGAAGCTATAAATGTTATTGACCTTGAATACTTGCATTAAAGGTGATGCATAACCTCAATCAAACAAGTGCATATTAATATTATTAGCATATACAATTCAAGTTATGTTGCATGTTTTATGCCATCTAACATCTCCAACATCGTAAATTAGGGAGTGGTTCCTATCCTATATAGGAATACATAATCTCTATGTGTCAACTGCCAATGTGCTCAATTTAATTTTAAAAAAATTTCGGCAGCATTTCCCTATGGTTCTCCAAGTACACAAAATGGACAAGGCATAATATGTCACCTTGTCCAAGTATGTACCCAGAGAACAAGAGGAAAGAATACCAAAATTTATTTAAAATGAATTAAGAACAAACAATTAACTTCATAGATATTATGTTTTCCTACACTGTCCAATCGGACAATTCAAGCATCAGTTGTAGAAAAAAAATCTTTATCACATGGTAGACAATTTAAAAGTTGTCAACGTGAAACTAGCATAGAAAAAACCATTTTCACCTTTTGACAACTAAAATGTCTTTACTATGTAATAATAGAAACTTTTGTCTCACAATGATACTTGAACGGGAACTCTAAGGTTGCACGCAAACATAGTTGAGTAAAATTAAAACACAATTACTAATTGGAATATTACAACAAAACAACATAACTCTCATTCTATCATGTGTCATCCTTTAAAGATGATAAGATGTAAGAAATAAACATCTAAATTTTAATTGCAATTCTTTAATGTACTATATTGTATCAAAATATTTAATTAATGTATATATAATAATATTTAATTAATTAAATATAGTAATTAAAAATTATTGTAATTAATTAAATATATATTTAATTAATATAAATATATAGTAATATTAAATATACTAAATACTTAATTAATTCATAAAAAATATTTAAAAATAGTATAAAGATAACATAGTAATATTTAATTAAAAAAATATGAGGGCGTCAATTCCATTTTGTATCAAAATTTAAACTTAACTCCTTTTTGTGTATGATCCAACCTGTACTATAGAATAAATAGAAATAAAACCAAAATATTGCCATATAGAATTTATCCTATATAGAATATTCCAATATAGTCCAAAAATATTTAAGGTTTATTTTTAATTCTTTGATATGGTTTCTATATATTGCCATATAGAATTTATCCTATATAGACGTGGGCACACTAAGTGATCCACAGTTGTCACTCTTTTGACTTCATTAAGGATTTGAGATCAAATAAAGTAAAAGGTCTCATAAATGGAATAAAACATTGATATATTGCCAAAAAAAATTGAATGTCTACTTCATATTTGAGTGGGTATCTACTCTTGGGCCAGCTCCTAAGCAACTCAGAACCAGAAAATATGGGTTATGGACCCAAGATCCCATTAGGGCCTTAAGTCCAATAGATGAGTCCAGGGCATATGTCCAACCCCCATCAAGTCTTTGAATTCATTTGGTAAATCTGGATTGTATGGTATACTCGGAAGTCCTTCACAGAAGCAGCCAAGAATGTGAGGTCCAATTCATATTCTTTACTTTTATATTTATCAATGTTCCATTTAAAGCCATTTGGGACCAACTTTCCAATGAAGCCCAAATTTTGCCATCAAGAGAAAGATATAAGAAAAATTTTGCAAGTTTTAAATGCTTTTACCAAATGAAATCTCCAAAGAAGGTATTGAATATCCTAACAGTTGCAATTGTAGTTTAAGCTTTTATTTCCCAAATATGCCTAAATAAATATGTTTTATTTAAAAAAATAATGATAATCTTTTTAAAATATGAAATATGAGCTTTCATTAAAAAATATTCATCATTAGAAGATGTTTATCTACTATTAAGTTGTAGATATTCTTCTCTACATATTTTTATGCATGCCAATTTATTTATTATTAAGTTGTGGAATTCATATAGTTGTTGCCAACCTTGATAGTGATAAATAAGATGAATGATAAATATGATACAATTGGCCACTATTTTGGATGCAATGTTGCAATGCATATCATATAGTGGGAAATGTTAATTCTTTTAACTTAACAAAAAACTTAGTTGATAAAGTATCATGGTGTGAACCTTATTTATTTCATGTTACACCATATTCCCAAACCTTCCTTTGTGAATGTTGCGTATTCGATGAGGTCTATTACTATTAGATGATGCCTAATTGAATATTTTAATGGATTATTGATGTTGATATTCTCTTGTCCCAAACTTGGTTTGTTTTTCTATTTTCTTTTGGGATATACTAAAGATTTAATGGATTATTGATGTTAATGTTCTCTTGTCCCGTATTTGATTAATCTCTTGCTTTGTGTTTTAACTATTGATAGTAATTTTGTTGTAATTATTCTTAGGGTCACATATGTCAATTGGTATACACATTTGTTTTCCTATTATATTTTCATTGTCATTTCTTTCTCTCTATTTCTAGAAGTATTCACTTATATGTCTTTTTTTGAAATTGTAATTGATTTTAGTTTTTTGTGCATGTAGGTCATCTTTTTGGGAAATTAACCTTGTAGTTGGATAAGCTAGCATGAAGGAGTATGTTGAAGACCAAAGCATAATTGGGTTGTATGTAAAGAAATGGGTTGCATGTAAAGAAAAAATGGACTATGTTAAGGGACTAAACATTAAAGTTATGACTTTTTTTTTTTGTTATTTTAATATATTTTAGTTTTTTTGTGTTTCTTATTTATGAAATACAAGTTCTTTATTTATGATTAAATACTACAATTTGGAAATGTATTACCAGGTGAAAAATTAGGTGCAACAATTATTAAATTAAAGCTAAATTTATAATTAAACAATTAATTATCTTCGTTAATGCTTTTACTAACTGTCAAGGAATGAGAGTGAGTAACATTTCTACAACCCAATAATGGCACTAATAAATGTGTTAATGTAGTGTGAACAACTAACAATGACACTTTTTTAAGTGTCAAGGTTCTCTTCAATGGCGCTTTCTAGGGGTGTCCTTATAGTGCAATATTTGAAACTGCTAAACAATGACACTTACAGAAAGTGTCAAAGTTTCTTCTACTCAACAATGGCGCTTATAAAAGTGTCAATGTAGTTTGATTTAACTAATGATGACACTTTTTTTAAGCGTCAAGGTTCTCTTCAATGGCGCTTTCTAGAAGTGTCATTGTAGACAAATACTTATTATGACAGGCTACTAGATGACGCTTCAGGGAAGCACCATTGAATGTATTTCTTGACACTTAAAAAGCGTCATGGTTAACGTTTTTTCGTATAGTGATTAGACTCCTCAATTTTCTAAGATAATAATGCCTTCAAATGATTTATAATCACAACTATATTTTATCTTATTGACAATTGAAAAGGACCAATTTCATTAAAAAAGAGCATGAACTTGACCATGTGTACCAATTTGATTAACCGCATATAGTGACTGAAACAATAAAGAAAGGGCTCACTATAAGTGCAATTATACCAAATAATTATAACAATTTAATTTGGTGAGATGGAGAAATTTGGGAAGCACCCGATAAAAAAGGTTAAAAAAAATAAAAAATTACCCATTACATTCTTTTTAGCAATGATGGCATTGAGATGTCATTGCAGAAAATGTGATAAAAATGTCTTAAAGTTATATATATTGAAAAAATTACATAAATTAATAAGTAGCCAATAGTTTGTAAGTCAATGATTTTCTATTAATCACATTGTTTGAAACACAACTACTAAATTTGCTCCATAAAAATATAGAATTTGAAACCAAAAGGAGTAAAGGAAAACAAACAAAGAAGAAAGTGGTCAAGGAGCAAAAAAGAGCTTGCAATTTCTAAATAATTATGACAAAATCATAAGGTAGAGTTTTAGTGAACCATTTCTACAGTAGTGGTTTTTCATGGTTTATAATGAAAGGGGTATCCAATATCACTACTACTAAAACCAAAAACCTAGTCAAGCCATCGAGTAATTGTTCTTACCTTTCTGCGATAATGAATGATTTGTTTACTTATTGATCATTCTTGCCAACTTTCAAAATAATTAATTTTAGTTCAAGCAAATGGATGAGTTTTTAAGAACCTTTCATCCATCAATTCTTATTATTTCTTGCCCTTTCCTAAAATTTGCCCAACCAAATATGTTCTTATCTTCTACATTCCTAAATTCTCTACTAAGGCTTTAAGGCAAATTAAGAAGCAAAAAATTTATAGAAAAAATAAAAACAAAAATTCAACATTACAACTCACTAAATAGAAATTCAAACTCAATTGTATCACTTTGGGTAACAACAATATAAAAACAAAAACGAAAATTCAGCATTACAACACACTAAATAGAAATTCAAACTCAATTGTATCACTTTGGCCAACAACAATATCAGATCTATTGCTTAAAAAGCAATGTGTATACCTATTTAGAAAAATAGAGAGAGAGAGAGAGAGAGAGAGTTAGTGAGTAAGAGATTGAGAGCAAACCTGGTCCACCAGTATTTGAATGGAGTGAGTTTTGCCTCTATGTGTGTGTAGGATTTTGAGCAGTGGATTTCCAAAGTAGGTGTGATGTGGATTCTCTATTAGAGGAGTTATGTTGAAGAATAGAACCTCTTATCAATCGAAAGCACAAGAACTAACCTATCCATAGTCTCATAAAACCCTAGAAATATACAATTTTCAAAGAAAAACAAGACCATATCAAATTAAATCAAACTTTAGAAAATCCTTTCCATTAAACCAAAATATGGAAGAAAGAGGAAATTAATACCAATCAGAGGTGAGAGATTCAAAGAAATGAGATAAAGAAAGGGTTTGAGAATTTCATCGTGAACTAGAGATTGGGAAAGAGAGAGTCTATATAAGGGGTTATGTTGTATTTGTTAGGGAATTGTTCATTTTATATTATTATCCAATATCCCTACAAAGAAACTACCATCTTAATCAATGTTTGTCATCAATAAGGTTGACATTTTATCACCCCATAGATATGTTGAAAAAAAAAAAAAAAAAGCCTAGCAAAAAAATTGTTTATTTTTTCACATGGATTCTTTATAATGATTTTGTAATGCTAGTAATTGTAGTTTATTTAAAAAGTATCTATATTAGAAGACTCTTCTTTTTTAGTAACTTCAATCCTTTTGAAAGGTCAATTCTTTTTGGTGACTTTTTCTTTTATAACTATTTTGCATAACTATTATATATATTTATTTTTCAAAGATTCATTTATTAATAATTTTGGTGTCTATTATATTTCAATTTAAATAACTATATAATTTTTTAAAAAAGA
Organism: Vitis rotundifolia; assembly: GCA_030254885.1. Classification (NCBI taxonomy): domain Eukaryota; kingdom Viridiplantae; phylum Streptophyta; class Magnoliopsida; order Vitales; family Vitaceae; genus Vitis; species Vitis rotundifolia. Next base: position 13,931,104 of record CM058152.1, on the reverse strand, counting down.
AGTTTTTATTTTTTATTTTTTATTTTTTTGAATATCAATTTTCTTTTCTTTTATTTTATTTTTTAAATTTCTATCTTTGAATATTTTTAAAAAATAATTATACAAATAAGCATTGAAAATTTATAAAATTTGTTTTGAAATATTTAATTTTTATTTTCAAGTTTTTACTCCTTTAGTGATAAGAGCATGAAAAATAATTGTAATTTGACATTAGTATAAAGATAGAAATAATGAGAACCCAATTAAAAGTTTGTTATTCTTCTTTAAACATCAATTGAATTATAGAAGATATCGTGAAAGTCTCTTCAAAAAGTGGTCATAAAGTGAAGGGCCATGAGCTCGAGTCCCAAGGATTACAATTTAATATATATTATATTATTACAAAATAACATTCGTCATTAAAAGAGATTTTTTGCCACAAAACTTTCCTTGAGATAGAGTTTTTTTTTTTTTTTTTTTTTTTTTTTTTTTTTGTCATCAATAGTTTTTTTTTTGCCACAAATATTATTCATCACTAAAAGTCACTTTTAGCAACAAATTTTTTTATTTGTTGGTAAAACTTTTTAGTGACGGACTTGTTACAACAATCTTGCGATGAATGATTTTTGTGGCAAAAACATATTTGCCATGAAAATTCAACCTTTTACCATAAAAACATTTGTTATGAAACATCATACTTGTTGTAGTGACTCTTGGCAAGAAATAATTACCTCTAAAATAGGCCAATGAAATTATTTCTTACCTTCAAATTAAAGAAAAAAAAAACTTAATATCTATATCATATATTGTTCAACGATTTTTATTTATTTCATTTGTGCATGATCACCTTAATTATTGACTAAGATATAATTTCACATTCCCATTCATTTCAATCCACTACATCTATCAATTTAAGGATTGAAAAGACACCTTTGAAACATTAGAACGAAGAAAACCAAGATCCAAAGAAGAATTTTCAGGACAAAGGGACTATGTAACAATATTGATCTTATACTTTCCCCTTTTCTTCTATTCAATGACTTGTTGGTAGATAAGCAATGCTTTATAATACAAGCAAGAGTTTGCTAAATTGCGAAAGCAAGTGCTTTTGCAAATGAAAAAAAAAAATCATTAATTGAAAGTTGCGGCATAGGCATGTCCAAATAAAAACATTTATAGAATTTCTATCACCTTTTTATATTCATGGCAGAAGAATTTTCCACATAACGGTTTCATTTTTGTTAAAATGAATAGGAAGTAAAAAATTATAAAAAAAACCAAAAACAAAATATAGTGTTGTCAATAAACGACAAAGTTTTATTTATTTATTTTTTTATATTTTACACTTATACAAATAAATTAATAAACAAATTGATATAGTCATTATTTATTTAAATACTTATGCTTAGTACGAACACTTTCTACTTTTTGTTTTTAGATAAAATGTAAAAAATCTTATACAAAAAGTATACACTTATCTTATGCTCTTGAACTCTAAAAAATTTTAAAGTTTGAGATAGTAAAAAAAATTTTAATACCTCAACATTTTTAAAAACTATTACACTTTCAACATAAGTCTATAAGAATTCTTATATTTTATATAGAAATCACTACTAACTTTTTTTACTTTTAGAAAAAAAAAAAAAAGTGTATTCAAATGAATAAGAAAATATAAGATACTATAATTAAAAAAATATATTGACCAATATATTGATTTTTTCCAATAAAATTACTTTTAAAACTATTCTTAAAAATAAATAATAATTTCTACAAAGTTGTAGATCTAGTTTAGGTAACACTTAAAAAGGTGAATAGGTAATTGAAACTTTTTAGCCCAAAATTGATTATTTTTAATTCTTTAACATTCTCCTTTGATAAGGAAATATAATAAATAAAAGTAATACAAATGACACAAGGATTTTTACGTGAAAAATCTCCCACATAGTCTCTTAGAGACCATGTGAATGTAAAAACCATGGAGTCAAAGACCTCCAATCATAAATCCAATATTAAGAAGTATAATACACAAATTTACTTGATAGATGTTTCATATTCATGATACAATACCACATGTGCTCCTAGTGGATCTTATGGCAATACTTGAGGGGATGTGGATCTCCTTCTCAACCAAACAAATGCAAGAAAAACTCTTTTGAGAGTTTTGAAAAAGGAAAGGCAAGTTAAGCTTTTTCCAATATTTGCATCAAAAACACAAAACCATTTTTAGCAAGGTATTTATAAGATACAAATACCTAGTAGACTAAAATTTTGTTTTTCAAAATAAAACTGTTAAAATATAGAAATAAAAATATTAATAGAGATTGAAAACTTTGTGTCAACACTTAAAGCACCCTTAAGAACGCTTGAACACTCAAGTGTTGGTTCGTTAGAGCACTTAAGAGTACTACCTACTCTAAAAAAGTATGCCAATTTTAAACTGAGCTTAAGAACTCGAGCGCTACCACCTACAACTACCCATTGAGAGCTTACCTCCAACCTTTTTCGGCCACTTTTCCACCAAAGAACTCACATTTGGAGACTAGTTTCTCTACTAAGGATGTTATGAACAACTAGGACCTTCAACTCCATTTTTGGGTCATTAAAGTTGCATAAAATCTTATTTTTACAATGAAGAAAAATCCTATACTCCGTTGAAATGGAGCTTACAATCCATATATGAACAAGAATGATTTTTACATTAAAACATAAAAATCCTATGCAAATCACAAAGCTTAGATCCCAACCTAGAGAAGGAAATAGTTATTCATATAAATAACATCTATTCATATATCCTTTAGTCCAAAAGACTTAGACTTCAATGTGGCCACCACTGAGTCAAGTTCTCCTTTATTAATAGATATTCATATTACTATATTAAAGTTCATTATTAAAAGAAAATTTCAATAAGTAAATTAATTCTAATTATTTTATTTTAAATTTTATCTAATTGATTGCTATAAATATAAAAACAATCATTATAACTTTCTTGACAACCTTTTTTTTTTTTATATCATTTATATGATAATTAAACATAAAAAATATAAATATTAAAAAAAGTGATATATGTATCATCATTTATCTCATTAATCATATTTTAAAATTAATTTGATAAGATAAATTATTATTATAATTTTTAATATTTTAATTATTTAAATAAATTAATATCAATAGCAAAAGGTTGTCACCACAAGTAATAAAAGTTTAGAAATTAAATCTCAAATAAAATATTTTATATAAATCAATTTAATTTTTTATTTAAAATGTAATAAAACATGTTTTAATAAAAGTATTTCTAAAATTCTAAAATAAATGAATATGAATATATTAAAGGAATTTAACTTAATTTTTTTTAATAAAAATTTGATAAATATTATCTTTGATCATTCTTATATCAATTACACATACAAAATAACTTTAATATATGTATTCTTCTTTATTTTATCAATTTTTGAAAGTTTCCTAAGCATTTTCATTAATTTTGAACAAGATCGATATTTTTATCAAAATATTCATCAATATTTCTCTTATATTTTTTATATATCCGTAAAATCCAAGTACTGGTATATCCATATTTACCGATATGTCAAACCTTGTTTGACACAAAAAGGGTTATGTATCAGTAGAGATATAGAGGAGGGTTATTTTTGTAGATGAGGGGTTATTTATGCTCCTTTTAACTAAATATTCCTTAAAAAAACACTCATATTCGCAAAAGTAATCCACCACTTCTAAAAACAAAAAAATTCACCCTCTTATGACAAAAATACCACTTTCTTTTTGTTTTTCTCCAACATAAATTTCTTCTACTTCATTCTCATTCAAATGTAACAAACAGGAAACAAAAAATTCTCACCTCTTATTCCCAAACCTTATAAAACTTTTAACTTCTCATTCCCTCTCTTCATAGGATGTAAACGTATTTGTGTATTGACAATTCTGAGCCAAAATTCCCTTTGTCTCTCTTAGTTCATACTCTTCAAATCCTCAATTGGATGCTTGTCTTTTTCTAAATTGTTCGTGTTTGAAGATGGCTTGAGGAGTTGGTAAGTACAACATAACATTTAAATCATTTGAATTGATTTATGATAGATCAAACTTAAGGGAGCAGTCTTTATTGTACTTCGTTTTTTTTAATCTTCTTTGATTGATCAAACTTTGATCACATCTACATTCCTTTAACTTTTTCCCAAATCATTCTTAGTTGTTGGATGGGTTTCAAAACCTTAATACTTAAGCCATCTTTCCAATAAAGGAGAGATGATTGTGAGAGTGAAAATGCTATGTTTTAAGCATTAAATTTTTCTTACCAAATTGGGCAGTGTTTGCCTTATGAGAAAATCAATTGAGTTTGAGTTGAAAATCAATTTTTGAGTGAATTTTTTTTGTTCCAAATGGGTTGATTCATTGAGTTATTTATCTTTGCTTTCATATTGTTCTCATATTCAACATATTTGGAGGAAAACCTAAGTTTCTTCTTGTTTGTACTTAAGAAGAGGTCGAGATCAAAGTTTGGAGTGGATTCCAAGTATTTTCTGGAAGAAGAAAGGTGGTAGTTGAAACTTGAAGGTTTTAGGCAAGTGGTCTGGGAAAGGATGAAAGGCTTGGGTTAGGTAAAACCATGTACTCAACTAATTTTTCTTCATATTGGATTATTTGATTATTTGAGGCTCGTGGTTTTTTATCTCTTTGGAGGTTTTCCATGTTAAAAAATTTGGGGTCATTGTCTCTCTATTCTATTTGATCTTTTAATTAGTATTTTATTAGCTTATTATATTTTTCATTGAGTTGTGTTGATTGTTTAATTAGAGAATAAGATGAAATTTGACTATTGGACTTTGTAAGAACAAGATATATTTCATTTTTGTTGATTAATGTCAAGGGACGTGAAAATGAGTGTTTGTGTTGATGCAATGTCTTATAAATGTTTAGGGAGTGTTGTTTCATTTGCATGTGACTTACATTGAATAACTTGTTTAAGAGAGTATTGGTGCATCCATTATTGCTTGTGATTTGCTTGTTTGTTCATAGGATTGAAAAAGAAAATCAACTCATAGGAGAAAAACAGGGGAATTGTAAGCATTTATAAGACACTTTTTTTAATTATTGCAAAAACACCTATTCACCCGCCCTCTAAGTGTTATCCATAGGTGAGATTCATCTTCATAGGAAACAATCTACTTCTCATTCTCTCTTGATTTAGATTTATGTTTCTTTTTTATATATTTTTTAATAAAATTATCTTTATGCATTATCTCCAAGAAGAAAAAAAAATGAGTTTATTGAAGTGATAAGTCAAAGAGGTTTAAAATGATGGTCATAAAGTGATAAGTTGAGAGAAATGCGGCAATTAATTGGCTGATTATAGATACCTAGGTAGACTAAGGTGATTTCAGAATTAACATACCAAGCCAGAAAGTCCAATCATGATAATAAAAGAGAGTTAAAGTATGTACCTGAATTGCTTCTCAAGCGCTATCATAAAACATCAAAGTTAGTTCAAATAATATATCACCCAGCACCCAGCATGTGCTTTATCATAAATAATCGAGCAATGAAACAAATATCAAGATACCCAAGCTCTATCAAACATAGACATAATTCACAATGACAAACAGATTTACAAAATTTAGAAGGTGAGTGTTAAGGGGCGTACTTGGTCAGCATAAATAACTTGTAATGTGCTTCCACAAGACATGAGGGGTTAGATAATAATAATAAAATACAGAAATCCTAGCATGCTTTTTATTTAATTAGCATAGAAAAAATGATCAAATTGTACGAAATCGTCAATTATCACATATATATTGTATATAACTCCTAAAAAAATAGATTGATATGATTACAAGTAGCAAAGGTGGCAACAAAGATGAGTTTTGAAAAGATTTTCTTATGTAGGGGTTTCACCAATTCCCCAATTGATATTCACAAATTTAGCCTAGAATCATCCCATTTATTTGGGATCACAAGCTTGGATTCGTGTCTTATTCAAAACCAAAAATTTTCATTGAAAACCAAGAAAGATGCAAACTAATAAAAAAAAAAATGGTTGCATATTATTTTAAGAAAATGAGTTTTTAATTCTAATGACTCAAAGTGAATTTTTGAAATGCACTTTAAGGAGGAACATTTTGAGAAAAGGTTTCTTTTAAAAGGACAAGAGTAATTTACAAAGGACAATATTCAAGGATCGACATAGATAACCCAAAAGAAAAAAAAAAATCACAAAATAAAGTTTTAGAAAACCAAGCCAACTAAAGTGGTGAAAATGGCAGCCAATCTTCACTATTTTCCGATGGCCTCTAAAAGTCAAATTTAACAAACATTCAACAAAGGAATAAACTAAATGACTTTCGATAAGATAAAACTAACAAGATATTAATCAAGAATTAACAAGGATCAATCAAGTACATAGTGAGATGAGCAATCAAGAACCAACATAAGATTAATTAAACACACAAACACATTTGAATTAAAAAATAAATAAAAATAAATTAAAACTAAACTAAATTAAAAATAAAAAATAAAAATATTAACTTTATCTAACATGATTGATTAAACTAATAAATTAAAATCATCAACTATTCCAAACTAAGAATAAATCATAACTAAACTAAATCAAAATTAAAAATATTAACTTTATCTAACATGATTGATTAAACTAATAAATTAAAATCAGTAACATTCTTGAACTAAAAGATAGATTAAAACTAAACTAATTTGGAATTAAAAAAAAAACAAACTTTATCTAATAGGATTAATTAAACTAATCACCTAAAACTCCGAAATGACACACAAATTGAAATTGGACCAAACAATAATCAAAGTTAACATACTAAAAAAACGAATAAACAACTTTGGGGTTGACTAGACTAACTTATTAAAATTTCTAAAAAAAATGAAATACAAACTGAAAATTGTATCATTTAAGAATTAAAGTTAACTAATAACCTAACCTTCATCCCAATATTTATGAATCAAAACTAATAAGAAAAACTCTAACTTTTAATCTAAAAAAATAAAAAAAAATAAATCTAAAATCTAAAAATTCTAACTTTCATTCCAATAAAAAAAAAAAAAAAAAACTGAAACTAAAAATTTTAAATCTTGAATAACACAGATCAATTAAATTAATACCCTGGATCTAAGAACATAAAGTAAAAGCAAATAAATAATAGAATGAAGTGAAACCGTGAGGATTGTAGGGAATTAGAATTTTAAGATAGAGAGATGTAATACATACATTCACACGCATGCTGACAAGCATTCATTCACATAGTACACACATTCATGCATATTCACACATAAAGGCACATGTAGACACATATATGTGCATATGTGCGCGCGTGTGTGTGCGAGTGCATAGATATAAACATAGATTAAAATAAGCTTTGGATTTTTTCTGTCAGTTGAGTACAAAAAGTCATTGAACTCAGTTATAATCAGAAGGCCATCATCTCCATCTGCATCTGATGCATTAAAATGTTCCTCCTTCCACAAACCCATGTCATATCCAAAGGAAGTATTATTTGAATTTCGAACCCAACTAGCCTCATACTCTGAAAGGAAATCAATCCATCCTTTTTTTTATCATGAAGCTCCATCTCCCTCTATGTCCTGTGCAACACCTCCTTTTTCGACTGTTTTAGATTCCACTGAGTCAACTCATTCTCACTCACAAACCCATCCTCCGGATCAACGTCAATTTTAGGGAAAAGCAACACCAACCGACTAGTGATATTGAATTGGTTCTCGTCGTTAAGATAGTCCTTGATGTTCGTGAAATCCTCCCACTCAAGCTATGACTTGGCGGCGGGGCCTGAATCGAACTCAGGGTGGCGATTGTGGAACTAGAGCTTCTACCACTCCTTATCCTCGCGATGGTGCTCGATGTCAGCGACTATAGGGTCGATGGCGATGCAGTGGTCATTGGCGCCGATAAAGGTGTAGGAGGAGCTGAGCTTGAGGTAGCGGGCAGTAAAGAAGCTGCGCTGTTAGAGCAACAATTTCCTATTTCCCACCGAAGTTCCATTTTCTCGGTAGCCAAATAGAGGTCCCATTGGTGATCACCAGAGATGCGCGAGTGTGGCTGACCAACCTTTGGAATGAGAGTTTCTTTATCAAAAGCTCAGTGTGTTGGAATTTTTTATGTGTGGACTTACATAATCAATGTGATAATGCCATAAATCAATGTTATTTTATTTTTTATTGTGGTCCATAATGGGGTTAGACACATATTATTGCTTGATTTTTTTATGGCCTCACCCTAATTCACTTAACTGGCCCATTAAGTCAAGTGGTCCAACTAATGTGTGTGATATATTTATATATATATATATACATGAAAGAAAAGAAAGCTTTCTCCCTCTCTATCCTTTTTTGGCCTGAAAAAGAGAACGCACACTCATCTTGGACTGAATCTTGGGTGTAGAAGGGAAGAGCTCATTGAACCCGGATTCTGCCACCATCACGGACTGAGTAATTTTTGGATGCTAGTGGAGCGCGGATATGGCCTTCCATGGTATAAATCAAGGTGAGAGTTTCATTTTTGGAAATTTAATGCATGCTTTAATGTCTACATGTGACCCTATGAGGTTTAAATTATCATCAATTGGTATTAGAGCATGACATGGATGACATTTGAGCTGCAATTTTGGGTTATTTTTTGGGTTTCCCGTTTTTTGGTTTGGAAGTCATTTTTTGGAGTTTTTTTTTTTTTTCGTTTGGTGTTGATTCTTGGTTTTCAAGCCTGATTGATGTTGGAGACTTGTAGAGAATATTGTTTGGAGCAAAACCCATCATTTTTTATGGTTTTTGGAGCTCATTTGATAGGATTTCGAAAATTAGGGCTTACTTTGGTTCTTCCTTATATGTGATTTTTGTGCAATTTTTGGGTTTAGATTGAAGGATTGATGTTTGAGGATGGAAATCGAAGTGTTTTTGTTAGAAAATGCACAAAATTTTGGCCAGAAAATTTTTTTCTTCTCCAAAACCAAGTTCTGTTCAATTGGAGAAAATGAATAGGTGCTTGCTGACGTCATAAAAATTTTTTTTTTTTTTTTGGTTGTCTTGGTATTCTTGGAATGGTTATGCATATGTTAGAATTATTATGCATTTTGTTAAATTTGGTTTTATTTGGACAATTATTATTATTATTGTTCTTCATGGTATAATTTTTGTCTTATATCAATAATGTTGTCCTAGGCCAATTTGTTAAATATTTAAATTTATTGTGGCAATAAAGAACACTTGTGTGATTGCCTATCGCAATTCCAAGTGTGTCAAGTTGTGCAAATTAAATATTTGAATTTATCATGACAATAGTGAACATATATGTAGTTGCCTATCGTGATCCTATATGTGTCAAATTGTCTTTGTTGAGATATTTTATCTCCCACTTTTGGTTGTTTTATTATTGTGATTACTAAGGTCCATATGGGTATTGTAATTGTCCTATCGATGATTATAATACTTGGTAAGATGCTTAGATTGGTGAAGGAAATTAATTATATATTATGAACAGCACTAATTTTCTTTTGCCCTTTCGGTAATGAAATTAGTGCATCTTGGTTGTGATATTTAATTAATTGTCCTTACCACTGTGGAATTTCAAAATTCCAAGCTGTTGGTAAATTGAGAAATTCTAGAAACTAGCAAATAGCATGATTTTGTAGTAACATGCATATTGTTTAATTTTGCTATTTTCTAGCTACTAGCAATCCTGGAATTACTTTGCAATTGTCTACCATCAAGCCTCTCATTGGTAATAATTTTAAGGAATGGTTTAAGTATTTCAACGTGCATATGACTCTGCACAATTTGGACTTGGCTTTGAGAGTTGATGAGCCAAGTAGGCCTACTGATGTGAGCTTTGCAGATGAAAGATCCTTTTATGAGAAATGGGAGCACTCCAATACAAGTTGTTTGATGGTGATGAAATACACTATGGATAAATCCATTAAAGAATGTGTGCCAAAGACGGAAAGGGCTAAGGACTTTTTGGAATATGTGAATGCCAATTATACCAAGATTGATAAGGCAGAAATGACAACTTACTTGAAGCTTCTCACAACCACTATGTATGATGGAGTAGGTGGGGTTAGATATCACATCATCAAGCTAAAGCACTACTTCAACAAGGCAAATGAGATGAAAGTGGAGTTGAGTGAGAAATTCCTGAAATGGTTGATACTTGAGTCTCTTCCTACTTCCTTTGATGCGATGAAGTTGACTTATAATGCCTTGAAGGAAGAATGGACTTTGGAGGAGTTGATGTCCATTATGGTGCAACATGAAGTCTCACTAAAGAAAAATGAGACTCACTCCCTTGCTCTTGTTACTAACTAAGTGAGCAACATGAAGAAAAAACCTCAACATAAGAATTTTGGAGGCTCTAAGCAATTCAAGAGGAAAGGGAATTCGAATCAAGGAACTTTCAATGCATCTGCTTCTTCTAATGCTACAAAGAATGAGAGATTCAAGGGGAAGTGCAACTTTTGCCACAAGATTGGCCACAAGTAGGCTGATTGCTTCAAGTTTAAAAATTGGTTGGAGAAGAAGAAGAAAGGTGAAATTATGGTTATGGTTAATTTGAATGCAAACATGATTGAGACTAATATTATTGATGTTCATGCCAATTCTTGGTGGTTAGATACTGGTGCCACTATTCATGTCACTAATTCTTTGCAGGAGTTGACAAACAAAAGGAGGCCATCAAAGCATGAAGAATGTGTGTATATGGGTGATAGAAGCAAAGTGAAAGTAGAATTTTTTGGCATGATAAAGCTAAGGTTGACCACAGAAAATTTTTTGTTGTTACACAATGTTGCTTACATACCCTCACTTAGGAGGAATCTGATTTATGTATCTATTTTGGATAGACAGGGTTATGCTTTCCACTTTGGAGAAGGAAAAGTGGATATATTTAGCAACTCAGTTCTAATTGGCAATGCTATTCTGTTTGGCAATCTTTATAGTCTCAGTTTGCATCATGGTCCATTATGTGATTCATCTTCTATTAATTCCGTTGTTGGTTGCAGGCGTGCTAGAATGAATTTGAGTTCTTCCATGTTGTGGTACAAACGCCTAGGTCATATTTCTAGGCAAAGATTAAAGAGATTGGTTAGAGATGGTGTGCTTTCTAATCTTGATTTCTCAGACTTTGAGACTTGTATTGTTTGCTTAAAGGGGAAGATGACAGCTAAGACCAGAAAGAAGAAGATTGATAGGTGTGGAAGTACTTTAGACTTGATCCACACAGATATACACTACAAGAAAAAAAGCCTTCGTTGACAGTTTTTCACTGTCAATGTAAGGTATATCTGTCAAGGTAGGTTATTGTTCATATATGTTATCTATGCCAGTGTCAAGAAAAATTTAAAGGTAACTTGACATATACATATGTTAAGATTTTCTCTATTTTTACAACTGATGAAATCTTATTAGTATGTGATATGTCAATGTTTCTTTCATATATATTAAGGTTGGATTCAACATATATCAAGATTACTTAATCTTATGTCAAGGTTAACTCACTCTTTTGTTAAGATTAGTCCAACAAATGTCAAGGTTAGGTATCATATATGTCATGATTAACCCCACATATATCAAGGCTTTTAGATACATATGTCAAGGTTAGATTTTATATATATCATAATTGGCTTATATATGTCAATGTTTGGTATCACATATCTTATAATTTCTACTGCACATGGCAAAATTGGGCATGACCCATTAGCCAAGGTTGATTATGAAAATTTTAATATTATTTTATTATAATTTAGTTTTTTAATGGAAAATGAACCTGTTACCATATGAAACATATCTCCAAATTAAATTTGGTACCTTTTAATTATGATCATAGCAATCAAGTCCTAGAATAATGTAAAGAAACTACTATTCAAGGCAAAAATAAAAAATAAAAAATTATTACATATACACTTGAATATTAAAAAGATAATTTTGTAAATCTTTTTCAAGTTACTCTCTATTTAATTTTATATACAAACAAAACCTAGTTAAAAACATTCAATTAAGATAATATACAAACTTAAATTGAAAAGTACAACATTATCTTCGTAAGATGTGGTCTTTATTTCTTCACCATTGTCTCCTTCTTGGTATATTTCTTGGATACCTAATAGGATAAACGCAACATTAATAGAAACATAAGCAACAAATACCAAAAAATAAAAAAAATAAAAATCATAGGAGAATACACCTATTTACCTTCAATATCAGAAAAGATAAATACAATGAATACACCTATTGACCTTCCATATCACCAATTGTAATTGAATTAAGTTTGTAACTCTAAATTCAATGTAAAAAACAATGACTATTTAAACTCCATGGAAGATATCCTAGTTTACAATTATTAAGTTCATCAAAAGAGGAAGTAAGAGCAACATAGCAAAGAATTCACACATATGATACGTGAAAAAAAAAAACTATAGTGTTAAAGACCTATGCTTTTAATGCTAAATCTTTAAAGTTTAAACTAACTTTTAATGTTGTGTTAATTGTTTTCATGGTAGATCATTTTTTGTTTCCATAAGTAGATTATAATTTAGTTCACAAATTGTTTTTGGTTTCAAAAATCTATATTTTTCTTCATTGTCTTACCTATTTCCACTCTTAGTTTATTTATTTATTTTATAGGTCTTTCCACTCTTAGTTTATATTCATTGAAGAACTTCATTACTAAATAATTAACTATCTAATTTTAATAATATTATAAACATGAAATTTATGAGAAATAGTTAAAAATATTAAAATGCAACCCTCATGATAGCTTGTTAATTTTCCTAATTCTTTTCTATTTTTTATTTTTTATAATTCTTATATCCTAATACAATCATTACATATAAATACATCTTTTTGATAGTTAATATGCTTACATATGCAGATTTGATATAAATTTGGGTTCTCTAAAAACATAGATCATGTTATTCCTTGAAAGTGATAAAAACAAAAATAAAAATAGAGAGCATTGAATTGACAATCTTGATATTAACTTTCCCTAATCAAAATAAGCACCTGACCATGCTCTCTGTTCTTAAGTTCTACCTTGTAAGATCAAGAAAATTGTTGATGATCTGAAAAAAAAATAGATAATGATATAAGATTAGAATATCAGTTAGTAATCATGATAAAGCATAGAAAATTCGCATCCATTATATAAAGATTTTCAAATATATGTTTTACAATTGCTTTAATGGAGATTCTATTGTCCATAATATTCAACATATGGAACCATCCTAAATTCAAACTACAACAAAATAAAAGGTGGAACCAACCACCCAAATTTGCTGCAAAGCTAGAAGAATGATATAGCAAAGAACTACTTTTCTTAAAGCAGTAAAGCTAAATAATTTGTAGTCATCACAAGAACAGTTAACCATTTTCATTTGGAGGATTTAATATAAAATTAGGGAAAAACTTGATAGTGTCCTAACTAGTGGGTAAAAGTGATTGGAGAGATAAATTAGAAGCTTCTCCAATTTCAAGTAGAACTTGCATGTAGCAAGGCAAAACAAAACAAAGTAACATGAAACGTAATTACAAGCAAGACTTGCTCCATGTTCGTTGATGCAAGATGACAAAGATCATGATGTCTTAGAGACATCTCAAATAGAACTTTGATCAGAATTTACAACACTATAAACAAGGTCCACTTTATGATGAATGAACTCATTCTCCCATGTTTTTATCTAGAGCAGTTTCATTCAAGTCAACCCCTCACTACTTTCTGCTTTCATTCTTAAATTAAAATATCTATTATCAAGATATCATTTTTAAGAATTCCCCAACCAAACTAAACTTTTTACAAGAAACTAAATCCAAAGCACAAACACTCTGCTTGAGAAAATGAGACATTAATTAATTGAATTGTTTATCCTATAGTCTCATAAAAGACAGGAATGATGGTAGGGAATAAAATCCAACAAATTAAATGAAATGCAATGTTTAAAATACCTCCCATGTGAATCAAAAATAGAATATACAGAACATTGTCTTCATTCTTGTCCTCTATAAAATATTCTATAGAGCTTTTATGTAATTACATCCACAAATCATTAAAAATTAAAAATAGTAAAGAAAAAACAATAGTAAAATCTGGAACATGTTATCTGAGAATATATTAGAATATTATAAACCTATCTAGTTACCTTACATGTTATTACCCATGAAATGTTCCATTTTTTTCATTCTCGATCAAACCCATTTCTGTGCATTCGATGTACAAACAGACTAATAGTAAGGAATCTCAAATTACAATGTGAAACTCATTATCTTGAACAAGCAAACACCAGTAACTACTCAGGCTTAAAGAATGTGAATGTTCCAAGTAATTTTGAGGAATTTTACCCTTTTTGCTCACTATCACTAAGGGATTTTGAACTAAAAAAACCCAAAATAATTACAAAGCAAATTTTCTCACCTATCAAACATGCCAAAATCATAAAAACATGAAAAATACCAAAATAGATTGAGGAGATCTGAGATCTATAATCATGAATCATTATGACATGGTCCTCATGGCAGTAGTCGGAGAAACAATGGCGTCCCGATAGAGAAGATGGTTGTAGACGACAAGGGAGCACAATGGGGGCCTGTGGTACGATTAAGGATGAAAGAGCGAGAGGAGTGACTTTGATACCGGTGAGGAGTTGTTGTGGTGAGAAACTCCGACATCAAGGCAGCACGATGTGGACGTTACTAGCCCATGGTGGCATTAGAGGAGCTATGACAACAGAACTACCTCAAGTGAGAAAGAAGTAAGAAAAGGAGAAAGAAGGAGAGAAAGGAAAAGAAGATGAAGAAGAATAAAGAAAAAGGGTGTTTGGATGAAGAGAAAATAAAAGGAAACCAAAGAGAAAATAGGCGGGAGAGAGAAGGCCGTGAAAAAAAAAAAAAAAAAAAAAAAAAAGGGAAAAGATGGCCTAAAAAAAGCTTATATAGGTCCCTTCCAAAAAACCTAAAGTACTTGGGTTGAGCTTCAACAATTGGGTGGAATGGAATGCACCAAACTTAGCATAAAAATATTAAGGTAAAAAAACATACCAAAAATTCAAAAGAGTGGGTTGTGCATATATATAAAACTTAATTTTATTATTATAAAGACATAATTTTAATATTTTCTTTTATTGTCTTAATAGACTATAATTATTCAAAATTTTCCAAAATTGTCTAACATAAGGATGGTTTTTTTAATAATTTCCA
The DNA here is from genome assembly GCA_030254885.1 of Vitis rotundifolia. NCBI lineage: Eukaryota > Viridiplantae > Streptophyta > Magnoliopsida > Vitales > Vitaceae > Vitis > Vitis rotundifolia. The sequence continues at coordinate 13,915,903 of CM058152.1, read as the reverse complement.
AACTTTCTTAAATTACCATTCCTAAGTGTTAAAGTTACCAAAAATAATTAGAACTTTATCTTATATTCCTTATTGAAACCTTTATATCCTTTAATAAAATTTCAATTTATGTTGATATTATATTCTACTAAGAAAACCCCAATTTATATCATAAAAGAATGCATGAAGAAAAATTCAATCCCTTTAATAAAACCTCAATTTATTGTGAGGATATATTCTCTAATAAAACCCCCTAATGTAATAAAAGAATGCAAAAAAAAAAAAAAAAAAACTCTTTTCTACACCTTTTTTAGATGATAAGTCCAAAACGATTTTCAAATGGTGAGTTCTAGAAAAAATAAAAAAATAACAAGGTAAATTTTATTTCTATGTATTGATGTCAACCTTGATAGATTAAAAAAAAAAAATTAGGCATATTTTCACTTCCAAATTTTTGTGAAAGTGACACTATCAAATATTCTAACATTAACATATGAATTTATTAAATATTTATTGATTTATAAATTTTCTATGATAATTTAGCAAATGAATATATGTTATTATTGCTTTTTATTTAGGTACTTCACATCAAGGATAAAAATATCAGTAATCACAGATATATCGGTAGTTCGATTTTACGGATATATCGGATATATCGAGGATATATAGGAGATATATCGGGGATATAGGGGTTATATCGGGGATATATAGGAGATATATCGGGGATATAGGGGTTATATCGGGAACATATCAGGGATATCGGGAATATATCGGGGATATTGGGGATATCGGGGAGATATCGAGGATATATCGGGGATATATTGGATATATCGGAGGATATTTTGATACAAAATATCGATTGATTTAAAATTGATCAAAACTTTTGAAAATGTAAAATAAAGCTCTTAGAAATGAAATTAGAAGTATAATAGACATTTTAAAGTTGTTTTGTTGAAGAAATTAATATACATATATATATATATATATATAAGTGTACATTGATTATTAAATTACATCAAATATTATTCGATAATAATATTGTGATATTTGATTATAATATGTTTAATTTTAAAATATATTTAATATTAAAATTATGATATATTTAATTTAATTGTATTAAATGATATAAAACAAATGATGATAAATGTATAATTTTTAAATATTTAATTAATATATTAATGATATTAAAAACTTTTTGTTACTCAATTAAATGAAAATTTTTTATTTAATTATAAAATAATTATAATTAATTTATTGTTTAAAGTACTGTTTTAATATTTTGTGTATATGAAAACTTTTAATATATCTATATATGGAGCAAGATTATTGACAAGGCAAATTTGCCCTAATGGTAATGTGGATACTCCCCAACCTTTTGGTTGGGGGTTCAACTCCCCCGGGCAGCATGTAAATAGCTCATTTTTGAGCGTTGACTTGGTCAATGCTGAGCATTGCCTTGGCCAACACTGATATTTCTGGAAAAATTAATTATATTTTCCTCCATGCTTCACATATGAGTAAATTAATTATATTTTGATTTATAATTTTTTTTGTCAAGATTACATCATCATTAAGTTAGGAAAAATTTAGTGTACATATATATATATATATATATATGTATATGTCAGCATTGCTTTCATTTAGATATCTTAGGATATATGGACATATTAAATATACGTTGACTTATATATTATTTGTCAAGGTTGTATCATCATAAGTCATAAAAGAATTTAACAAATTTTATATATGCCATTATTGGTTTGAACTAAGTTGCATATGTCATAGTTGTTCATTTAAATAGACAATATTGACATATATTGTCTTAAGTCAAGATAATATATGTCATAGTCCTTTGACACCAACTACTTTAGGGGGTTATAAATATTTCATCACTTTTATTGATGATTTCTTAAGATATGGTTATGTTGAACTAATCCATGAGAAATCTGACTCCCTAAATGTGTTTAAGGCCTTTAAGGCTAAAGTGGAGTTGCAGTTGGAAAAACCCATTAAAGTTGTGAAGTCTGATAGAGGTGGTGAGTATTATGGGATATATGATGAGATTGGATGAAATCCTAGACCATTTGCTAAGTTTCTATTGGAATACGACATTGATGCCAGATATACAATGCCAGGCACTCCTCAACAGAATGGGATTGCAGAAAGGAGGAATAACACATTGTTGGATATGGTGAGGTGCATGTTGTCTAATTCCTCCTTACCAGAATTTTTGTGGGGTGAAGCCTTAAGGACTGTGGCATATATTTTGAATCAAGTGCCTAGTAAGTCTGTGCCTAAGACACCTTATGAGCTATAGTTAGGGAAAAATCGAGCCTTCACCATTTTCATGTTTGAGGATGTGAGGCTGAGGTTAGGCCATATAACCCACAGTTAAAGAAACTTGATCCTAAAACCATTAGTGGTTTTTTCGTTGGTTATTGCTTTGGATCAAGGGGTTCTAGATTTTATTGTCTATCTCATACCACCGGGATCATTGAGTTAGACAGAGCTATATACTTTGAAGATGAAGTTAATGTTGATCCCAATATTGTGCCTCGTGAGATACCTTTTGGAGAAGAGCATTTTATAATTCCTTTTCCTACATCTCATGTTCCAAATGTGGATGTTCCTATTGTCCAATAGTCGACCACTAATCAAGGAGAGCATGGTGATCAAGTGGAACCTGGCATTCCTGTTAACGGTACTATTGTTGATGGGTTTCCTTTGAGAAAATCACAAAGGGTTCGTAAGTCGGCTATTTTAGATAATTACATGATTTATTTGTAGGAGCATGAGTATGATGGTTATGATGCTTCTGATCCAATCACTTATGAAGAAGCAATTCATTGTCCTCAATTCACTTCTTGGAAAGAAGTCATGGATGATGAAATGAACTCTATGCATATGAATGGTTTTAGGATTTGGTCGAATTGCCACACGGTTGTAAACCAGTTGGATGCAAGTGGGTATTTAAGACCAAATGTGATTCTAGTGGGCAAATAGAGAGATATAAAGCTAGACTTGTGGTTAAAGGTTATAGTCAAAGAGAAGGAATTGATTTTAAAGAAACTTTCTCACCTGTGTCGACCAAGGACTCTTTTAGAGTGATTATGGCCATAGTAGCTCATTTTGATTTGGAGCTACATCAGATGGATGTCAAGACAGCTTTCTTGAATGGTGATCTAGATGAGGACGTGTATATGGAGCAGCCCATTGGTTTTGCAGAAGTTGAAAATGAAGATTTAGTTTGCAAGCTCAATAAGTCAATTTATGGTCTTAAACAAGCTTTGAGGCAGTGATATTTGAAGTTTGATAGCATTATCACCCCAAATGGCTTTAAAGAGAATACAGTTGACAGATGCATATATTTGAGGGTCAGTGGGAGTAGTTACATATTTCTTGTTTTATATGTTGATGATATACTACTCGCATCAAATGATTCTGACTTGTTGATTGAGACAAAGCACATGTTGTCAACTCATTTTGACATGAAGAATCTTGGTGAGGCTTCTTATATTTTGGGCATAAAGATTCTTCGTAATAAGGCTAATGGAGTGCTTAAATTGTCTCAAAAAACCTATATTGAGAAGATATTGAAGAGGTTCAATATGCACAACTGTAGTTCTACTAAAGTGCCAATTGTGAAAGGTGATAAGTTTTCAAAGGCTCAGTGTCCTCAAAATAATGATGAGAGAGAGGAAATGAGAACCATTCCTTATTCATTTTTGGTTGGCAGCCTTATGTATGCTCAAGTATGTACATGCCCTGATATTGCTTTTGTTGTGAGCATGTTGGGAAGGTACTTGAGCAATCTTGGGAGTCAGCATTGGAAAGCTGCTAAGAAGGTCCTTAGGTATTTGCAAGAAACTAAGGACTTAATGTTGATATATCGGCGCACCAACATACTTGATGTAGTTGGGTTTTGTGATGTTGATTTTGCTGGCAGCATAGATGATAAGAAATCTACTACGGGCTATATTTTTGTGATGGCAGAAGGAGTTGTATCTTGGAAAAGTGTCAAGCAGATGCTTACAGCATCCTCAACTATGGAAGCAGAGTATATGGCATGTTATGAGGCTTGTTTTCATGCTATATGGATGCGGAATTTTATTTCAGCTTTGGGAGTTGTTGACTCCATTTCTAGACCGCTGAAATTATTTTGTGATAATTCCGCAGCTGTTGCTTTCTCTAAGAACACTAAGAGTATTTCTCACTCCAAGCATATTGATGTAAAGTTCTATTTTGTTAAGGAGAAAGTGGCAGAGTCTCTTGTTGATATTGAGCACATGTCAACAAAAGGCTTACCTATAGTTGTGTTTCATGAACATGTATCTCAAATGGGGTTGTTGGAAGCCTAGGTTGCATTAAGTTAGTGGGAGCCATTTTTTGGTGTTGTAATATTATGGTATTGTTGAAAGGATTGCTACTATTGTATATTTCCCTGTGAATTAAGCAATGAAGCATGTATAATTGCTTTTGATTATTTCTTTTGATAAGATTCTATGGAACATTGATTTATGATTATGTATATGTTGTGATGTTTAATTATGTAGTCTAAGTGGGAGAATTGTTGGAATTTTTTATGTGTGGACTTACATAATCAATGTGATAATGCCATAAATCAATGTTATTTTATTTTTCATTGTGGTCCATAATAGGGCTGGACACATATTATTGCTTGATTTTTTTATGGGCTCACCCTAATTCACTTGACTGCCCTATTAAGTCAAGTGGTCCAAATAATATGTGTGATATATTTATATATATATATATATATATATATAAGCTCTCTCCCTCTCTGTTCTTCTTTGGCCTGAAAGAGAGAACACACACTCGTCTTGGACTGAATCTTGGGTGTAAAAAGGAAGAGCTCATTGAACCTGGATTTTGCCATCATCACAGAATGAGTAATTCTTGGATGCTAGTGGAGCGTAGATATGGCCTTCTATGGTATAAATCAAGGTGAGCGTTTCATTTTTGGAAATTTAATGCATGCTTTAATATCTACATGTGATCCTATGTGGTTTAAATTATCATCACAGTGCTCTCTGGTACTTTCAAATTTCATGAAGGGCGACGGTACTAGGACGGTAACGATGAGGCTTCTTCACACCACCAGTGGTTGGGGCAGACTTGCCGGCAACCTTGGTCGCCAGTTACTTCCTAGGAACCTTTTTTTCCTGTAGACTCACGAGTAGTCCTTTTTTTTTTTTTTTTTGTCTCCCCCCTTCTCCTTCAATTTCTCATGCGTGTTGTATATCGATCCTCCCATCTTGCAAGCTGCCTCCCTTCAGCCGTGATCTGCCTCGAGTCTTAATGGATACCTTCCTTTTCTTTTTGTAGCCATGGTGGAGAAATCAGAAAGGATCTCCTCCCTATCTTGTCACATATATCTCTTTTAAAGCCAAGTTGATCCAAAAATGGCCCATATTGCCTCACTAAATATGCCAAAAGTTCTAACACATCTAGTGGTGGAACTTTCTTGGACTCCTGAGGCTTCCTACAAATTGCTTTCAAACTAGACCTTTTTTTTTTTTTCCACAAATTCACTATTCTTAAAGCCCCCAAAAATATCCGACGATGAACTCCTTCTCTACAATCTCGTCTTCAACGCTTGAATTGGCTCTCATTCCTTCTGTCCCCTTGCATGAGGCAATTGTCTCTCCTCAAAATATGTGCGTGATGTTAGATTTTATCTTCTGAAAAATTTCATGGTGCTAGTCCTTCATTGAATCGTGATGGCCTAGTCTTATTAATGTGTGCTTCTGCTGCATTTTGACTGGTTGTGCCTGCCCACTTTCTATAAAAAAATAAAAATTTCCTTTCATCCTACCTTCAGCCATTATCTACCCACTTTCTATATGCAGCCCGAATTCTTTCTTAAAGCCATAATTTGCCCACTTTCTATATGTTGTCCAAATTTCTTCTTAAAGCCATGATCTTTCCTCCCTTAATGAGGTCTCTTCCCAAAACGTTCACACCTATCTTTCAATCTCAATATGGTATCCATCCCACCATGCATCCAAGGAAATCTCATCTTCCAAATATCAATCTCAATGTGACCATGCACATCTTCCATATTTTCCCTACAAAATTTCAAAGTTAATAGATTAAATAAAATAATAATAATAATAATAATAAAATTCAAAAAAACATTTAAACCAAATTATTAAATTAAAATAAATAAGAACAAGTATTACGAAAAAGTGAAAATTATAGGAAAATAAAATCAAGAAGGAAATAGACAAGATAATAAATAAAATAAACAAAAATGCAATAAAAAGTCAAGTCATGTGATTTTACAAAAACGAGCCATGCAAGTCATGCAAGCCACGTGAGACATGCAAGATGTGCCAAAAAGGTGACCTAAGCAAGACTAGGTAAACCTAGGTGGGCCAAGGTGTGACAAAATGGGCCCAAGTAAGCCTAGGTGGGCCTAAGTGAGCCTAAGTGGTCCAAGTGCATCTAAATAAGCCTAGGGTGGTGCCTAATGGGCCAAGTGTACCTAAATGAGCCTAGGGTGCCTAAGTGGGCCTAAGGTCTAAATGTGCCTAGGGCGCCTAAGTGAGCCTAAGGTGGTGCCTAATAGGCCATGTGTATCTAAATGGGCCTAGGGGGTGCCTAATGGGCCATGTGTATTTAAATGGGCCTAGGGTGCCTAAGTGGGCCTAAGTGGGCCTTTGGTGCCTAAGTGGGCCTAAGGTGCCTAAGTAATCTTAAGTCTAAATAGGGATGCCAAGAGTCACAATGGGGTTAGGTAAATCCCTCAACCAAAGTCCCCAAGGTGGCTTAGAAAAGATAGGCTACATGAGTAGTAATGGGCCACCAGGGAATTGTTGTAAAGTATTGAACAAATACATAATAGGACATGTGCTAGGAGGACAAAATCAAGGGTCTACCGTTTGATTAGGGTTAACCAGTTAAGTTTGTTACTTGATGTTGTTAAAAATTTGGGAACTATTAAAGTTTGTTCAAAATAATAAATAGCACACACACACACACACACACACACACACACACACACACACACACATATATATATATATTATATTATTATATATCATGTATTTAAAGTGAATTAGATATATAAAATTTGAATGTAGTGACATTTGATTAGGAATAAGTTTTAGAGAATTTATGAAATTTTAGAGATTTTTAGAATATTTTTGGATGTTATGCAATGGTGTTAAAGTATGATTAGGTTTGTTACTTGATGTTTTTAAAAATTTTGGAACTATTAAAGTGTATTCAAAATAATAAATTGTTATTAGATTAATCTATTATGGTAGAACCTTACAATTTTGTATTAAATTTTTAATAATTTCATTTTGTTTAATTTGTAGACTACTACTCTATCAACATGTTTTATAGTTAAAATACCTAAAGAAGAACACTTCTTAGCAAAGGTTGCATATTTATCACACCTTTATATAATAGAGAATATTAAAAGGAAACTCAATAAGCAACGGTTAGAGATGTTCAAGAATTCTTACTTTAGGCATTTTTTAGTTATGCCAAAACTTAAATTTTCAACTCAATAATTGTGTACCACATGCTGTTACGCCAATGTCTTATAAAGAAAGATGATGAAATATTATGATATTATCTTGTAACCCATACTATTTATTATCCAAAATAAATACAATTTTCTTGGTACCTTTATTATTATGACTTATTGATAGATATTAATAGGATGTTATCAAATCTTTAGTTATGTTGTTATCATATATATTGTGTGTCAAAACATATTATGTGGATAATGGTGTTCTTAAGGGTGATCAATGACATTGAATGGTTGCATGATATTCCTTAATAGGACTATGTGTAAGTAAACAAAATTTTCTTCATAGTGGATTATTTGATTACTTGAGGCTTGTTATTTTTTTATCTCTTTGGAGATTTTCCATGTTAAAAAAATTGGTGTCATTGTCTCTCCATTCTATCTTATCTTTTGATTAATGTTTCATTAGTTCATGATATTTTTCATAGAGTTATGTAGATTGTTTAATTGAAGCATAAGTTGAAATTTGACTATTGGAGCTTCGTGAGAACAAGATATATTTCATTTTTGTTGATTGATGTCAAGGAGCATTTGAAAATGAATGTTTGTGTTGATGCAATGTCTTATATATCATGTTTGGGGAGTGTTATTTCATTTGCATGTGACTTGGATTTAATAACTTGTTTAGGGGAGTGTTGGTGAATCCATTGTTGTTTGTGATATGATTGTTTGTTCATAAGATTGAAAAAGATCAATTCATAGGAGAAAAATAGGAGAATTGTAACCATTTATAAGACACCTTCTCTAATTTTTGCAAAAACACCTATTCACCCCCCCTTCTCAGGTGTTTTTCGTAGGTGAGATTCATTTTCAAATGGTATTAGAGTAGGTTTCAAAGCAAAAATCATTTTCGATCCTTGAATCTCAAATATGGAACCTCATCAAGAGGGTGCTTCAATTGGGAGACCTTTTTCAATCAGTGAAAATTATTCTCATTGGAAAGTGAGAATGACATATTTTCTCAAAAAACTAAGTGAAAAAATATGGAACGTTGTTGAATTTGGTTGCTCTCCACCTAAGGTGTTGGATAAAGAAGGTACACCAACAAATATGATCAAGCCTAAATTAAATTGAGACAGAGGTGGAAATGAAGCTAGCAAGAATAAAGCTAGAGTCATGTATTCCATTTTCAATGCCATTAGTATAGATGAATTTCATAGGATTGCTACTTGTACCTAGGCTAAAGAAGCTTATGTTGGTATCTTAGATCTAAGCAATGAAAACAATACCAATTTTTAAAAAATTGATCTTTAGAGTTAAAGTACTATCCTTTAGGTTTGAATGTTCCTAAACCTTAAATTCCAAATGTTGAAGATGACCTTGAAGTTGTTGAAAGTCTTGTCAACTCATAATCTTCTACCCAGTGACTAAACCTTGTTTTTGGCACACTTCCGGTGGGGAGAAAAAAAGGGTGGAGGCTATGACTCTCTTTTTCTCTAGATGATGGCAAACAAAAGTGATGGAAACCCTAACCCTATGGTATAACTTTGTAACTGGGCTTAAGCAACTTGAGCCCACATGGGCTTAAGTCATTTAATCTAGTCCAAACTGGGTCCTAATTGATTAATTAATCCAACAAGACTTACTAATTAATCAATTAACCCAATATAGAGACCAGATTCACTTACCTCTATGCAACCTTATGTAATTACCAAAACACCTTTATGCACAAAAATGAACCTAGAGTCAATCTAACCCTCATAAACCATGCCAACAATGTATATGAACTCAGAGTAGAGACCACTAGGACCCATAAGAGTACTAGCACCCTTAGAATCCTAGTACAAAGAATCAACTAAACCAAGTATCCCATGTAAATAACAATGAGACACTATGTGCTTGAGTTCATGACCTGGTATCCATTGTGTTCAATCTACCCATGACCTAGTGTCATAGTTTAATAAGGTGCAAGTTATCAGCCTTTCAAGACTACCTCTACTATCCTTGAGTTACAAATCCTCCTATTGTGTGTTTAACTAACATGTCTTAACTATTAAAGAGCTTATGTCAAGTTCCACTTAAAGAACTATTATGGTTATAGTTTCCATGAACACACCTCCTTTGGATCACCTAATAGGAGACATTGTCTCAGTCTCATGAAATATCATGGTGCCTCTATTAAGAGTGCCTATTACTATCGGCTTTCATGAATAGTGACCTAATCTATAGGGAATGTATGACCAACTTACGATCTCATTCATAGGTCAAAGCCACTACTAAATTTAGCACAAACTTAATATTCTCTCAAGGTTAAGAGACAACATAATAAAGCAGTTTGGTGAAGTGATGACTACTTGATAGCCTTAAGTCATGACTCACTGTAGGCCTAATCCAATGTGTAACTATACAAACTAGTGCACACACCATGGAAAACTTATCTCAATAGCCAAGACCAGTCATCCTTCCAATTAGGAGGCAGTTCACTATAACCTCTAATAGATTGCCTATACCCATGAACCAACTGTGAAAAAATCATCTAATTGCAAAGAACCCATGACCTAGATCTTTCATGCAACTCTTAATGCACCTAAGTCACAAACAATGTATAAGATGCAGACGAGAGTGCTCATAAAGTATAATACATGGAATAAGGATAGATAAGAGTGAAATTGGAATATTATTAAATAAATAACAAATTTTAAATTTATTACATCATGTCATGCTGTTAAGAACTCTATCCTAATAGCTTGGGACATCCTCCAAGTGACTCATGAAGGAACTAATGCTATTAAAGTGTCCAAACTTCTAATTTTGACTTCTAGGTTTGAGATAATTAGGATGAAAGATCATGAGAATTTTAGAGAGTTTGATGCAAAATTAATGGATATTGTGAATTAAAGCTTTAATCTAGGGGAAACCATCCTTAATTCTAAAGTGGTTAGAAAGATTTTAAAATCTCTTCATGAGATACTTATAGCAAAAGTCACCGTCATTGAAGAGTCCAAGGATGTGGATTCATTAAAGGTAGATGAACTTGTAGGTTCTATCCAAACATTTGAGATGACTCTTGGATCATCTAAGAAAGCTAGGGGAGTTGCTTTGAATGTTATTAAAGAAGAGTCCCTAAGTTTTGAAAGTGAAGGTGATGAGAAAATGTTGGAGGGAGAATTTACAAAGTTTGCTAAAAAATTTAAGAAGTCCATGAAATTTATAAAATCCAAGAAGAAATCAAATTATGATAAAAATTGGAAGACTCAATTGGAAAAGAGAAAAAAAATGGAGAAATGTGTGAAAAAGAAGTTGAAAATTGAATGTTTTAAATGTGTGGGAAAAGACCACTTTTCATTTGAATGTCCCTCAAAGAAAAATAATAAAAATGTCATACAAGTCACTTGGAGTGATTTCAAGTCTAATCAAACAAGTGAAAATGAATCAAATGAATGTAATGAATACACTAACTTCATTGCCTTTGTGGCAAGTGTCAATGAAGAATCTCCCTTAAAGTAAGTTTCAAGTGTGATAAGTGAGTCTAGTGGCTCTAATGATGATGACTTGAGTTTTGACACAACTTATGAAATATTATACAAGGAGTGCTTAACCCTTAAAAAGGAACAAGTGAAGTGGAATGGTTCCAAAAAAAGCTTGATCAATGAGATTGTATGTCTTAAAGGGAGAAAAGAAGTGTTTGCTTGATAAAATTGCATTTATTGAAAATGAACATTCTAAAATAAAGAAAAAGTGTGATGAATTGAAGTGTGAAAATCAAATGTTTAGGAATGAATTAAGTCTTAGGAAGGAAGAGTCGCATCCTAGGTCTAAGAGACTTAATGATTTAATTAATTCAGAGCATAAATCATTTGATAAAAGGGGCTTAGGATATGTTGATGAAATTTTTACTCCGAGTTGTGGTAAAACAATTTTTATCAAGCCTTGTGGAGCAAAACATCTTAAAAAAACACATTCTTATATCAAGTTTCATTATCCTAATTGTGGAAAAATGGGACACTTTTGATACATGTTATGCAAGATTGTTTGATAATTTTCAAAAGAAATTGATCAACCTAATGAATGAATGTCATGCATTGAAGGATAGGTTGTTGAATGTAAACAAAAGAGTGTCTAAGAAGTCTTCAAATATAGCTTATAATGGTGAGTTGAAAAGGAGCACTTCAAATGAAAAGATGAAGACCTCAAATTTCAAACAAGTTTAGGTGAAAAATAATGAACATAAGTGTTAGTAAGTCACATCCCATGGTATTTTAATAGTGGATGTTCATGTCATATGACTACAAATAAATATTTCTTTACTACATCTACTAATTTTGATGGAGGAAATGTTACATTTGGGGATGGTAATATGGGTAGAGTGAAAGATGAAGGCTCTATATATGCCTTGGGTATTCCTAATCTTGAAGAGGTCTTATGTCTGGAAGGTTTAAAAGCTAACTTAATAAACATAAGCCAATTATGTGAGAATAAGCTCAATGTCCAATTTTCACAAAATGTGTGCAAGGTGTTTAACTTGAATGGTGATTGTGTGATGATTGGGTTGAAAGCTTGTGGCAATTGTTATGTTGTTAGTTAGAAGGTTCCTTTGTCCTCTTCTCTAGTGTTTAAGAGTTTTAAAACTAATCTTGTTGATCACTTGTGGCACCATAGATTGGTTTAAAATGAAAATGGGAGTGTCATTCTAAAGATTAGGAGTGATAATGAGAGGAAAATGGATTATGCCACTATCACTGAAAGATCAAAGAATTATCTTCATCATTTTAGAGCCAAACTCATTGGCATTAGACATTGCAATATTAATGACGTGTGGAAGACAAACTTGATTCCTTCAAATATGTTCCACCAAGTGTCAAATAGTTGATATCCTCACTAAGCCTTTGGATGTTTCTAGGTTTGAGTAATTTAAGAGCTCTATAGATTTATATTTTTTGAGTTGATTGTCTTTAAAACCTTTCTAGGACATCCTTCATACATATCCTTTTATCCTAGAGATTCTTTCAAGTTTGAAATGTATATGTGTTGTTTTGCTTCTTCTTGATTCTCATTCTTTGTTTTTGTTTATTGGTATTTCCTCATATTCTTCTCTTCTTTGTTTTAATCACGATTGATGTTTTTATGAGGACTTGTCTTTATTTCCCCTTTTGCAAATGGTTATTTTGTGTCATAATGACCCAAAAGTTCTCTAAGATATGAAAATCCTTCTTGTGTTGGTGAATGAGTTGGCCTATAAGGTGTTTATTATTTAGCTTTACTTTGATAAATTACAAGATACTTATTTCATAACTATTAAGTGACTAACAATTTGTGAAGTGCTTTATGATTTCATAAAAATTGATAAATGATTCTTAAATTTCAATTGTGAGTCCATATCTATTCAATGTGCCTTAAAGATTGAGTGAAGTCACATGAATCATCTTAAGAGTTTGTATTTGTGTCTCTTGATTGTTTACACACTCTCTCAAAAAAAAAAAAAAAAAAAAAAAAAAAAAAACACAAAAAATATTTTTTTTTTGGGAATTGTTATGGTACCTTAGCAATGTTTCAAGTGTAACAAGCCTCAATTGCAAAAGTGAGACATCCCTTTATGTTTGTAATAGCCGTCTTAGTGATCTCAAAGTCAAAATTCTATCCTAATTGTGTTGCCATATGTAATCAAAACAAAAAAAAAAGAAAAAAAGGAAGGAAATGAAAACGGTATGTGAAGTTTGTATTTGTGTTAAGGGATGTATTTTGACTATTTTAAACATAAATCTGATTGAGGGAGATGTAAATTGACTTCAAGGGAAATAAATTTGAATTTCTTTAGGGACGAATGTGATCTTCAAAATGATTTTTGGTTTATGCATACCTATAGCATTATAAGTGGAGATTATGTATCATTATTAGTTCGTTATAGTTTGGTGAGTGTGCTTTTTAGATAAAAATCACTTAATAGGATGTTAATAATCTCATTTTTTTCTCATTGTCATATGTAAAAATGATGAGTTTATGTATAATTCATGTTTTGTCATTCAATTCAAAAGTCTCTTGGTGGCATTTTTTAGTTATTATGCATATTAGTGACCAAGTGCTAAATAATTTTCATTTTGAGCTTTAATGAATTTGTTTTCAGTATTCTTTTTCATTTTTCTTGAGGTTGTACAACTTTTTTGCTCATTTTTTTAAAATGAATTTTTGGCATAGCTCGATCATTGGTTGTTTCGATAAGTTGTTTTCTCAAGAATAAATAAGTGTTATGCAATTTGATCGAAATATGATTAATCAAATTTCAACTAATTGTATTTTCTAACCTTGGACGAGAATAGTATTGTGTGATCAAATTTGGATCAATCCATTATTGATCAACTATGTTTTTTCTAACCTTGGTCGAGAGTTGTATTGTGTGATTGAAGTTGGATTGATCCATTTCGATCAACTACGTTTTTTATTGGCTTGGTTATGATCATTATTAAGCGATCCAAATGCAATCAATCAAACTTATACATGGCCAACCACTCTTCTTGCTTTTCTTCATCTTCTCCATGGCCAACCAAGCCTCTATCAATCGTCTTCTCCAACAACTCAAACCTTCTTCCATTCATCATCTATGGGGAGTTTTGCCTTTTTTTTTTCTCAATCTTTTGATAATCTCATTCAAATCTCTTATCCATTAAAGACCTAAACTCAAGGTGTGGTTATACTTCATTTCGGCTTTGGGTTTTATCAGTCCTCTTTCATTTTGCAAGGTCTAATTTCTATTTCTCTCATTTGGTTAAATGGTTTCTTGAATTTTTAGTTTGATTGCTCAAGGTTTCAAAGGGTATGATATTGGGATTGTTGCTCTTGAGTTAGTGTTTAAGTTTTTGTCTCTCCTTCCCATTTCCACCCTTGTTTTTAGCTTATTATTATGGTTCCTAAGTTGAGTACTAGGAAGCTTTTTGTTAGAGGGTGTGGGTTACAATCCAACATTTTGAGGTACCCTTGCTTAGGTGGATAATGCTTGTCTTTGGTGTTAAAGTTTGATTTACCATATCTTGGTTCACCTAAGTCATTGTATCTATTTATAGTTCTGTCTTGGTTTGGGTGTTCTTGGTGCTCATTTGTAGTGTTGGTGTCGATTTCTCAATATTTGCAATATTATTTTTTGGAGCTTGAATGTGTATTTTTGTTTGGAACTTGGCACTTAATCTTAGGTTTTTCATATTTCTAAAAGGTTGTTTTCATATAACTCCTATTTGAGTTTTTTGTCCAATCCTATGGATGGGTTGAGGGGGATAATGCTCATATTGATTTTTTTTTCTTGATATATTTTACATGAATATTCCATTTTTATTAGAACATCATTAGTCTATATGAATATTATGTCATTTTCATTGGTTCATTCATGTGCTTATTGAGGATCCTATTTTTAGGTTTTTGAACAAATTTCCTTCTTTCCTTTGTCTTTTTCTAGGATAAAAAGAGGGAGAGATATTTATAAGATGATATTGATAGATTATTGTTTATTTTGATATAGTTTGTATGAACTCATTAGAGATATATGTTATATTCACATATTATGTCATATGTGAATATTTTCTCATCTTGTGCAAGAGGTACTAACCAATCTTTTTTTGTGTCAATCTTTGATAACATGTTGTTTAGTATCTAGATTGTGAGGATGAGTGAGTGTGTACCCTATATAAGAGTGGGGTGGGGTATACTTGTACTCATTTGTGTTGTAAAGGGTTTTGTCTTAGAATTACAAAAGAGGGAGATTGTAAGCGTATTTGTGTATTGGTAATTCTGAACCAAAATTCCCTTTATCTCTCTTAGCATATACTCTTCAAATCCTTGGACACTTTCGATTTTCCAAATTATTCATGTTTCAAGATGGATAAAGGATTTGGTAAGTGCATTTGAGGTGCTGGTGTTGGGATTGAGCCCCTAAAAGTAAGACATGATGTAACAAAGTTAGACTTAACTGTCCCCTTGTTATCTCTTTGGTGTATTCACATTGATTTGAGTAGTCAACTCATATCTCTTACATTGTACATGACTTGTGTGCATTAGGAGTTGCACAAACGGTTTAAGTCTTGGATTCCTTATAAGTAGATAAGTTGTCTACAGTTAGTTCATGGATTTGGGCATCCAGTAGAGATTATAGTGCATCACCTCATAATTGGAGGGATGACTTATCTTGATCATCGAGATGGGTTTCCCATGGTGAGTGCACTAGTGTATATGATGTACACTAGATATGACTTATGATAAATCATGATGTAAGGCTATCAATTGTCCTAATTCACTAAACTACTATACTACATGGAGACTCAACTTTGAGAGGATATTGAGTCTGTGCCAAAATCAATAGGAGGCTTTGACTTATGGGGGAGACCTTAAAGTAGCCATATATCTTTATAGATTGGATCACTGTTGATGGAGGATGGTGGCAATAGGTATTCTCAATAAGGACACTATGATATCTCCTGGCATTGAAACAATGTGTCCCCTTGGGTGATCTAAAGAACATGTGATCATCAAATTTGTGGTCATAGTAATTCCTTTAGTGGAATTTGACATATGTCCCTTGGAGTTAAAGTATGTCATTTGATCACATAATAAGTGGAATCCATAACTCAAGGATGTGAGAGGTAATCTTGATAGGTGATATCACTACCTTGTTAGATTACGGACACCAGTTCATGGGGAGTCTGCATGCAATGGATAGTAGGTCATGGACTTGTAATATACATACAGTATTATAGTGCAATTGACTCTTTGTACTAGGATGTTAAGTCAATTTTAGAATTTGATTCCGAGGAAGCTAATACTCCTATGGGTCCCAATGGTCCCCGCTTTGAGCTCATATTCCTTGATGACACGGTTTATGAGAGTTAGATGAGTTTTTAGTTTACTTTTATGCATAAGGGTGTTTTGGTAATTACATAAGGTTGCACAACGATAAGTGAGTGGTATCTCTAGATTGGGCTAATTGATTAATTAGGGCCTTGTATGGTTAATTAATCAATTAGCAACCTTTTTTAGGCTAGATTAAGTGACCCAAGCCCATGGTGGGCTTAAGTCACTTAAGCCTAGTAGGAAGCCTATAAATACCCCTTTAAGGGTTAGGGTTTTCATGTCTTACCATTCTTTCCTTCAGTCTAGAGAGAAAACCTTAGTCTCCACCCTTGAGATCTCCACCATCTCAATGCCTAGACACAAGAAAGAGTCATTAGGCAGAAAATCATGGTGTTATGAGATACTTTATGACTTTGGAGAAATCTATATCAATTGTAATCGATCTAGGAACATCCGAATAAAAGGTATGTGACATTATTCTCTAAATCTATGTTTTCTATGTTATCAATATTGGTTTTTGAATACTTGTTTATTTGCTGCGATAGATTTAGAGAGCCTAGGATAGATTTGCAAGAACCCTACACAATCCAAGGTGGAAGTTTCTAACAATAATTTGGTGCTCTTCTCAAATCTCCCATGTAACCGCAAGTCAAAACCTTAAGATCCCCTATTTTTTCCTTCCATGCCGTCATCTGGAGAATCATCTTAATCTCCAAAATCCTTAAGTCGTGTCCTTCATTATTTGGCAACCTCTTTTCACTACAAGAAAAAAGGTCATTGTTGACATATATTATCTTGACTTAAGGTGATATGTGTCAATATCACCTATTTAAATGAACAACTATGACAATACAACTTGTTTAAACCAATAATGACATATATAAAATTTGTTGAATTCTTTCATGACTTATATAATAGAATCTTGACAGATAATTTATAAGTCAATGTATTCAAGGTTCTTATTTAAAAGCAATAATGATAATAATTTGTTTGATATGTGTATATCTAATTTACTTACTAAGTATTATGAATTGAAGTGACAACAATCAATTTTGATTAAGGAAGTCAATGTTTATTGAATAAATTTTTTTAGTAATGTTAATATCAATTTTCATTTTTTTTTATCAAATTGATTAAATCATTTTTTTAGTCTATATCAATAAATTTTTATAAATAATTTTTTATTCCCTAATTTTAGTGAAATAAAATTTGCTACATTATGGTTTTTTTATAACTGGATATAAATAAAATCAATACTAATAAACTATTTTTTTATTCATTGATGTTAATGATTTTTTTTTTTTTTTGTCTGTATTAATATAATCTTTTTTTTCCTAAACTATTTTTCATTATTTTTAAATTAGTAATTAACTTGTATTTGATTTAAAAATAATTAATAAATTTGTGTAAGCTTGAAAATTAAGATATTTGAAATTTTGATTTATCAATTGTTCAACATAATATCAAGTTTCAAAATTTTATTTTTTAAGTTAACTCATACAAATTTAGACATTAGGAAAGAAGAAAATTAATTATGGTAAATTGACATTATAAAAGTTATAAATATATTCCATAAATTGATTCTCATAAAGTTGACTCATAGAAAAAGAATTTAAATTTTGGTGTGATAAGATTAATGTTGGTGAAATCTAGACCATTTATTTTCTAATCTCATCTCTACCATTCATTTCAAAGAACCCTAAGAGATCACATTTTTCTCTCCCACTTCTCTACCACCACCACTCTCCCTTTTCTTTTTTCTTTTTTTTTTCTTTCCTCCCTCCTATTTCTTTCCCCGTTCTCTCTTCATACCCATGTGCCTCACCCATCTCAACAATATCGCGGCTATCAATCGTCACCGGCGATGACGCTACCAATCGACATTGTTTCTTTCTCTCTCTCTCACCTTTCCATCTTCACCATGTCATCCCTCGTCGTTGGCTATACCATGGTGTGTTCTGGTATGCCATGGTATGTTCATCGAACCAAAATCGAAGCATGGAGGCTCACTTCCTCCTCAAGAAGCAGGGTTTCGACGTGTCATCCTATGGGATGGAGGTGCACGTCAAGCTCCCTAGACCTTCCCTCAAAGAATTAAACATCTAAGAGTTCAGAACCTCCTCTAAGCACATGTTTGATGATCTCTATCGCAAAGACCCTAACCTGTATCCTCCTTTCTCCATTTCTAGGTTTTTCCTATTTGTTTCCAAAGAAAAAAACATTAGTGAAGGAAAGAGAAGGAATTTTTTATTTTTTTAACCAAATGGGTCGTGTGGTGGTTCTTTAGAGGTGGTTGAAAGATATTTGGATCATGACTATGATATTTTAAAAAAAAATATTATTTGCCTACATTTTCTCACTATCCAAACGAGGAATTTTATAGATGTTTGATGCATTGCTCTGTCTATATTTTTGTTTGGTTAATTTTTGCATTTTTTTGAAAGACTACCTAATGCGGACCATGTTAAAGGATATGGATGATGTAAATTTGCCTTGTCCTCTATTTGATAGTCAAGAAGATAGGGGAAAAATCGTTTTGAATGGTTTCTTTTGGTTTTCTTTTTTCATCTCCACCAAAGGGGGAAATTGAAAACTTGCAATTAGACTAGCTAATTGTGTTAAGCTTAATTGAAAGTGATGCGGAACCTAAAACAAATCATTCTATTAGGCTATGAATCTAAAACTCAAAATTTAGCTTGTTTTCTTGCTGACCGAACAAAGCATTTGAGTATTTGTTTTATATTGAAATTTGTGTAAAGTTCCTGAATAGAACCTTAAACCCTTTTGATTGACAAAATATGGTTGTATTGGGGTTTGTTGTTAATGTTTATATTGGAGACTGGGACAAACCAGAAACTAAAGGAAAATCTTAATTTTGTATAGAAATCAATATTATTTTTTATTTTTTATTATTATTTTTTGTAAATTCTTGCTGATGATTATTTGATTTGCCTGGAACCTTAAAGCAAAATGCAACCTTAACGACAACATAGCCACAAGTGTAATGGCATCCTACCAATGCTTAAAAGGAATTCATCAGTCAAAATCGCACCTCAACGCTGGCAAGATAATGCTGCTGATGGGCCATTTGATGTGGTATTCACATTTGAAGAAAAGGTTTTCGATATGGTTGTTGAAGGTTAATGTTTGCATTTTTGTTATGTTTCTGACACATCATATATTATAGATACGTTATTGAGCAATCTTAAAAATATTTGATTGTAGTTAGATATCTAATTTCTCAATTTGAGATTTTCTTTTTGTTAACATCGTTTGTTTTTTCTATCATAGGTTTGAGATAGAGGTATTGGCAATTTTTAAGGTCTTTCTAGAGGGCGGTGCTTGAAAATTAATGCTAGAGATATGGTATCTACAAATTGCATATATGTTTGATGTATTCTTGCAATTGAAAGTACCTTATAATTTGAAATTTTCTATTTTGATACCTGTTGCTTACTTTTCTATTAACGTGTGTCTATCTTACTTGATATTCAAGAAATATAGCAAAAAAGAAGAAGATGATGAAGAATTAGTGACAACCTCTTACGAAGATAGTATTGTAATTTTCAATTTAAGTTTGTATATTATCTTAATTGAATGTTTGTAATTAGTTTTTTTTGTATATAGAAAATAGAGAGTAAGTAGAAAAGATTTATTCCATTGTGTTTTTAATATTCAAATGTATCTATAATATTTTTTTCCCTTGAGTAATAGTTTATTTACATTGTTTTAGGACTTAGTTATTATTATCATAATTAAATATGTATCAAATTTAATTTGGAAACAAGTTTTATATGGTAACAAGTTTATTTTCCATTAAAACTAAAAATTATAGTAAAATAATATTAAATTTGTCATAGGCAACCTTGACAATGGCCAATGCCCAACATTGACATTGCAATAGCTAGAAACCTTGACATATTATACTTATCCTTGACATTTGTTGTAGCAACCTTAACAAAAGAGCAAGTTAGCATTGACATAAGATAAAAAAATCTTGACATATGTTGAATCCAACCTTGACAAAAGTGAAAGAAACATTGTCATACTAACAAAGATTCGATCATTGGTAGAAATAGAAACAACTTTGACATATGTAAGTGTCAAGGTAGCTTTAAACTTTTCTTGACACTAGCATAGATGACATATATAAATAGTAACATAGCTTGACAGATATACCCTACCTTGATGGTGAAAAGCTATTAACGAAAGGCTTTTTTTTGTAGTGTTTCCCTAAAGTCATAATGCTCTTCATCTCCAAAAACGCTCACCAAAAGATGTCCTTTCGTATCACCAATTCTTTAGCATCCGAAAGTCTCCTCAAACTCTAATAACGTGATCCCCCCATCCGAGTGGCAGCTCTCAAGTCCCCTAATGAATATTAAATCGTAGCCCACATGCCCCTCTCTAATGACTTAATTCCCTCTTCTTTATCGCCCGTGTGTGTGTTCTTGAAGAAATTTGATCATTTTTTTTTTTTTAAATCTGTAACCCCCCTTCCTAGCCTTGGTGAGTGTTTTTTTTCTTTTCTTTTCAATGGTGCATGTTGGTGCCTTTATCCAGAAATTTGGTCATTCATTTTCTATTCCTATACTTTCTAAGAAAAATCCCTTCTACTACTCCTCATTCACTTCTCCCAATCTCAACATTTTCCCCACCAAACCTCCTAAATCCTCTTTCTCTCTATGCTCTTCTTAAAAATTAGAACCCATGTAGTTCATTTTCCACCAAAACTTTTTAATCTCTCCCAAAATTTTCATATCTTCTTCCCAAGGTGGCATCTTGCATATACCCTCCCAAAAAAATTCTTAACATCATCGGCTCTTCAATCCTTCTCTCAATATATATATAATATCATGATCTCCACGACACCAAATCCTCCTGGCTATCACTCACATTCATCGAATTCCATTTTTTTCTCTTTAATTCAAATACCATATATTCTCATAATGCATAATTTTCCACATACGACCACTATGAATCTTTATTGACTTTTACTTATATTTTTTTACTTTAAAAAATAACCAATAAATTCCATTTACACACCTGAACACCATTAGCTTTCCATTGAATTTTACATTAAAAAAGCAATATTCTTAATTCACCAAAACTCTATTTATACACATGGCATTAAAAAATTTTATATTGAAACGTTTAAAAAATTAATTTACCAAAACTCTATTTACATACATACCACTAAAGATTTTATGTTAAAACACTTTAAAAAAATTACCTTACCAAAATTCAAGTTAAAATGAATATGTATCCAAACTAACTAATTTAAAAGCACCTACAATGCAACCAAGTGGTCTAAGTTAAAGTGCAACTAAGTGAGTTGGAATGAGTTGAAGCGTAGCTGAGTGAGCTTGTATAAAAGATGCATAGGCGTGCCTGCATGAGCTAGGGTGCATCTAAGTGACCTAAACTAAGCGTGCAGAGTAGCCAAGGTCATAGTGAGGGTCTTGATGAGCCCCTCAACAAAAGGGTCCCTAAAGATGGCTCAGAAAAAGAAGTTGTATGAGTGTCAATAGGCCACCAAGGGATGATCACAAGGCAAAAGAGAAACAAAGGGTAGCACCTAACATTATATATGCTAAGATGATAAAATGGAGGGTCTACAAATATGTCCCTTTTTAGTAAGGATCATGAGTGTAAGGAATACAAGTGAAAATATGAGTAATGAGTGGAATGAAATGAACTATACCGAAGAACTAAGAAGGATGAGAAATTTTGTCGTAGCACATGGTACAATAAACCCCAAGATAGACCAAATACAAGAGAAGAAATACCTTAAATAAGAGGTTTACAAGAAATCCAAGCAATGAAATGAAAGACATGAAGAGTACGATGAAATGATGAGAACAAAGAGTGGAAACTATCATCTTTGAACACTAGAAAACTATGGATTTGAATGTTAAGAATGAGAGAGAGTGGCTTTGAAAGCCTATCGAAAATAGGGATAACTTTAAACGCTTATCTGAAAGTGGTCACTTTGAATGCTTGTGGCTTTGAATGCCTATGGAAAAAATCACTTTGAACACCTATGTGGGGCAATGACTCTAAATGCCTATCTAAAAGGGGTGGATCGAAATTCCTATAACTTTAAAGGCCTATGAGGGGAAGTGGTGGCTCTGAACACTTATAAGGAAAAATGGTGGCTTTGAACGCCTATGGCAGGGGGAGAGAGAATGGCTCTTAAGGCCTATGAGGGAAAGTGGTGGCTCTAAATGTCTATGGGAGGAAATGGCTATGAATGTCTATCTAGAAGGGGTGGCTCTCAATGCCTATGAGGGAAAGTGGTGGTTTTAAACGTCGATGGGGAATGAATCTAAACACCTATTTGAAAGGGGTGGCTCTGAATGCCTCTGGCTAAAAATGCTTATGAGGAAAAGTGGTGGCTCTGAACGCCTATGCTGATGAAAGTGGTGGCTTTGAACGCCTATGGGAGGATGGCTTTGAATGCTTATGGGGGGATGGCTTTAAACGCATATCTAAGAAGGTGTCTTTGAATGCCTATCCGAAAGTAGTGCCTTTGAACGCCTATGGGAAATGACTTCACTACAAGAAAAAAGGTCATTGTTGACATATATTATCTTGACTTAAGGTGATATGTGTCAATATTGCCTATTTAAATGAACAACTATGACATATACAACTTGTTTAAACCAATAATGACATATATAAAATGTTGTTGAATTCTTTCATGACTTATATAATAGAATCTTGACAGATAATTTATAAGTCAATGTATAGTTAGTATGTTCATATGTCAAGGAACTTATATAATGTGACTAGCTTGACATAAAATCAAAAGTCAAGATATGATTTTAAACATGTATGCCATTTTAATTCTAGTAAAATAATCTTAAATGACCTATGGATTATAAGTCAATACATCATGTTATAATTACCTATCAAGGTTCCCTGTGGTATTTACAAAGAACTCTCCTCTTTTTCTCAAAACCCGATATTCATTTTGAGACTTAGGGTTTGAAACTTTTTGCTCTAAACCAAGGATGAAAATATCAGTAATTACGAATATATTGGTACTTCAATTTTACAGATATATTAGAAATATCGGAAAAATATCAGTGAATATTTTTTCACAAATATCGGTGGAGCGAAAACTATTTACAATTTATAGGAATGCTTGGAAAAACTCCAAAAAATGATAAAATAAGTAAGAATTCATATTTTCAAGTTATTTTGTAAATATAATTGACATAAATATGATCAAAAACAAAAACATCAGCAGACAAAGATATATTGATAGATTCGATATTTGAATTTTAAGAATAATAAATATGAATTTTGGAAGTGTATAAAGTTAGAATTGAGTTAAGAGATATTTGATTTTATTAAATAAAAATAATTTATACATAAATATAATATATATGACATTGCAATAGTCTTAGTATCAAAATAAAGATTGATGTGGTATCATCATATTGTTAGATGAAGGGAGTCCATCTTATTGAAGACAATATTTATTTTAAAAATTTTAAAATATTTTTATTAAAATACGTTTTATTACATTTTAAATGAAAAATTAAATTAATTTATATAAAATATTTTATTTGAGATTTAATTTCTAAAATTTTATTAAAAATACTAGGTAACAACTTTTTTTTTTATTAATATTAATTTATTTAAATAATTAAAATTATTAATAATTATTTATATAGAGAGAGGGAAATTGTTCTCATGATTTGTTTCATTTTTTATTATTTTTTTTATTTTTTTTATCTCTACTAAATCTAAAAATCAAAAGGGCCACCCGCTGCTCTCACTTGGGGCCTCGGGCATCAAGAAGCCCTTTCTGAAGTTGTCCTCCAGACGAGAGAATCCGCCCTATTTTTCTCTATGACTCCCAATCCTCACAGGTACTAATCTAATCATGTTATTATTGTTTGTTTATTTTGCAGCCCCCGTTTGATTCCCAAGAAAATCCATCCCTTATTCGATTTCTGAGAAAATTCATCCTCGTTTAATTTTCGAGAAAATCCATGCAAAAACCCCAAGGAAAACAAAAAAAAAATTGCTTTTTTTTTTTTTTGCTCCCTGTGTTCTCTCTTTGCAAAACCCCCGTTTGATTCCCAAGAAAATCCATCCCCCATTCGATTTCCGGGAAAATTCATCCCCATTTGATTTTCGAGAAAATCCATGCAAAACCCCCAACGAAAACAAAAAAAAATTGCTTTTATTTTTGCTCCTTGTGTTTTCAGGATCTGTTCTAGGGGTCTCTTTGCTTTTGTGCCATTGGATTTAAATTTCACGAACCCTAAATCCACGATTTTTGAGCCAAGCTGAAAAACACAACCTTTGCCTGCAAATCATGATCAGATTACCAAATAGCATCTTATGTTTTTTTTTTTTTAAAAAAAAAAATGGACAGATTTTGTATCCTGTGCGCGGGCTGGACTGGTAGGAAATATCGGGAAATTTCTCGAAAAATTGATAAAAATACCGATAAATACATGCTTGTTGGGTTTCAAATCAAATGGGTTCTTCTTCCCTAGGCACTTAATTTTGTGGCTTTTAATGGGTCTTTGCCTCTTTCAATCGATTAAATGAAGGTGTGGAAATGGTAATATTTCATCTTTTTATTTGTTCTTGTTAGTTAAATTCTAATAATCTATTTTTCTCTTTTGGTCATGTCGAACATCACTGAATCAAGATTATGTTGATTTTGGTTTCACCTACATTAAACTTCAAATTTTCCCCATATTAGATCTTTAATTATTGGGTACATTTTGGTTTGCTTTGTGATTTATTGAAGAAAAAGTGTGGATTGTGTGATGGTTGAAATATTTAGTTACTGGGTTTTTTGGTTCTGAGTCTCAAATGGACTTGTCAAGTTGTAAGAATTTGAGATTCTTTGGCTGCCATTTGAATTCTAGACTGCAAATGTGTTGCTCTGGTTTTTAGAGTTGTTTTGCTCCCCACATTCTTTGGCTTTGGTGGGGTTGTTCAGAACAGCTTTTTGGTGATCAACAATAGTTCATTGTCCTCAAATTCCAAGCTCCAAATGTGGAAAGACAAGTTCTTGGAGGTTCCTCATATTTTATAAGGATAAGTTCTTTTTGTATAGAAAAATAATTAAAAAAAACCTTAAATGAGCAATTTTAGATGAAACCAGGTATAGTTTGCATTTACATAAATTTGGAGTTGTTTTAGTTCTTGCTAAATTTGTTCATTTATTTTTCCTATTCTCATTCAATATGATGTCATATTTATTTTTTTCATGTACCTTTCTGTAGAGCTTGGTAAATTATAGCTGGTTGTGTTGTCATTTTTTTCTTGGTCTTTCTAAGCAACCAAATGAAGCATTTGTGCATGATTTGTAGGCTATCTTTGACTTGTATAGTTTGATGGAAACCTTGGACATTTCAAGGAAAGTGTTTGGTTAAAAAATCATAATAATGATCTAAATAGTTAAATATCTTGGTTGAGGTTGGATCAAAACAATAACTTCATTAGGTTAAAATGATTTCTATTTTAGGTTTTGCTCTTATTTAGCCTCCATATGTTTTTGCTATATCAATATTTTAATATTTGAGAGTTGGTTTGTTTACTTGTGTTATTAAGAAATAATCTATTATTGTCTAATAAAGGTGTAGTGGCTAGCTTGCTATTAAAATTCTTCATAAAGCTTGATATTTGGTTGCTCCTCATTTTACATTTTTCTTTTTAATTTGTTAATATGCTCTATATTTTTTGCTACAGATTCGAAGTTTGGGTGTTGGAAATTTAAGGCTTTCCTGTAAAGTAATGCTTCAAGATGGAGGCAAGAGACTTGGTTGTAGATATATACATGTAGCAACTTAATTTAAGTTTATGTATATTGTCTTATAGTGTGTTTTTAATTTCCTTGTATATTATGAGTTTCTTATATATAGAGAAATTGGGGACAACTTTAAACAAGTTCATTGATTTGTGCTTTAATTAATAATCAAATGTATATTAAATATGTTTTATTATATATAAAATCATGATAATGTGATTGTCATTATCATTCTTAAATAATATTAAATTGATTATACATGGCAAGAGGTTCAATTTTTCATATTAAAAAATAATTTTAAAATTTTTCGAGGGAAACCTTGACAGTTGTACTTATTCCCTACCTTGACATATATTATACTCAAATTTGAGATATATGGGAGCAATCATGACTTATGTGGTACCTATCCTTAACATATATGGTGTCTACCAAGACCTATGTGGTTCATAACTTTGACATATGTTAGAGCAACCTTGACGTATGTTCCTATTAATCTTAACATATGTTAGGGAGATCATGACATATGGAAGTAGTGAAATATACCTACCTTATAGTGCACACATGTCAAGATTGCTTATACCTCAATCTTGATACTGGCATAGATGACATATAGAATCAGAATGCTACAATGACATATAACCCTTATCATGACAGTCAAACACTGTCAAGGAAAGCCTTTTTGCATGTAGTGCTTTTAATGCCTATGAGGGAAAGTGGTGGCTTTAAACGCTAATAAGGGGATGACTTTGAACGCCTATCTAAAAGTGGGTGGCTTTGAACACCTATGGGGAATGACTCTGAACGCCTACCTGAGAAGGTGGCTCTAAATGCTTGTAGCTCTAAGTGGCTATGAAGGAAAGAGTGACATTACACACCTATCTAATAGGGATGGCTCTAGATGCCTATGGCTCTGAACGCCTATGAAAGTGGTGGCTTTGAATGCCTAAACTAATGAAGGGTGGCTCTAACTTACAAATTGAAAAAAAAAATGGCTCTAAATGCTTAACTAAAAAAAGTGACTTTAAACGCCTAATGGAGAAAATAGCTCTAAACACTTCAATTGAAAAAAGTGGCTCTTAATGCCTAATTGAAAAAAGTGGCTTTGAATGCCTAAACTGAAAGTAGTGGCTCTCAATGTCTGTGGTTTTGAATGCCTATAAAGGAAAATGGTGGCTCTGAACGCCTATGAAAGCGGTGACTCTAATGCCTATGGGTGAAAATGGTGGCTTTGAACGCCTATGAAAGTGGTGGCTCTAAACACTTAACTGAAAAAAAATGACTTTGAATGCCTAATGGAGAAGGTGGCTCTGAACGTCTAACTGAAAAATGTGGCTTTGAACGTCTAACTGAAAAAAGTGGCTTTAAACACCTATGAGGGGAAGGGTGACGGTAATAAAAAATTTGATAATCTCAACATAGGGGATATGCCCCAGTATGACAGAGTTTGAACATGAGAATGAAGATCAATGAGAGTTGCAACTTTTATGTTTGTCAATTTGAAAACAAAGAAGGGGGTATGCCTTAACATCAAAGGTCAAAACCTAAACTAAGTAATGACAAAGTTTGACCAAAACCTAATAATCTCAAAGAAGGGGTATGCCCCAATATCAAAGGTGTGTTAAGCTACTAGAGTGCCAAATGAAACAAGCAGTTACATATATCGTAGCGAGAAGAAAACTACGCTTTATGATAAAGGTATTAACAAGGTATGAACATGAATTGTTCTATATCTTAAACAAATTCTCTATTAACATATCTCAAACATAAAGCTCAACAAATGTCTATCATAGTTCAATTGAAGAATGACTATGACGAAAAAAAAATCATCTCATAAACACTCAACTAGGGAGTCCATCGATGCTCTTTAGGTGAAATCTAATATGACTTGTCTCAGTCCTAAACAAAGTAAAATGAAGTCGATCGTGATATCAAAAATCATGAGAAAATTGAAGAATATGCTTAAAATCAGAAAGTGAACTAGCTATGAAAATAATGACTGATCATAGAGAAGCCAATCCCCTATGCAAAATGAGAAATCATAAACACAAGGCAAAAAACTATCCATCTCATCAAAGTTGGGAATATACCCAAGGATAATATATGATGCTCATATAAAGTAAGCAATTAATACAAACCATCTGCCTATGCACCACTGCTCCCAAATAGACCTCTTTAACAAGGAGGGGATATCCCCAAATATGGTATCTGATGTGTAAATATCAAGAGGAATGAACGACATTGATTATTTACTTATGCATCCAACAATCACACAAATCTCAAAACCCCAAAGGAAAGATAACACACCTATATAATGATGACCTAAAGTGATAATAGAGTAGATGCATGGTGTATAACAAAGGTCTATCATTACCAATCAAGCATCTCTACAAATTATAAATACTCTAAGATCTTATAGGTAGATGATAATATACTCATTGGATATGATGTAGGGATATTGTCTTTAGTCAAAATTTGGTAGTCCACTCAGTTCTAGATAAAAATCTAGAGGAAGACGTAATATATTCTTAGGGTTAAGGTCCTTTAAGACCACAAGAATAGGAAAATTACGCTATATCACCTACATTGATGAGAAATTGGTCAAGTACATGATGCAAAACTCCAAGAAGGGTTTGTTAGCCTTTGGGTTTGGGGTTGTCTTTCTCAGGATCAATGTCCTTAGACATCCGTGGAGAGAGATCGCATTAAGTTGGTATCCTATGATTCTATAATAGATAGTCTTAAGTATGTGATGCTATGTGCTACACTAGATATTTTCTTTATTGTAGGAATAATAAGTGGATATTAGTCTATTTTCTTGTTAGAGTTTTAGGCTGATGTCAAGCATATACTTAAGTATCTTTGGAGAACGAGAGATTATATGCTTATGAGTCTTTGCGATGAGTTGGTACTTTTTCATACTGGGAATTGGACTTTTAGTCTAATGATGACTCTCGTAGGTCTACCTCTAGGTATGTATACACTCTAAGTGGTTTTTGTTGCTTTTATAG
The DNA here is from genome assembly GCA_030254885.1 of Vitis rotundifolia. Classification (NCBI taxonomy): domain Eukaryota; kingdom Viridiplantae; phylum Streptophyta; class Magnoliopsida; order Vitales; family Vitaceae; genus Vitis; species Vitis rotundifolia. The sequence continues at coordinate 13,886,802 of CM058152.1, read as the reverse complement.
CAACAAAGGAAGCCTTTTGGCTTATAGGTAGTTCTCTTAGCTATATCGTCTAAGATTCTATTATGTGATAGTAGTGGGATGATGACATAGTCTAAGGAACTAAAGTACCACTAGAAGAGGAAACACATATAGAGCAAGTGATACCTTGTTTTAAGATAGTATATAAAGGTGATGTGACTATGGAGTAGATTCTTTCTACAGTACCCAGTCTGCTTTTAGGGCTAGTAGTAAAAAAGTTAGACTTAACTATCCCCTTGCTATCCCTTTGGTGCATTGACATTGATTTGAGCATTTCATCCATATCTCTTATATTGTACATGACTTGTGTGCATTAGGAGTTGCATAGAAGATACAAATCATGGGTTCCTTGTAAGTAGATAAGTTGTTCATAGTCAGTTCATGGATTTGGGCAATCTAGTAGAGATTATAGTGCATCACATCCTAATTGGAAGGATGGCTTGTCTTGGCCGTTGAGATAGGTTTCCTATGGTGAGTGCACTAATGTATGTGATGCATATTGGATAGGACCTATAGTGAATCATGATGCAAGGTTATCAATTGTCCTGATTCACTAAGCTACTATACTGTATGAATTCTCAACCTTGAATTGTGTCCTTACATTGTACATGACTTGTGTGCATTAAGAGTTCCACAAAAGGTATAAGTCATAGGTTCCTTATAAGTAGACAAGTTGTCTATAGTTGGTTCATGGATTTGGCAATTAGTAGAAACTATAGTGCATCACATCTTAATTGGAAGGATGGTTTATCTTGGCCATTGGGATAAGTTTCCTATGGTGAGTGCACTAGTGTATGTGATGAACATTGGACAGGACCTATAGTGAATCATGACGCAAGGCTATCAATTGTTCTGAATCACCGAGCTACTATACCGCATGGATTCTCAACCTTGAGAGGATATTAAGCCTATGCCAAAATTAATAGGAGGTTTTAACCTATGGGTGAGACCTTAAAGTGGTCATATATCCCTATGAATTGAGTTACTATTGATGAAGGCTGGCGACAACAAGTATTCTCAATAGAGGCACCATGATATCTTATGGGATTAAGACAATGTGTCCCTTGGTTGATCCAAAGGACATGTGATCATGAAATCAATGGTCACTATAATTCCTTTAGTGGAAATTGACATAGGCTCCTTAGAGCTAGAATATGTCATTTGATCACATAATAAGTGGGATTTGTAACTCAAGCATATGAGAGATAATCTTGATAGTTGATAGCACTACTTTGTTGGATTATGGACACCAGTTCATGGGAAGTTGGCATGGTGAATAGTAGGTTTTGGATTCAAGCACTTGGTGTCTTGTAATATAGATATGATACTGGAGTGTAGTTGACTCTCTGTAGTGGGATATTGAGTTAATTTCAAAATTTAATTATGAGGGATCTAGTACTCCTATAGGTCATAGTGGTCCCTATTTTAAGCTCATATTCCTTTATGTCACAATTTATGAGGGTTGGATGGGTTTTTAGTTTACTTTTGTGCATAAGGGCATTTTGGTCATTACACAAGGTTTCATAAGAATAAGTGAGTGGTATCTCTGGACTGGTCTAATTGATTAATTAGGGTCTCATATGGTTAGTGAATTAATTAGCAACATTTTTTAAGCTAGATTAAGTGAACTAAACCCATGGTAAGCTTAAGTCACTTAAGCCTAGTAGGAAGCCTATAAATACCCCTTTAGAGGTTAGGGTTTCCATGTCTTGCCATTCTCCCTTTCAGTTTAGAAAGGAAACCCTAGCCTCTACCCTTGAGATCTCTGCCATCTTAATGCCTAGACATAAGGAAGAGTCATCGGGTGGAAAATCATGGTGTTACGAGATACTTTACGACTTTAAAGAAATCTACACTAGTTGAAATCGATCCAAGAACATCTGGATCAAAGGTATGTGACATTGTTCTCTAAATCTATGTTTTCTATAGTACCAATATTGATTTTTGAATGCCCGTTTATCCATTATGATAGATTTAGAGGGTCCAGAATAGATTTGCATGCACCCTACACAATCTAGGGCATGGGAACAAAGCGATCTGGGGTTCCTAATAGTTGGATGATGACAAACATTGATCAACCTTGTTTTAAACTCTTATCATTTTATTGAAAAATAGAGTGGTTGCTTAAGTAGTCTAAAACATAACGTTTAAATTATTTGGATCAATTTCTAATAAATCAAACTTAAGGGAAACAATCTTTGTTGTACCCAATTCTTTTTAATTTGCTCTAATTAATCAAACTTTGATCACATTTGCATTCTTTCAACTTTTTTCCAAATCATTCTCAACCATTAGATGGGTTTCCAAACACTAATACTTAAGCCATTTTTTCTAATAGAGGAGTGACAGTTGTAAAAGTAAAAACCTTGTGTTTTAAGCTTCAAATTTTTCATACCAAATTGGGGAGTGTTTTCTTAGTGAAAAAATAGATTGGGGTTGAGTTGAAAGTCAATTTTTGAGTGAGAAATATTTGTTCCAAATGGGTTGATTCATTGAGTTATTTGTCTTTGCTCTCATATTCAACATATTTGGAGTAAAACCCACGTTTCTTCTTGTGTGGACTTACGAAGAGATTGAGATCAACGCTTGGAATGGATGCCAAGTATTTTTTGGAAGAAGAAAGGTGGTAGCTAAAACTTGAAGGTTCTAGGCAAGTGGTTTGGGAGAGGATGAAAGGCTTAGACTAGTTAAAACCTTGTACTCAACTAATTTTTCTTCATATTGGATTATTTGATTATTTGAGGTCCATGGTTTTTTTATCTCTTTAGAGGTTTTCCGCATTAAAAAAAATTAGTGTCATTGTCTCTCTATTCTATCTTATCTTTTGGTTTGTATTTCATTAGCTTATGATATTTTTCATTGAGTTTTGTTGATTGTTTAATTGGAATATAAGTTGAAATTTGACTATTGGAGCTTTGTAAGAACAAGATGTATTTCATTTTTGTTGATTGATGTCAAGGGGTACATGAAAATGAGTGTTTGTATTGATGCAATGTCCTATATATAATGTTTGAGGAGTGTTGTTTCATTTGCATGTGACTTGTATTGAATAACATGTTTGGGAGAGTATTGGTGCATCCATTGTTGCTTGCGATTTGCTTGTTTGTTCATAAGATTAAAAAGAAGATCAATTAATAGGAGAAAAATAGGGGAATAGAATGCATTTGTAAGACACCTCTAATTGTTGCAAAAAACACCTGTCCACTCCCCCTCTAGATGTTATCCACAGGTGAGATTCATCTTCATAGGAAACCATTTACTTCTCATTCTCTCTCTTGATTTAGATTTATATTTCTTTTCTTTTTTTTGTAAAGTTGTCTTATGCCCTATCTCCAAGAAGAAAGCAAAAAATGAGTTTATTGAAGTGATAAGCCAAAGAGGTTTAAAATAATGGTCATAAAGTAGTGATCCCAATTGCCAATAGAAGACGAAAGTGAATCTACTAAGCTCATAAGTATGGTCTTCGTTTTATAAATTTTTGAAAATTTTAAGGATGTTATATAATAGTGTTTGATTAGGGTTAAGTTTGTTACTTCATGTTGTTAAAAATGTGGGAACTGTTGAAGTGTGGTCAAAATAATAAATAACATATTTATAATTTTTTTAGTTTTATTCATTTTTTTTGGTCATGTGATTAAAGTGAATTAGATATACAACATTTCAACATAGTGACATTTAATTAGGTATACATTTTTAGAGAATTTATGAAATTTTAGAGATTTTTAGAATATTTAAGGATGTTATATATGCAGAAATTCTACCATCCTGGAGACCTACAAAGGAATCTTACCATAAAAAATTATTCTTTTGGTTCAATGAATAATTGGATATTGGTGGAGATTTTCGTTTTCTTTTTGTTGTTTTTTTTTTCCATGTTCATGGAATGAATTTTTTCCTACTTCTTTAAATTTCCTTATTTGGACTACTGGTTAATGGAACTTATAGGTTTTATTTGTTCTCAAATTGCACTTAGGAATGTTTGTTTATTAGGACGTATTGTATTAAATGAGTTCAATAGTATTGTTGTAGAATAATTAAAGTCATGTATAGGATTTGAATCTCCTAATTACAATAATGAATTAGTTTATTCCTTTGTTAGAATTTCTACATTCTTATGGAATTTCATATCTATTTGTTCTTTACCAACTAGGGGAAGATTTGTTATTGATTGATTTTAGTAAGACCTCAAAAGATTCCAACCATGAACTTAGTAAGGCAAATACACTTTGGAGAGGGGAGAGGTCAATGTTCAATATTTATTGCTTATGATAACCTTCTCTATTGAAAATAAACTTACAGAGGGAGGTTTTGGTTTTAAGGTGAAATTAGCATCACTAAAGTTATGTTTGGTTCTTGGAAAGTATTAAGGAAAAAAAAATTTGTTCAGGAAAAGGATTTTCTCATGTTTGGTTTTACTATGGAAAATGTGAAAGAAGTCAAATATAATTAAAATTATTAAGAAATTTCTATATTTTTATATTATATAATCTTTATGTAGAAGAGTTAAATAGTGAAAAAAGTTTGAAGTAATATATAAAAATAATTTATTAACTTTAAATTTGTTTTTTATTTTTCTTCTATTTTTCCTTTCTATTTTCTTTCCTCGTATTTTCATTCAAACTTCCAATAACCAAACATAGTCTAAGAATAGTGCATCTCAAAAAAGAAATGTGAAAATTCTTCTCACTATTCTATAATCTGTCCTTTGTAAAGGCCTACTAGGCATATACAAATTTTCTTTTACTTTGTGAAATTGTACTCATTTGAACTTCCTATGACAAGGAAAGTCACAAAAAGAGGATATGAGGCAGCTGTGAAAAAGGCTTTCAAAATAATTTGGACAAGGATGGGAGGAGTTATAAAATGAAGCTAGCCATGCTTATATATAGCCAAGCTCCAACATTAGAATCTTATAGAAGTACTTTTGGGCTACTACATTGAACTAGATGAGATTGTACTAATTTATGAGTATACACCCAGCAAAAGCTTGGATAGATTTCTTCCATTTCGGTTTGTAATCTTCTACATATCTAAACTTCTATTCATCTTAAGTTCAATAAAAAGCTTTCCCCATTCATTGTTGTTCACCACTTATGTGTATAAATCAATTTATATTTATTAGGTATGTAAACTGAGAAAGATCTTGCAAAACATGGGATTATGGATTGGAGACACGCATTCACATTATTGAAGGGGTTGCTCATGCATAATTATTGTTGTTCATGTTTCACATCAATGTTAAGGACCAACCAATAAAAAGAATTGACAAATAATGAATTATATGTGAGGAAGAAAATAGTGATCTTTAACACAAATAGGCCCAATTCAACTGAGCTTTTTGGCATACAATTTAAGGAATAATATTTTATAGTAAAATGTATTTCATAAAAAATTATATTTCAAGGTAAAAGGATGATGTTTCACCAACCATGATTTTTTTTTTTTGGCAAAAAAAAGACCCTTTACAATGATTTTTTTTCTTAAAAAAAAAATTACATGTGATTATGAAACTTGTTTGTGTTGAAAAATGATATGTTATCACAAATTTTATTTTGTAGTGAAAAATGACATATTGCCAAAAAATTTATTTTGTGGAAAAATTATTTATTTTTCTCTAATACTAAATTTTATGATTAAAAATAATTGCTCACGGACTTATAGCAATGAACTGATCATAAATCACTTTTTTGTGAAAAAAATTCTTTTACCATAAAATACTCTCCATTAATCATAAATTAAGTTATGGAAAAACCCCACATTTGTTGTAATGTCTCTTAAAAAAGAATGACTACCAGTTTTACTCTACATTTCTTACTCTCTACTTGTACATGTCGCTAATGGCTAGCCTTAACCTCCCTCATTTAGAGCAAAATGGGAGCTTAGGCAATAAAAGAGAAATCTGGAAGCAGCTGTGGAGAAGTCGATACTAATTATGGAGAAAGTTGGCAACAACTGTGGAGAAGGCTGCCAATCGCTATAGAGAAACTTGGCAACTAGCAAAATGTGAGGAAAACCTTTCAAAAAGTTTAAGGATAATACTATAGAAACCACATTAAACCTAAAAATAAGGGATTAAAAAAACTAGGTGAAATTATGAAATTACAACTTAATATTAAATAGAACCGCTTAAGTTAATATATACACAAAATATGTAACTATTGAGCTTATATCACTAAGAAGTGAAAAACTTGAGAAATATATTCAACCTTTAGTGTTGGAGTTGGGTTTGGGTGCCCAAGTGGGCTGAGCCGACCCGACCCAAATAAATGAGAAAATGGGGAAGCAGTTTCTAGGAGTTTTAAAACTACCCAGAAACTGTCACTATTAAAAAAAATAAAAAGAAGTTTTTTATTTTTTTTAAAATTTATGTCTCTCTCTCTCTGAGTGAAAACTATCTTGATGAGAATTCTCTCCCTGAAAAAACTAGAGAAAGATATTTTGGCTTCTTTCTCCCTGAAAACCACAAAGAGAAGAAATATGTTTTCTTCTCTCTTCGGGAAACAAAAAGAGTAAGAATATAATTCTTCTAAAGAAACAAAATATCCTTTCTTGAATTTATTCCTAGTTTTTCTCCGTGAAACGAAGGTTAAGGCTTTTGTGCTATGAGAAATGAATGATTCTTGTATTTGTAGTTTCATTCATGACTTGAGGCGAGAAAATTGGCTAGTGAAACAACCAATCTAGATCTTGGGCATTGCAGAAGATAATTAGAAATCTTATTATTCATTATTGGTATCAAAGCCCTAATAGGTTGTTTTCTGGCTTTAGTTTTTTGTTTTTTGTTTTTTTTTTCTCTGCTTGAAAAGAAGAAGAGCATTTTTGGTTTTTTGAAAAAGAAATAAGTAGAGAAAGAAATGTTTTCTAGTTATGGTTTCAGAAAAACATAATTCCTGAATTTAAAAATATTTTCTTTTGTATTTGACTTCATTTTACAAATAATAATAATAATAATAATAATAAATAAACAAAAAATTTGGGATAATATGATTTTGGATATTGTTCCAGATAAAAAAAAAAAAAAAAAAGGAAAAAGATAAGAACCACTTGGAGAAAAAATAGGTGCAAAGTGCACCCATTAGGAGTCTTGGACGAAATTCAAATGGACAATGAAAAAAAAAAAGGAAAAGGGAAAAAACAAGAGCCACAATTTCTTATTATGGTTCCAGAAAAGCCCTTCTCCAAAACAAATAAAGTGGAATATTTCTTTTGGGATTTTTAAAAAAAAAGTAATAATAATAATAATAAAAAGTTAAATATGTTTTAATCTACTTATTAACATCAAAGTTGAATTAGCATTGTTGGTTAGAACCTTTATTATGCTCACTTGAGACCCAAGTTTGAGCTTTGATGTCCTCATTCTTATTTCAATTTTTTTTGAGTTGAAGTCAAATTGTATTGATTTGCTCAAATATAATTAGACTATAAAAAAAAAAGGGTCTTAAATGTGAGTATTCGTTACTCAGTGAAAAAATAAAAAGGGAGAAGGGCAAAATAATTAGATTATAAAAATAAAAATAAAAGGTCTCAAATATGAGTATTTGTTACTCACTGAAAAAAATAAAAAGGAAGAAAGGATTGCCCATGAAGAGGCTTAATCCCTTTGATCCCTTGACCATAGGTATAAGAATCTTGTACTCGACCAACTAGGCTAGATATTTTTTTTGTTTTTATAAAAGACTATGGTAATTGAAAACAACATCTAGAGTGATGGAAGACATTGTGAATAATCTTAATATTTTTGTTCCTTTTAGCTTCAAGTGAGGAGATTAGTTCTTTTTCTACATGTTACTTTTTTATGCTTTATACATGTAATGTAAATATCTTATATGCAAGATATGACATGAATATTTATCATTTGATAAATGAGAATGTCTTTTATGTACATGCATGTCTTCAATTCTTTTGTATATGTTATTGATACATGCTAGTTGTATAATATATATTTTTTTAATGGAGTGGGAGGTTTTAGTCTAAAAAGAAATTTAAGTAATTTCTTGCCTAAAATTAGAAATACTTGCATAGATTATTTCTAATTTGTAATAATTAAAATTGTATATGGGAGCTGATTGGGAACATAGTGAAGTTTTGTTTCTATTGCAATTTAAGGTTATTACACATTAGAAGATGATTAGAGTAGGTAAAAGTATCAATATCCATAAAAGTACAAATTAATAAGATTGTGCAATATCTCTAAGAGATTTGGTATCGCAAAGTTCAGTATATCCTTGAAAAGTGAGAGACTCTTGAAACACTGAATCATGTCATGTAAGAACCTAAACAAGAAAAATCTGCTCAACATAGAAGAGATTAGGAGGCTTATATGGCCTGGAAGAAAAAGAGTTCTTTAGCTTGCATTATATTGTTAATTGTATGCAAGATGATCGTTTAATTAAGTATGAAGTTTACCAAATTGCTCATGAAATGTGGCAAGCTCTAAAGGAAAAAGTATGGTGGACTTTTAGCTACAAAGTTGAGAAAACTTGTAATGAAATTTAGAAATTAAAAGATACGACCAAACCATACAATGAAACAACATCTTAGAGCTTAAGACATCCAGGAATGTCTTCATTAATGAGCAACAAGTTAAGGTAGTCATTAAATCTCTACTAAAGAACTGGGAACACATGGTGGTGAACATGACACATAATCAAAGTGCCAAGACCTCTGATGATATAGTTCGCCATCTTGAATTGGAAGCCGAGCGATTTATGGTAGCTAAGCTTAATGAACAAGCTTATGTAGTTGAATCCAGTTCATGCAAAACTTTCGACTTTAAGAGTAATAGAAAATTCTTTAAGAAGAATAAGAAATCTAATGATGCTTCAAAAAACGGAAAAACAAGGGCATGCAAGAAGTTCAAGCGTGTTAAGAAGGACAAGAGCAAATTAGAAAGCTACAATTGTTGCAACAAGGGTCATTTCGCTCGTGAGTGCACTGAGCTATCTTATTCAAATAGCTCATGTGCTTATGTTTCTAGTTAATGTTAACTGAATCAATTCCTTTGTGGACTGTAGACTTAATCGCCACTAACCATATAACTAGAGACTAAGAAGCATATATATAAATTTTTGACGAATTAGTTTCGGTACAAGATGGATCTATGTAGGAAACAACTCCAAAGTTGTAGTCAAGGGCATTGGAACGTGTAAATTGGAGTTACGTAGAGAACATACCCCATTCCTACATGATGTTCTTTATGCTCTGGATATTTGACGAAATTTGGTCTCTGTGTTTGTCCTTCTTGGCTTAGGTTTCAATTTGAATTTTCATGATTCCGTAATGGAGTTGTATTTGGGAATAATAATTATGGTTTTGGATTTGTTCTAAATGGTTTTATGGTTCTTGACATTGATAATTATGTATTGTCTAATACTAATGATAATTATTATTCGTTGATGACTACTTCTAGAAATAAATGCGATAACATGATCATATGGTATGCTAGACTTGGGCATATTGTACAAGAAAGAATGAATGGACTTGTAAGAGAAAATCTACCAGGTCAATTCCTTAAAATTGATATGTCAACTTGTGAATATTACCTAGTTGGTACGACAACAAGAAAACCATTCGGAAAAGGAAGAGTAGAGCTGAAATACCATTGCAATTGATCCATTCTAACATCTATGGTCCTATAAGTGTGATTCGTGCCCAATTGGTGTACCAACTGATTTACATCCAACTGGTGTTCCTTGAGTGAGGGAGTAATCAACAAAATTTATAACCTATATCACCATGCATTGGGATAGCCTTAACTAGTATAGCATAGTGGCTCTAGGATCGTTCACTGGGAAGGGTTTTCAAATTACAATTGACATCAATTCAAGGATGACTTGGTGCTTTTTCATTTCAAGGCTAGCTTTAAAAAAAAACATAATCTTTGGTTTGAAAAGGATTGGTTTTAAGCTAACCAATAAGAAAGTGATGAAAATTACTTATGAAGAAAAACATTCCTTGGAGGTTTAGGTTCACCGAGGAGACTCCTTATGCAAAAACAGAGCTCCGGTCACTTGGTTCTTTTCCTCGCATTAGAGAATTAACATATAGTCAATTCTCTAACCGGTGTTGTACAGATGCTACCCTTTAATGGATTTCAGCAATAAATCCCTCTCACTGATGCAACTTGCAATGACTCGTGCCTCTCACCTAGCATTTGCCATTCAAGGTGATCATTAACCTTGGACGTCCCTTCTCAAGCTCGCAAGAGATAACTAATGGATGTCTCCTTGGAGTCCAAAAGCTTACCAAGTGTTGGCAATTCAAGAAAATCCCACCTTCAAGTCACCTCCCAAAAGCTCGCAAGAGGTAAACTAGTGCATCTCCATGGACGGAGATCGCTTGCCTTACCAAGTGTTGGCTCAGGTGAATTGAGGGTGTTTTAAGTTAACTAAAAACATAGAAATCATTAAGGGGTCACACTTTCTCTTCATTAATGGCTGAAACAACAAAACTACCAATTTTTGCAGTTGGAACCTTTCCCGGCAACCTTAACTCCAAGGAACTAAAAGCCTAGCCACTCATTCTCTGAGGAAACTTCCTTAAAGCTTGTTTGGCTAGTAAGAAAATACAATCAAAATGGGAAGGTAAGGTAAAGAAAAAAAACTGAATTTTACTTCCTTCCAAAACTATACAAAAGTTGGTCTCCTGGAAAACTCCCGAGATCTCCCGTTTATGTGATTACAAAAGAGATTATATAGGAAGGTTATTTACCCTTCCTTGAATACTTCCTAGCTAAGGAATTACATGAGTGGCTGATTACAAGGAGAAAATGGAGATTTAAACACAAAATATCTGAAGGAAAATATCAAAAAGAGTCGGTGCACAAATATCCCAGTTTGCATGTTGGTTTTGCACGTTGCATGGTGACTTGCACAACTGCCATCCATTTCCATTTCGCAAGGCAGGCTTTAATTTCGCACGTTGGAGTTCCAATTTCGCAAGGTGCGAAATTGTCCCTCAGCTTGATGCAGTTGTCTTCCGAAGGCCATATCTTCCTCATTTCAGCTCCAATTTGAACACGGTTTGAAGCATTGGATTCTTGACTTCCTGAACTTTGAAATGGTATATAGAATGTAGAAAATGGACTTCGGGAAGTACTCCAAAAGTGTGAAAAAAGACTGCAGCTGCTGTCCTCTGTTTTCTTCACTCTGTTTTTCCTTTCTCCGTTGTTCTTTCCTTGCATACTTTGAACGACTATGGCAAAGGACTATGAGGCTCCAAAGCTTGGTTCTTTATGAATTTGAGCTTCCAAAAGCTTTGCCATGAACTATATACAGCTCTCCCTCATTCTTAAATTGCTTTGGTGAGCAAAAAGCTATCAAAAACACCAAAACTTAACACAATTTGATTAGAAACGATTGCAAAGGTCCTTAATATGCCAATTGAGTTAAAAGGTAATAATTACTACTCAAGAGTGTTGAAAAGAGTTAATTACAAGCTACAAAATAACACTTTTTGAGTAGTAATCAGAGTGTTAGAGCAAGGCATGGTGCCATGTATTTCATCACATTTATAGATGACTTTACTCATTATGGTCATGTTTATCTAATTTCTCATAAGTTAGAAGTATTAGATTGCTTCAGACGCTACATTAATTTAGTTGAGAATCAGTTGGATAAAAAGATTAAAACATTAAGAACAAACCAGGGTAGAGAATATCAATCAGAAAAATGGTGTTGATTTATGTGATGGAAAGGGTATTAGTAGACAACTAACCATTCTAGGGACTCCACAACAAAATGGTGTTGCTGAGAGGAGGAATAGAACATTGTTAGACATGGTTAGTTCAATGATGGCTCAAGCAAATCTTCCCATTTCATATTAGGGAGATGCATTGTTGACTACTGCTTATGTACTTAATCAAGTATCTGATTCGTGCCCGATTGGTGTTCTTCTCAATTCAATCAACTGATGTGCTTTGATCTCAATCCTCAGACGGGAGTAATCAACAAAAATTATAAACCTAATTCACCATATACCAGGGTAGCACTAGCTAGCATAGTATAGTGGCTCTAGGATCGTCCACAGAGATGGGTTTTCACTTCACAATTGATATTAGTTCAAAACTGAATTGGTGCTTTTTCTTTTCAAGGTTAGCTTTAAAAGAAAACATAAGTTTGAATGGAAACGGATGGTTTTAAGCTAACCAAACTTAAAGTAAATAAAATTTATTAGAAAGAAAGATGTTTCTTGGGATTTCAGGTCACTAGGATCAGGCACCAAATACAAAAGAGGAGATTCCAGTCACTTGAATCTTTTCCTCGCATTCGAGATTTAACCTATAGTTATTTCCCGAACCGGTCTGGTACAGACGCTTACCATTAATGGTTTCAACTCTAAATCCCTCTCACTGATACACCTTGCAATGTCTCATACCTCTCACCTAGTATTTGCCATTCAAAGTGATCCTTAACATCGGATCATCCTTCACAAGTGAACAAGAGATAACAATTGGACCTCCATGGAGCAAGATTGCAAGCAATAAGAATCCATGGAATCCGAAAGCTTACCAAGTATTGGCTATTCATGGTAATCCTAGTTAACTAAAAATATAAAAACCATTGACGGGTCATACTTTCTCTTCATTAAAAACTGAAACAACAAAATCTTATAATTTTGCATCCGGCACCTTACCTAGCTCCCTTCACCCAAGGAACAAAAAGTCTAGCCTCTCATCCCCTGAGACAACATCTCAATGGCTGATTTGCTAGAAATAAAAATAAACAAGAAAACAAAATGAGAAAGTAAGGTAGAGCAAAGCTCTGTGTATTACTTTCAAAAACTATACAAAGTGTTCTCTGGAAAAAACTCCCGAGAGATTTTTTCTATGTAATTACAAGAGGAATTATATAGGAAGGTTATTTACCCTTCCTTGATTACTTCCTAGCTAAGGAATTACATGAGTGGTGGATTACAAGGAGAAAATAGAGATTTAAACACAAAATATCTGAAGAAAAATATAAAAAAGAGTCGGTGCACAAATATCCCAGTTCGCATGTAGATTTCGCACGTTGCATGGTGACTTGCGAAAATTTCGCAAGTTGATTTCGCAACTTAGATTCCATTTTCGCATGTTGAGCTCCAAGTTTGCAAGTTGGAAAACCATTTTCGCAAGTTGGGCTTCTCTGTGATTGTGCGACTGTGTTCCATTTCCATTTCGCAAGGTAGGCTTTAATTTCTCATGTTGGAGTTCCAATTTCGCAAGATACGAAATTGTCCTTCAACTTGGTGCAGTTGTCTTCCAAAGGCTATAACTCCTTCATTTCAGTCTAATTTGTACACCGTTTGAAGCATTAGACTCTTGACTTCCCAAGCTTCAAAATGGTATATAGTATATATAAAATGGACTTCAGAAAGTGCTCCAAATATGTGAAAGAAAACTACAGCTGCTCTCCTCTGTTTTTCTTCATGTCAAATTCCTATCTCTATTGTTCTTTCCTTGCATTTTTGATTTGGCTTTGGCAAAGGGCTACGAAGCTCCAAAGCTTGGTTTATTCATGAATTTGAGCTTCAACTTGCTTTTTCATGAGCTATATAAAGGTCTCCCTCATTCTTGGATTGTTTTGGTGATCAAAAACTATCAAAAACACCAAAACTTAACACAATTTGATTAAAAACGATTGCAAGGGTCTTTAACATGCCAATTGAGTTAAAAGGTAATATCTACTACTCAAAAGTGATTAAAAGGGTTAATTACAAGCTACGAAATAGCACTTTTTGAGTAGTAATCAGTATCCTCAAAGACTGTTGCATCTACTCCATATAAGTTATGGAATAATCAAAAGTTTGATCTAAGCAATTTGCAACCATGGGTGTTAGCAGCTTATGTTCACAATTCTTCTCATAAATATGGAAAATTAGGTCATAAAGAAAGGAAATGTATCTTTATAAGATACAATGAACACTCTAAAGGGTATGTGTTCATAGGTGAGCATCAAGATAGAACAGTAACTGAATTAGAATCACAAGATGTCACTTTCTTAGAGGACGATTTCCCGTGTACAGATGAGATTGATAGGGATTTACATCTTTATGAAATGATGGATCCCAATATAAGATCCATATCTAAATAACAACTAATGCTTGAATCAAATGGGAGTGAACTAGTACTTGTAGCAAGAACAGTAAAAGAGTCATTGTTGAGAAAAAGTTCTTGATAAATTATTCCTCGACGATGATTTGAGATTGAAGGGGAAGTTCATATTGTCACTCAATATGATGATGTTGAGCTTAAGCCAGTTCAAAAGACTCTTACTTGTCTAACTAAGGATGAATGGAGAACAACAATGGAAGAGGAATTGGAGTGGATGTGAAAGAATCAAGTCTAGGACTTGGTTGATCTGCCTTCAGATTGAAAAGCTATTGGGAACAAATGGGTTCTTAAAATAAAATGAAAGGCAGATGGATCCATTGAAAATTATAAAGCTTAAATAGTGGCTAAAGGGTACACCCAACATGAGAGTATAGACAATGAGGAAACCATCTATCCAATAGTTAGGTTTGCCTAAACTCACCTCATTCTAGTTATAGTAGCTCGTATAGATTTAGAGCTACACTAAATGGATGTTAAAACAACTTTCCTTAATGGAGAGTTGACTGAAGAAATCTATATGGAACAACTAGTGGATTTCATTATCCAAGGCCAATAGCACAAAGTATGCAAGTTAAATTGATTGATTTATGGCCTTAAACAATCATCCAGACAATGGCACTTAAGATTTCATTGTGTAATAACTTCGTATGTTTTCACAATGATTGATGAGGACCATTGTGTTTATATTAAGAGAAATAAAGATAAATATCTGTTATTATCTTTATACATGGATGATATATTTACAACTAGAAATGATTTGGAGTTTGTATAAACCATTTAAAAATGGTTGTCATCTACTTTTTGAGATGAAAGATATGGGAGAAGCATTTTACTTTCCTAGAGTAAAGATCCATAGTGATCGTTCTCACAAACTAGTGACTCTTTTACAAGAGCACTATATTAAGAATATCCTTGAATGATTTAATATGTAAGATTGTAATCCCATTGACACCCCATTTGCAAGAGGTGAAAACCTAAATAAAGAAATGGGTCCAAAGACTCCAAAAGAAAAGAAAAAAATAACTAATGTTCCCTATTTCAGTGTTATTGGATGTCTAATGTATGCTGTAATGTGTATAAGACTATATATATATCTACTATATTGTTGGGATGGTGAGTCGTTACCAAGAAAATCCTAGAATGATGCATTGGAAAATAGTAAAGAGAATTCTTTGGTATCTAATAGGCATTGTGGACTATTCCTTTTGTTGTCAAGGCAAAGAATTGTGCTTGTGGGTTACTCACCTGCAGTTTGGGTAGGTGATCTAGATGAGCACAAATCAACATCTAGATACACATTCTTGCTTAATAATTATGTTAGATTATGGAAAAGCAAGAAACAAACTTGTATAGCTTTGTCAACAATCGAAGTTGAATTTGTTGTTCGTTCAGTTGTAATATAAGAAGTTGTATGGTTGAAAAGATTTTTGCAAAGCTAGGAATAGTCAAGGATGTTTTTAAGCCAATGATAGTCTAAAGTGTCAGTCAATTTGAGACCACTTATGTAAATGATCCAAAATATCATGGAATAATTAAACATCTAGATGCCAAGAATAATTTAAAAGAGATATTATTGCACAAAGAGAAAATGATCCTGAATATTTACCCATATGTGAAATGGTTGTTGATCCGTTCACAAAATCCATTCTAAGAAACATGTTTTCTGTACACATAAAGTCATTGGGATTATGTAGGTTATGATCTATGTGGATCATATGTCATGGATCATTATTGATTGGATATAAGATACTTTGTACATGATAAAATGATATGAATATTTGTTATTCATATAATTCAATATGTAATTGGTACTTACATATATAAGTATGTCAATAGGCAGAGGTTGTCTCTCTCACACGAGCAACCGCCCCAATCAATATGTTTATGAGTTGGGATGAGACACAGTATACTAATGTTGATAAATGAGTGAAAAGTATACAAGAGATGATGAGTATTGCCTTGATTAAGTGTCAAGATGAGGTCTATAGTAAATGACATCTTGACCGAATGTAATCACCCACAATTACATTTGCCTATTTGAACTGGACTTGAGTTTTTGCATAAAGGTTTAAGGAGAACCATAGATGCAAAACTCAAACAAGCTGTTAGTGTGAAGCTCTTAGTTGAGGTCCGTATGGTGGTAGTTTGACATACACTCTCTAAGTGAAGAGAAACTACCATAACATGTATTTCATACTACATGTGTTTGAATGTGATTGATAAGGAAAGTAAGTGATTAATCCTTACATCGTCACTGTGTGAGATCCCTAGGGCTTATTACAATTATAATAACCCATATTGTATTCTTTGTGCTTTTGACTATGTTTTGAGGTGACAAATTAATGTTGCTACTTTGGTATGTTTCCAATGGAAACAAAATAATTTATCCTTATGGGACAAATTGGGCAAGTAGTTAATTTGGATCTAAAAGGCATAAGCTCATAAGGAAGACTTTTTTGAGTTACATTGATAAAGATGTGTTCATGGTCGACCGATTATATTACTTTTGTAGCTGATATAATTATGAATGTATCTATAATGTTGGATGGTATACGACTTTGAGGGATTAAGTGTATACATTAAAATGTAACTAAATAAGTCTAGGGTACAACGAGACATGATTATTATTGTTCACTCATAATTTTTTTGGGGTTGAGCTACTATGTATCCCTAATAGGTGCATAAGTTTATAGCTCTCAAATTGCAGGTGTGCTCGCATAGTCATACAACCCATTTGCCTGTATGAATGACCTTTAAAAGTGGAATATAATGGACTTGGTTGAGTAATTGGGCTAGTTCAGCCCATCTTGTGCAAGTTGGAGTGGTAGGAGTTGGGTTTGGGTGCTCAAGTGGGCTGACCCGACCTTACCTAAATAAATGAGAAAATAGGGAAGCAGTTTCTGGGAGTTTTAAAACTACCAAGAAACTTTCACTATTATAAAAAAATAAAAATAAGTTTTTTTTTTTTAATTTATCGCTCTCTCTCTGAGTGAAAACTCTCTCAGTGAGAATTCTCTCCTTGAAAAAATCAAAAAGAGATATTTTGGCTTTTTTTTCCTTGAAAACCACAAAGAGAAGAAATATGTTTTCTTCTCTCTCCAAGAAATAAAAAAAATAAGAATATGATTCTTCTAAAGAAACAAAATATCCTCTCATGAAGAGATTCTTAGTTTTCTCCGTGAAATGAAGGTTAAGGCTCTTATGCTGTGAGAAGCGAATGATTCTCATATTCATAGTTTCATTCATGACTTGAGGCGAGAAATTTGGCTAGTGAAACAACCAATCTGGATCTTGGGCATTTTAGAAGGTGATCAGAAATCTTATTATTCATCATTTAGTTTACCAATGGAAGGCTACAAGACCATAACTTCAATACATATGATATTTTGTTCAAAAGTAGCTATATAATCACAAAAGAAACAGATAGAATTATGAAGAGCATTTTTCTTCTATAAATGGAATGGCTCAAAGGGGAACGATTTTTTCAAGGTAACTCCAAACTGCCCTTTCATGTCGAGGCTCTTCGGAGTGATTCCCTAAGGAAGCTTCCTACTGAATGAACGAATAATGGAAGCTAGTACTAAGTGAACCATTCTTAGACCAAGGGGTATGCTAAGGCAGATTCGCTTACCTGCTCCAAATGGTAGGTATTCAAAATCTCGACCTCTAAAATCTATGTTACAGCCTAAGAATCTTTCAAGAAGGAATGATAATGGATCCTTCCAGTATCCTAGATCTCTTGCAATAGCCCAAATATTCACTAGAACATGATTGTCCTTCGGTATGGTGAAACCACATATTTCTAGGTCATTCTTTGCCTTATATGGTAAGAGAAGAGGAACAAGCGGATGAAATCTCATTGTCTCTTTTACAACCGCTTGAAAATATGGCAGTCGATCAATATCTGATTTTTTTACACTGTACCCTAGGCTAATTACCTCACTAAGCTCTATTCGATTTTGCATCACATGTGGATTACGAAGAAGTTTAGCCATTGCTCACTCGATTGATATTGAAGAAGTATCATTTCCACCAAAGACTAGTTCTTGTAATTATTTACATATATGTTCATTTTAAGATGCCAACACAAATTTAATCACCTGATCAAAAAGTAAACTAGAACTCTATAAAACTCCTAAATACATATTTTATGTATATTTGTACGAAAGAAATACAAATCCCTAGCAATTTCTTTCTTTCAATTCTACAAGTGGAACTGCAACTTGTCAATTGCAAGTAACATGAGCAAAAGATCTATAAGAGTATGACAAGAAGCTTATTATACTTTATTACGAGCCATCTTAATATATCCTTTAATGTTGGAGCTTGTGCAGGGTACCAATCAAACCCCAAAGAGTCACACTTAATTTATGTTAAAAGAATTATTTGTTATATTAATGGGATTCTAGAGCATAGTTTATGGTATTCTTATAACTCTTTTCTTGTGATTATTGGTTATTTTGATGCTAATTGGGCAAGAAATGTTGAGGATAGAAAAACACATCTACTATTTTATTTTTTTTATTTTATTTTTTATTAGTAATTATATTTTGGCTTCACTTAGTAAAAAACAAAATTTTGGCTTCACTTAGTGAATACATTGTTGTTGGAAGTTGTTATACACAACTCTTGTGGATGAAACTAATATTGGGAGACTATAGGATTGAGCGAAGGACCATGAACATACACTATGACAACTTTAGTGCTATAAATATCTCAAAGAATCTTGTTCTTCATTCTCGTATTAAACATATTGAAATTCGTCATTAAGTTATTAGGGATTTTATTGAAGAAAATGTTGTCTCTTTAGAGTTTGTCCCTATTGAACATTAATTGGAAGATATCTTTACAAAACCTCTGGATTCTATTAGGTTTGAATCTCTTAAGAAATCCCTGGGCATATGCCTAATCGACTGATTATCTAGTATTATATGCCTTAAAAGGTTTGCTTTTCTTATCCTTTTTCTGTTTATTCCTTTGGTCTTCTATTATTTCTTGGACATATTATTTTTGTTTATTTACTTGATATATTAGCATGATTTGTAATATCTCAAGTTTGTGAACTGGAGAAATATACTATGTCTACAAGACTTGATGTGGATTGATTCTTATATATTTGTTAATCACTATTGACGTATATGATTCCTGATAATTAAATGTCTTTGTATAGTGAAATTTCAACCTTAGTTACATCTTGTGACTAATAAAGAGGGAGACTTCTTAAGTTTAACTCATAAAGTAGACTTTAATCCCTTTGTTAGGATTGTTTACCATTCTCAAATCTTATAATATGCCTTGTTCAACTAAGATTATTATAATTTTTTCTTGAGGTGAGTTGTGAATACTTGAATCTTTGGTTAAGCATAACTCTCAAACACTTTCTAAAATTTATGCTCTTAAATATAAGCTACTCACTTGCAACATTTGAAAACACTCCCAAAGTGGATACAAAGGAAACCATGAATGGAAATAAAATGAAGAATCAAAACCTCCACTTTCGAATTAAAAAGAAAAAAAAAATGATATTTAATTAAGGGGGAGTCAAGTTGTTCTATATATAGATCAATGAGGCCATGTTAAATAAAAATCTGATGATCTTAGAACAAATTAACTAGATGTGTACTTTAATTTGACCAAAAGAATGATTGGATCTCTTCTAAGTGATCAATTTCAAAATATAGAACTAGACAATAAGTCATATTCCCTTGAATATCAATGGTTATATTTCTATGTTAGCCCTCTTATATACTGATAGTTATGCATTAGGTTTCAAAATCGAGATTATGATTAACTATGATATTTGGATTTGAAACTTCATTCTTGATGGATTGATGTATACTATCTTGAAAATTCACTCAGTGTATTACTGATCAATCTAATATTGAGAGTTTAAGAGAATTATGAGTCTACCCTAAGTTGTTTTCTTACCATTTCTTTAGTTTATTTGTGAATTAGTATTGTTTCAAAATCTTTTAGTAAGTGTGTTTCTCTTTCTTAGTGTTGAGTTTTTGCATCAAGTGATGTAACCAACACTCAAGCGCTCCTTTCCAACACTCCTAGCGCTCAAGAGCTATAAGTTGTATCTAGTGCCACTTCGAGCAGTTAGACCACTTGAGTGCTATAAGTCGTTTCCAATGCCACTTCCAATACTGGCGATGCTCAAGCACTAATCTACCTTAAGTGCTCTTGCAGATTATAATAAGCCTTTTTAATGCGCCATATTCACTTTCCATCCATCCTAGCTAGTTCAAGCTCTTTGGGTTTTCATCTCTTCATCATTTGAGGTCAGTTTGCTTCATTTTTTTGCGTTTTAATTCACATAGTATTGTTTATTATTTCGTTTATAACATTCCTAGTCATTTAGTTTTCCTTTATTTTTTTCTTCATTTCGTGTGTCTTTTCATATTTGGTATATTTGTTGATGGCTCATTGTAGGTGCCAGCGTGAGGTGACCCCTCTTAGGTCACCCGAGCTCATTCAGGAGAGCACTCTCAGGGTCTTTTCAATCTAAGAGACCTCCTAGTGGGGTGTTTCCATTGTTAAGAGGCTTGTTATTGATTTTATGCTTCCTTTTGTGATTGCTGCATTGAGATCAAACATTTTTTCGACCTTTGTGCATTTTAGGATACTCTTCTCCCAACCATCATCTGTGACCAAGGGTAAGAGACTTTGTTTTCTCTTCAAGAGACTTAGGGCCTGTTTAGTTGGTGTTTTCAAGAATTGTTTTCTATTCTTGAAAACAAAAAACACCAAAAACTTGTTTGGTTGAGAAACTTGTTTTTATTTTTGTTGCTCTCCGTGTTCCAAAATGGCACTGTTTAGAGAACAAAAAAATGGTGTTTTCCCCGTTTTTTTACTATTTACAGAACAAAAAAAGCCATAAAGAGAACATTTGTTCTCTGTGTTTTTTTTTTCATATCTGAGCTTTTTTTTTTATCATGTGTTGTTAGTTTTTTTTATTTTTCCTGTTTATATTTTCCTGTTTGGATGTTGAGAAAAGTGGGGAATGAGAATGAAAACAGAAAAAAAAAATTCTTGATTTTTCACGTTTCTTAGTTTTGATTTAGGGTTCATGAAATTTAAATCCAATGGCACAACAGCAAAGAGACCCTTAAAACAGATCCAGAAAACACAAGGAGCAAAAGAAAAGCAATTTTTTTGGTTTTCCTTGGGGGTTTTGCATGGATTTTCTCGGAAATCAAACGAGGATGAATTTTCCCGGAAACCGAATGGGGCATGGATTTTCTTGGGAATCAAACGGGGGTTACAAAAAAAAATAATAATAACATGATTAGATTAGTACCTGCGGGGATTGAGAGTGGCAGAGTGAGAGAAGGGCTTTTTTAGGGATTCTCCCGACTAGAGGGCAACTTCAGAAAAGGGCTTCTTGATGCCCGAGTAAGAGAAGTGGGTGGCCTTTTGATTTTTAGATTTAGTAGAGATAAAAAAGACAACAAATCATGAGAACAATTTTATCTCATCTTAATAGAATATACTATAATTTTTAATAAAATTAAAGATTAAATAAAAAAATATTAATAAAAATAATTTTATTATGTTTGATTTATTTTAAAAAAATATAAAAAATAATTTTATTTTAAAATTAATAAAATAAATAATTTTTTTAATTTAAATGAACTATATATTTAAAAATTATTTATAAATTTATAATATAAAATTACTTGAAAAAAAAATTTTATTAAATGAAAAAGAAAAAAATATATATTTTAAATGTGTTTTTTGTTTTACTTGTTCTAAAAAACTTTTTTATTAACTCAACCAAACATGTTTTTTTTTGTTTTTGAGAACAAAAACTGTTTTCCAAAATTAAGTTCCCAAACACAATTTTTTTTCTAAAAACACCAAAAACTATTCTTAAAAACTGTTCTCAAAAACTGTTTTCCAGAACAGTTTTCAAAAACAGCAACCAAACAGGCCCTTATTACCCCCACATTGTGCAGATGTTCTTCACAAACATGCACTCAGTTTTTTTGTCATTGTCACATTCAAAGTGACCATGTATGACGAGTCCTTCCTTGTCTCCTCTTAATCCATCTGGCAGGTACTTGGCATGCCTTAGCTTGATGCTCATGTTCCTTCTTTCTCTTTGGAGGTAATAACGAATAACTAGGATACCAAACCCTAATATAAATGGTATATATGCAACTCAAATGAAATGGTAGGAATCTAAAGAAACAACAATTATCAAGTAGGACATGCAATACAACTCATTATTAAAGCTAAATTAATTTACATGATTGTCAAAAATACAAAAATTAGCGATTAAGACAAAATAGGTAGCAAATGGGTAGAATAGTCACATTCATTTGCAAAATTCTAAACAAATATCTAGAAACATTATTTTAACATGAGAAAAATCATACGACACCCTCATTATGTGTATATTACAATACCAAAGCCAAGCCCAAGTAAAGATATATCAATTAACTCTAGATTAAAAGATAAGTTAAACATTGTATAGAAATTCCAGCATGCAGTTTAACAAGAGTCTTTACAAAAAAAATCCTAAAAAAATATCTAGAAAGTAAATTTAATTACAAAAAAATTCAAGAAACATCCCCTATATGTCTAGATGATCATCCAATTGATCAAATAATTTAATAGAGCTCCATTTAATCCCAGTTTACAAAAATATCCAAGAATGTACAAAATAGGGCTGAATTCTAAGTATACATAAATTGAATTTTTTTAACTAACCCAAAGGTGCTAAAAAATCATGAAATATATTCAAAATGTCTAATTTACAAGAAAAATAATGGCAAGGCCAAAAGGTAAAAATTCAATTTTGAAAACAAGAAAATAGCCCCTTTATTCAAAATTAGTGCAATATAGTGGTGCAACAAGGGAAAATCATATATTTTAATTGAGAAAACGTTTTTCAATATTTTATGTGTTTAAAATCAACTTTATAGAAGTCTAAAATTGAGGAAAAATATCAAAACATTTTTTTTTAAAAATCATTTAATAATTTTAAAAACACAAAAATAGTCCATGTGTCTAAAATTGGGTGAAAACAAAACCTGTCAAAGGATTAACCTATAACACCTACTTCAAAAATTCTTTTTAACTCAAACCAAGTTCTAAAATCAAGTTCAAGAAGTGAAAAACATCATATAGACACAAGACAAAAATTTAGGAACAATTTAAATGAGTCAAATCAAAATTTTATTTCAGATGCACTATAAATCCAACAAGCTAACAATAAAAGGTTTTTGAAAAATAATTTTATATAGAGGCTTTACTAAGTCCCCAATTGTTACACACAAATCTAGCCTATGAATTCCCATCTATTTGGGACTATAAGGTTGGATTCATATTTCATTACAAACATGGTTTTTATTAAAAACAAAACGATACACACTGAATGCGATATAGTTGCACATATATATATGTATGTGTATATTTAAAAAAAGAAAAAAAGAAAAAAAAAAAAGATTTTGATCGCGAGGATTCTAAATGAATTTTTGGAATAGATTTTCAAAGGGATCTTTTGAGAAAACCATTTTCTTTTAAAATGAAAGAAATTAATTTGAAAGCAACAAAACACAAGAAATAAAATACCAAGCAAAACAAAAGAAAACGATATCACCAAGTAAATTTTTTGACAACCAAGCAAACTATAGTGGTGAGATAGAGAACAATCATCATTATTTTCAGATGACCTTTAAAGATTAAATTTGACAAAGAATTACCAAAGTAATAAACTGTTAATATTTAAATCAAACAAGCTAATGAGATATTCATCAAGAATTAACAATTAGGATTCAAGAAACACCTAAATTGAGAATAACAATCAAGAACTAACATAAGATCAACTAAACACACAAACACATCTTGACCAAAATATAAACTTTATCTAACAAGATTAATTAGTCTATTGGATTAAAATCACAAGCACATCTAAACAAAAATAAATTAAAATTAAATTAAATTGAAATTAAAAACACAAACTTTATCTAACAGGATTAATTGAACTATTGAATTTAAATCACAAACACGTTTAAACCAAAAGAAAAGATTAAAACTAAACTAATTCGGAATTAAAAAAAAAAATGAATTTTATCTAATAGGATTACTTAAACTAATGAATTAAAATCATAAACACACTTAAACTAAAAGATAAATTTAAACTAAACTAGTTCATAATTAAAAAAAAATGAACTTTATCATATGGAATTAATTAAATCGAAGAACTAAAATTATAATCATGTCCAAACTAAAAAAATAAATTATAACTAAACTAAATTGGAATTAAAAATGTAATTTTATCTAACAAGATTAATTGAACTATTGAATTAAAATCATCAATATATCCAAACTAAAAAATAAATTAAAACTAAACTAAATTGGAATTAAAAACATGAACTTTATATAACAGGATTAATCAAACTGATGAATTAAAATTGCCAACACACCCAAACAAAAGAATAAATTAAAACTAAATTAATCAAAATTAAAAAAACATGAACTTTATCTTAGAAGATCAATTAAAATCATAAACACATCCAAACTTTAAAAAATAAATTATAACTAAACTAAATAGGAATTAGAAACATGATATTTATCTAATAGGATTTATTAACTATTGAATTAAAATCACTAACACATCCAAACTTAAAAAAAAAAAAAAAAAAAAAAAAATTTATAACTAAACTAAATCGGAATTAGAAACATGAACTTCTTCTAACAGGATTATTTAAACTTATGAATTAATATCACAAATACACTTAAACTAAAAGATAGGTTAAAACTAAACTAATTCAAAATTAAAAATATAAACTTTATCTAACAAGATTATTTAAACTAATGAATAATTAAAATCACAAACACATTCAAGCTAATCGATAGATTAAAAATAAACTAATTCAGAATTAAAAAAGATGAACTTTATCTATCAGGAATATTTAAACAAATGAATGAACATCACAAACACGCTTAAATTAAAAGAACAAATTGTAACTAAACTAAATCGGAATTAAAAACATGAATTTTATCTAATAGGATTAATTAAACTAATGAGTCAAAATCACAAACACATCCATTAAAAAAATAAATTAAAACTAAACTAAATTGGAATTAAAAACATGAACTTTATCTAACAAGATTAATTAAACTAATGAACCAAAATCTCAAATACATCCTAATAAAAAAATAAATTAAAACCAAACTAATTTGAATTAAAAAACCTGAACTTTATCTAACAAGATAAATTAAACTAATGAATTGAAATCACAAACACATCCAAATTAAAAAAAAAACTAAAACTAAACTAATTCGAAATTAAAAATCAGAAGTTACCTATCACATGTCGTTGATACCCCTCTAGAATGCATAGATGCTATGCGTGTAAAGTTTTTGGTGCATGGTCACTTAATCCGAGATCTCTTAGTGCATGGCTACTTGTTCATGTGAAGAGTGTGCTACCCTCTTATCCTTCAAGGTGTAGCCACCTTTTAAATTATGGATCATGCTTTTTTGCTAATGGTGTGTGCCTTTTGAAAAAAAATCTAGCTTGTGCATGCTTCCGACTGTGTAAAATCCTTCATTTTCCCAAAATCCGCTTGCCATTGCTTTTCTTTATAGATATAATGCAACTATGTCCTTCCCTCTCCCAAAGCAGCATGATATTCCTATTTAAAATAGGTGTAGCTGTGAGTAATGGAGACTCCTACATGAATATGGTGGAGTAATTTATTTATTTATTTTTTTCATATGGAAACTGCTTTAATATTTATAATGGAAAAAGAGTTTTTTAATTTGATATCTATTGGAAAGTGGCTTTTGAAAATAGTTTTTAATTTTTACAATGGAAAGTGGTTCCTCAATTTATGCACATGACCATCTAAGTGACCTAAGCCTAAAAAGTGTTCAAGTGAAATCTAACTTAGAAAGTGCCTAGGTGAACTAAGTGGAAAAGGATCTAAGTGAAACCTAACCTAAGCTCAAAGAGCGCCAAGGTCATAGTGAGGATCTATATGAGTCCCTAAACCAAAGGTCCTTGAAGGTGGCTAAAAAAAAGAAGTTGCATGAGTGTCAATAGGCCACCGGGGAACTATTATGGGGTATTGAAAGAGCACTTAATAGGACATGTGCTAAGGGCACAAAATGAAGGGTCTACAAAATGTTTATTAGAAAATATTTCTTTTTGATTTGTCTATCTCTCTAAAATTATTGCAAATCATAGAAGCTTTTTCTCATGCTCTTCATTGCATATATCATGTTTGGTGAAAGACCTTGGTGCTTTATTATTGAGCTACTATGTCTTATCAAGTTTTTATTATGTTTGGTTAATTTGCATGTATCTATATTCCTCCTATGCCTTGCTTTGCACATTGATGTCACTATAGGAATCTATTCCTCTTCCATGCTTTCATAATGGATCAAGCAAAATCTCTAACTATCATGTTTTGCTTTCTTGACATTACTTCATCCCACACATTGCTTTATCTTGGGTATAGTTTTCTTTATGTATGCAGGTTATAGGATTGGAAGAAAAGTACTATAAGATGATGTAATGCATTCCCTTAAGTTATTTTAAATTGAGTGTTAATGTGTCTTATATAAACTCCTTTATGAGAGTCCAGGTGGGTTTATGTAATGATATTTTGTCACAAAATTGCCAAAAGGGGAGATTATTAGGACATTAAGTCTTGTTTGTATGTTGACAATTTTGTTCCAATTTATGTTTGGCCATAAAAATCTTTTTAGATAGTAGCTTACTCTCCATTGAAGATCAAGGATTATTGTTCGTCCAACTTCGAAGTCACAGGTATGTCTAAGAAGGTTTGACTTATGGCAAGTTAGGCTCTTAAGAGGTATAAAGAGGAACAATATTTTTTCTAGAATTAAAATGCATTCAGTTTTAAAAAGGAAAAATGCAAAGGATGCTTGAGTGGGTAATAGTGCTTAAGTGTTGGGACCGCTTAAGTGTTTCACACTGTTTGAGTGCCTTGGGTGCTTAGGTAGTGGTTAAGTGCGCTTGAGTGCTCATGCCTTTGTTTCCAAGATTTGGAAGATTTTTTTTTGAGAATTTCATGCAAATCTTATTTGGTAACCTTATGATACTGAACTTCTTCGGTATATTTCCCTATAAATACCCCATTATAACTTTTTTAGGACAATTGAATGAAGATATCTTAATATTTTTTAGAGTGTTTTGAAAAAATGGGTGTTACTTAAATACCACTTAAATAATAATTGAAAGTCTAATAGAAAACACGTAGAGGAGGGATGAATGGGTGATTTAAAAATTTTAAAACAATATTTGTAAATTATAATCACTTTTCTTATCCTAAGATATTATAAAGATAGTCTGGATATTCAAATAGGATTTCACCCCAATTAAAAATCTTATTTTTATGGTTAACTGATATCCAAAGATTAACATTATATGTTGAACTATGTTAGGGATAATAATAATCACTACTGGAATGACCAACCTAACAAACTCAACAATAATCCCAACAAATCAATAATTGGTTATATGTATAACCGCCATAAGATAACCAATTCAACAAACTCAATAATCAATTAACAAATCAATCCAATATATTTAATATCTTCAACCAAAATAGATGCAAAAATAAATATAAACCTTTTAGAATAGCCCTACAAGATATTGCATTAAAACATATTAACTTATTTTAAGCAATTCGAACGTAATATCAAATATAAAAAGATGGACAATGAGGCACAAGATTTTTACGTGGAAAACCCCTAAAAAATACGGAGATAAAAAACCACGAGGTCTAAGACCTATCAATCGAAATCAAGTCACACAAATTTACTTGGCCACTTTACCCTAAATACTTACTCTCTAGTACCTACAACTTGGTCCATTTCCGCGATGCAGCAACTACTTGTTACTCCCTAGTAGATCCTTCAGTCCTTTTGAAGAGATTACAATCTTCAACCAACAATTCAAACAATCGAATCTTTGAATGAGAAAACAAGAGTGATATGGCAATAAAGCTTTTCTCACATGGAGTCCCTTTAAAGAATGAAAGGTCTCTCAACAATCTCCAAGATCTCAATGATCTTTAAGCCCAAATCTCTAAGTCTGAAACTCTAACCCTCAAAGGGTTATAAGGGAGGTATTTATAGGCATAAACCATAATGATTTCAGTATCTCAAGTTTCCAAATTTGATTGAAATTCATTCAAAATATGTTTCTAAACTCAGTAGACTATCATGACCACTTGAGCGGACTTAAACTGCTTGAGAGATCCTTGCTTTTTGAAAAAACATTTTAAAAACATTAATTTTAAGTTAAAAATGATACTAGACCTTTTATACTTTAAATAAGCCTTATATGACACAAGCCAAACCTTTTTAGACGTACTTATGACTTCCCGATTGGATGAACAACAACCTTTGATCTTCAATAGAGAGAAATCACTGTCTAAAAAGACTTCTATGGCCAAACATAAATTTGAACAAATTGCCAACATATAAACAAGATTCAATGTCCTAATGTGTTTCATTAAGGAGAAAGCCTAACAAGACACACCATTCTCGATCTCTCATTATAAGGATTTAAGCATTGAATCTTGGGTTGAAGACCTTCATCTATTCAGTGAGGCTAAAGTGTATTCATTAAAGCAATTAAAGGTTACAGTGTCGTGGACATGGATCAAGTTATTGGTAATGGAGAGTAAGTCTTTAGGGTAAAGTGGTCAGGTAAATCTATGTAACTTGATCTCATATAGTGGATTAGATTAGTGGTCTTAAACCTCATGGGTTTTTATCTCCACCATTAGGTAGGGGTTTTCCACGTAAAACTCCTTGTGCCTCATTGCATATCTTTATTATCTTGCTTACATTTCCCATTGTTGAAAAGAGTTTATTATCCTTAACTTCTCGCAGGGAAAATTTGGGTATAACATATAAATATTTATTTTAATTTTTTAATTACACCTATTCACCCTCCCCCCTCTCCCCTTAGGTGTTACCCTACTAGACTTTGGTTTTTTAAAAACATCAACTTCTCCACTAGGAACAAAGTTGGTGGTATACGTTTGTATACCATAAGAAGAGAAGGGGAAGGAAACAATAAACTACAAAGGCTAAACTAGGCTCGGGAGGAGAAAAGGCTAGGAGGGTAGGGGAATTTTAAGCACATGTGCCAAAGAAACCAATCCAACAACTAACTCGTCTTTTCTTTGAACCCACTATATGAGAAATGATACTTTGATTGCTTGAGTTTACTATAAGTGGATAAGAAGAATTTTCCTTTTGTAGCTTTTGGGATGGAGTATTTTTTTAGTCATAAGGTTGCCATGTAGAGTCTTATAGTCTAGAATTTGTGGTCTATATGTACTAAGGTGAGGCTTTTAATACTAGATTTGATAGAAGTGTATGAGAAAGAAGACTATCTACATTGGCAATTTTGGATTATGAAATTGCCTAAGCAATGTGTTATAGTTTAAGTAAATTCATGTCTCTAGATTTTTTTCTCTAGCATTACCCTTTAAATCTTCCAAGAATTTTCTACTCTAATAAAATTAATCTTTTGAAAAGTATTTTACATAACATGGAAAGTCAATTTTTAAAAGGAAATGTACATTAAGAATTCTTGTGGAAGCTAAAAACTTGGTCATTATATTTCAAAATGATGTCTTTTTGTTTTTTTTACCACCATAAAACTTTGAATTAATAAGGTGATCTTATTAAAAGACTCAATTTTAATTCTTACCATGATCGTATTTTTGATAGCATGATAAACTTGATTAATGGTAATATAGTTTTCTTAATGTGGAATTAGTAATGTATGTGTCTTTGCCACGATGGACTTGTGGTATGTGGAGTCCTAAATAAAATATGGAAGCTAAAAACTTGGGTCATGATCTTTCAAAATGATAAAAAGGTTTTTGTCTTTTTATCATTTTTTACTATCATAAAACTTTGAATTAATAGGGTGATCCCACGCAAGGACTTGACAATGAATATAATTTGACAACATAATAAATTTTTTTAGTAATAATAGAGAGTTTTATTAATATGAAACTAGTCTTGTGTGCGTGTTAGCCCAATATGACTTGTGATAGGTTGAATCTTACATAAGATTAAGATTTTGGTCACCACCCCAACTGCCTATATGTAAACATACATTTGTCCGAGTATGGAATCCTATGATCATGTATAAGAAGATTATGGAAAATTGGGCTAGGTACTACAACTTAGGTTTTTCTTTTTTCTTTTTTCTTTTCTCTCCAAAAAAGGTGAACAAGCAATGATGTTAGGCATTTTCCAAGGTTGAATCCTAACTATATGTCTCTTTAAAGATATTAAATGTACAATAAAATATTTTTATTACAAGTTGTATCAAAGCTTAGTTGCTTTATTTTTGTAGCAAAGGTGATCAATATAGATTTGTAAGAGAAATTTACCCTACCTAAGTAGATGAAAACCTCCAAAACTATTAGTAGATGGCTCATCTATAATCAACATGATTGTGTTTACTTTATATGATTTCAATTGTATGATCCAAATTATGTTAATTTGTGTCCATGATCAATACATGATTCAAAGACATTATGATTATTGGTAACATCATTGGATGCTTGTTTGACTATATGCTTCTTTCTAGGGTGTACATGAATGTGAAAATAAAAAAAGATGTTGAGTTCCTAAGCTCAAGAACTTCAATTATAGTATTGAGTATCATTTCCATGTGGACTGCTTTAGTGTTGGTTTTGTTGGAATATTTCACCTTGATTTTAGGGATTATACAACTTGATTTACATTATTATTATAGCTTAATTTAAGAATTATTTTTTGAATGCATTGTATTATAAGGCAACTAATGTTCCTTGTATTGTATGATAAATGACTTTATTTTTTACTTTTTAATTTATTTTATAAATTATATAAGAAGATACAAAAATAAAATAATAAAAATCTCTCTTTAGAGTCGCTACAAGAAAGTCATGGTCAATAATCGTCACCATATGTTACAAACCAGTGTCTAAAACCAATTGTTGTGGTCCTATGAAATCGTGACCAAGCGTCACAGTAGTAGGCACAGGTAAAGGTATTGGTCACGATTTTCTGCGTGGCCGTGACCATTTGGTTTGTTATTTGCGATGGTCGTAGAAAAACCATGACAAAAAGAGAGAAACACTTTGTTTGTTTTCTAGATGATTTGGTCACAATAAGTAAGCCACCATGACTAGATGTAGATTTATTGTCACAGTCAAGTAAGTGACCGCGACTAAATATAGACATTGTATTGTCTTTTTCAGATGATGTGGTCATGATCAAGCAAGTGACCTTGACTAAATATAGAATTATGGTCACAACCAAGTAAGCAACCGTGACTAAATGTAGACAGTATATTGTTTTCTTAATGATTTGGTCACGGTTAAGTAAGTAATTGTGACTAAATGTAGAATTATGGTCATGGTCAAGTAGGCATTCGTGACTAAATGTATACACTATGGTTGTTTCCTGATGATTTGGTCATAATCAAGTAAGTAACTGTGACTAAATGTAGAATCATGATCACGATTAGGTAAGCAATTGTAACTAAATATAGTTTTATTGTCATGGTAAAGTAAGCAATTGAGACTAAATGTAGACACTATGTTGTTTTTCCTAATGATTTGGTCATGGTCAAGTAGGTGATCATGACTACATGTAGAATTATGGTCATGATCTCTTATGTAAGTGTGACTAAATATAAACTCATGGTCACGGTCAAATAGTTACTGTGACTAAATATAGACTTATGGTCACGAAATTTAATGACTGTGACTAAAATTTGTTATATTTAGACAATTAGTTTTTTATAGATTCACATTTTCCAAACCTATTATACACCTGAACGAACTCATTTTAAACCTGTATCTAAAACAATTTCAAAATTCAAAATTTAAATGTAATATATTGTAATCAATTATCTTAGAGCTAGGTTTCATGGATATTTGTGTGACTAGTGTATTTCTTTTCCTGCTTTAGCTTCATAGGTTTGTCAGATGCACTCACACCGTTCACTATGCACTTTAGTTGACTATTGAGTATTGAGAGTTGTGAGAGCTTCACTATAGGAAACCCCTTAGGATGTTGAGGTAGTGCATGTGTGGAGGTGATGACCACCTTGCATGGAAATGCCCTGTCTCTTCGGAGGCGTGCAAAGGGTTGCATACGGTTAGAGGGTATGATCCCTTCTACTAAAGATCCTTTAAAGTCCACCCTTCCCCTCTTAAAGCCTCCTTGACCTGTAGGTTGAGCCTTAGATCATTCGACTAGGACATCTTTCTTACACGTGGGTGCATCTGAGGGCCTTTAAAGCCTCTTTAGTTACAGCTTAGATCCAATGCTTCCTCATTTGGTCTCCAGTTGAGAGTGCTTAGAGATCAGTATGATTTTGAGTTATAGTTGGACCACCCTTCTGCTTTGTGTTAACTTGTTTCCTCTAATTCAAATTAGCATTTCTTCCATGTTTTCCTCATGCCATACCTTATCTTGTGCTTCATGTTTTATAGGATTGGTTCTTCATTCTCAATATGGATTCACCATCTTGGGTTAGAGTAGAGGGCAGATTGGTTTGTACTTCCATGAGATCAGACATGGATCAGTAGTTCGTTACAGTTGACCAATTCACAGTCACCATGGCTTCCATTTAGGAAGTCTTGACCAATCTTATACAATAAATGGGTAGTCAATAGAGCAGACAACTTATAGCTCAAGACGAGGTGCCTCATGATTCATTGTCGCCTCCACCACCACCACCACTCAATCAGAAGGCACCACAGGCCTCGCCTTATCTATTACGCGGTCAGTCTGAGGTCGTCCCACCTACAACAGTACACACCATAAGCCCTGGATTGTATCGAGCAGCGTATTAGGCAATATACTCACGCACGCATGGATTGTATTGAGGAACATATCAGGTAGTTGAGAATATCTGATAGTTCAATTGTTTGGGATGATCTTGATAATATACCAATGGCTAGTCTATCGGCCAAGTTCAAGATGCCTGACATTGAGAGGTACACAGGCATTGGTTGTCCTGGCATTCATCTTCGACTCTACAGTACTATGATGAGGGCCCATAGGTTAGACGAGTCGCAGATGATCACCATGTTCCTTTTATCTCTGAGTAGTGCAACCCAGCGTTGGTTTGCATCTTTAGAGTCCTCAAGACGCAGGACATGAGATGACCTAGCTTAGGAGTTTTTGCGACAGTTTTCATTTAATACTGTTGTAGATGTGTCGAGAAGAGAGCTAGAGGCTTTGAGACAAAGATCAGATGAGTCAATTTCTTCCTTTATCTCCCATTGGCGGGGAAAGATAGTAGAGATTGTTGATAAACTATCATAGAGAGATTAGATACAAATGATTTTGAGGAGTCTACAGCCTAGGATTGCTAGACATGTGGTTGGAGTACTTTTTATAGACTTTGGATCTTTGATTTCAACACTATATGATGTGGAGGATGGCATTTCGAGAGGGTTATGCTTTGATTCTTTCCCTATTGATGCTAAAGGAAAGAAACCAGTTGGAGAACAAAGGTTAGATGTGGGCACTATTACTTCT
Source organism: Vitis rotundifolia (assembly GCA_030254885.1). NCBI lineage: Eukaryota > Viridiplantae > Streptophyta > Magnoliopsida > Vitales > Vitaceae > Vitis > Vitis rotundifolia. Next base: position 13,853,132 of record CM058152.1, on the reverse strand, counting down.
ATTAGTCAGAGGCCTCCTAGGCGTCATCAGCCAATCTCACAGCCTATTGGGACTTACCCTTCTTATTCACCTCACTAGTATAGGCCAAAGGCGCCTTCTCAACTGTATGATCAAACTTACCCGTCTCCTACACTAGTACAGTCGTGTTATGTAGTACCGGGCATAGAAAGGCCTATAGTCTTATATCCTACTCTAGTATAGCCATGCTCTGTAGTACAGGTCACATAAAGACCTCTAGCTTTATACCCTAAACCTAGAGCTCCATAGGCATCTGCTCCTTTCGCTTTGAGGACACGTAGACAGTTTTCACAGTTGGGTATGCCATTGAGCCAAGCTTTTCGAAAGCTCACAGATGCTGGATTATTGACACTTCTTGCTCCTAGGCTATTGCCTCAGCCTATTTCGCCACAGTTTAGGATGGATCTACACTGTGCATATCATCAGGGGCCAACGCATGAGACCAATCATTGTACTGCTTTAAGGCACACCATCTAGGACTTGATAGATCAAGGTTTGGCTCACTTGGTGATAACTACTCAAAAAGTGCTATTTCATAGCTTGTAATTAACTCTTTTGAACTCTTTTGAGTAGTAATTATCACCTTTTAACCCAATTAACATATTAAGGGCCTTTGCAATTGTTTCTAATCAAATTGTGTTAAGTTTTGGTGTTTTTGATAGCTTTTTGCTCACCAAAGCAATGTAAGAATGAGGGAGAGTTGTATATAGTTCATGGCCAGGCTTTTGGAAGCTCAAATTCATGAAGAACCAAGATTTGGAGCCTCATAGTCCTTTGCCATAGTCGTTCAAAGTATGCAAGGAAAGAACAAAGGAGAGAGAAAAACAGAGTGAAGAAAACAGAGCATAGCAGCTACAGTCTTCCTTCCCACTTTTGGAGCACTTCCCGAACTCCATTGTCTTCATGCTATATACCGTTGGAAAGCTCTGGAAGTAAAAAATCCAACGCTTCAAACTGTGTATGATTTGGAGCTGAAATGAGGAAGATATGGCCTTCGGAAGACAACTGCATCAAGCTGAAGGACAATTTCGCACCTTGCGAAATTGGAATCCAACGTGCGAAATTAAGGCCTGCCTTGCGAAATGGAAATGGATGGCAGCTGCACAGTCACGGAGAAGCCCAACATGCGAAAGTGATTTTGCAACTTGCGAACTTGGAGCTCAACGTGAGAAAATGGAATCCAAGTTGCAAAATCAACTTGCGAAATTTTCGCAAGTCACCATGCAACGTGCGAAACTGGGATATTTGTGCACCGACTCTTTTTCTTCTGATATTTTGTGTCTAAATCTCCATTTTCTCCTTGTATTCAGCCACTTATGTAATTCCTTAGCTAGGAAGTATTGAAGGAATGGTAAATTGCCTTCCTATAAAAACTCTCTTGTAAACACTTAAAAAGAGAATCTCGGGAGCTTGTTCTCGGAGAACAATTTTTGTATAGCTTTGAAAGTAATATACAAAGCCTTGCTTTGCCTTTTCTTAGCATCTTTGCTTTCTCTTTTATTTTCTTTCTAGCCAAACATCCTCTGAGGATGTTTCCTCAGAGGATGAGAGGCTAGACTTTTTGTCTCTTGGGTGAAGGAAGCTAAGTAAGGTGCCGGCTACATAAGCGTGAGTTTTTGTTGTTTCCATTTTTTTAATGAAAAGAAAGTGTGACCCTTTTATGGTTTTTATCTTTTTAGTTAACTTAAAACGCCTTTGAATCACCTGGGCCAACACTTGGTAAGGCAAGTGGACTCCGTCCATTGAGTTTCACTAGTTTATCTCTTGCGAGCCTTTGGGAGGTGATTCAGAGGTAGGATTTTCTAGACCAGCCAACACTTGGTAAGCTTTTGGACTCCAAGGAGACATCCATTAGTTATCTCTTGCGAGCTTTTGAAGGATAATCCAAGGTTAAAGATCCCCTTGAATGGCAAGTGCTAGGTGAGAGGCACGAGGCATTACAAGATGGATTAGTGAGAGGGATTTAGTGTTGAAACCATTAATGGTAAGCATCTGTACCACACCGGTTCGGGAAATAATTATATGTTAAATCCCCAACGCGAGGAAAAGAAACAAGTGACCGGAATCTCCCTTTTATAGATGGCACCTGATCTTAGTGACCTGAAATCCCAAGAAACATCTTTCTTTCTAATTATTTTCAGTTATCTTTAGTTTGGTTAGCTTAAAACCATTCGTTTTCATGCAAACTTGTGTTTTCTTTTAAAGCTAACCTTGGAAAGGAAAACCACCAATTCAGCTTTTGAACTAATATCAATTGTGAAGTGAAAACCCATCTCTGTGGACGATCCTAGAGCCACTATGCTATGCTAGCTATGCTACCCTGGTATATGGTGAATTAGGTTTATAAATTTTGTTGATAACTCCCGTCTGAGGATTGAAATCAAAGCACATTAGTTGATTGATCTGAATCAATCAGAACACCAATTGGGGACGAATCACTTGGGTCAGCCAAGTGTAACCAAAAACCTTCTACCAACTCATACTTCACATGCAGTCCCTCCGCCAGCCGGCAGCATACATTTAATGGATTTCATTGAGTCTGATGATTGCATTCACATATTGAGTTAGGATGATTCTGAACTAGAGCCTACAGTAGTGGATGAGAGCTATGAGGTTGATGGAGTGATCTCAGACCCATAGGTGTCTACACCATTTAGACTAGTTCCTAACACACCACTGATGTAGTTGACTACGATTGGGCCATTGATTCGCCCATGCTATAACATTTAGTCTCTGTTTATATTGTGTCAAGATCCTGATGAGACGGTTACTCAGGATGTTCAATATGTCATCCATGGAGGTAAGGTGGTACAATAGCAGTCTCCCAAAATCGCTAAGCCTTTAGAGAGAGATGCCACTTGAGAGAAGATCAGACAAGAAGACAATGAGATTTTGAGGTAACTCTAGAGCACTCAGGCCTGCATCTCCATTTGGAGTCTTTTGGCATCATCTACATCCCACCAGGAGGCACTAATTAGGGCGTTGAGTTAGATACGAGTTGAGACATTTACCTCTCTTGAGAGATTGATCCATATGTTGACAGCTGATAGGGCCACATACATTGTCTTTTCTACTGATAATTACCCCTTAGGGGTTCTAACCGTACTCTACCACTCTACATTTTTGTTGGTTGTTTCAGGCATCGAGTTCCATCTGTCATTTTAGACAATGGCTTTACCTTGAACGTTTGTCTGCTAGCTACAGCAATCACTCTTGGCTTTGGACCTTCAGACTTTGAGCCATCTTCTCTGATAGTTCTAGCCTATGACAGTACATGTAGAGAGGTTTTGGGCACAGTTACATTGGACTTGCAAATAGGCCCGGTCACATTCCCTGCTTTATTTCAGGTCTTAAGGATTCTCACATCCTTTAACCTATTACTGGGTCAACCTTGGATCCATAAAGTAAGAGCTATACCATTTTCCCTTCTTCAAAAAGTGAAGTTTATACATGAGGGCAGAGTCATTACTATACAGTCTTCTAGAGACACTTATTCTACTTTAAAGCCAATATTAGAGATTAATCATGGTGACAACAATCTATTTATGACTGGCTTCACCTTTGATGAGATATAGACTGTGGAGGTTGAGCAGTTTTGTAAAGATTATGTGGCGCTTCCCTTTTATGAGCATGGTAGTACAATGGTTTTAGACATGATGAGATCTATCTCTTTCTTACTTGGCTTGGGTTTAGGGTGTCGTCAACATGGATCTAGACAGTTCATTGCCGCAGTTGATCATGATACTCCTTTCAGTCTCGATTTTGTTCCTATAAAGGCTGATTATAGATATATGGCACTTTTGCACAAGGAGAGACTCAAAGCTCATTTGTTCCACATGTCATTTGATTATCATGTTTGCCCATACAAGATGAGCTTAGCAGATTATTTTGTGAGGGCACTAGAGGCGCAGATGCATCTAGAGAGGATTACTAGTGGACTTAGTGTTGATTAAGAAACTAAGCTTCAGTGTCTAGTTCATCAGTTGCAGTTGAGTGACAGAGCTCCTAGCACTTCCACTTCTGTTTTGGTTACTCTTTCATCTCCAAATCATTCGAGCCTATTGACACTTTATTTTTTAGAGGAAATTGATGAGTATGGGACATTTGTCGAGATTATAGACATGATAGATGAGGCTATTCCATGTGACGAGTATAGCGATGAGATGCTCATGGTAGACATGAGTCAGATTACCGATGATGTTCAGCCAAAGACTACTTTTCCACTCGATCTATTTGGGGTACTTGCTATTAAGATGGTTAAGGATGTTCAGCTTGTCCCTGCTCCTGGGCTACTTGCTTTGTTGTTCATGATGATGATGTATGTGAGGGCGTTATTAGCCCAGTTGTGGTAAAGTCTGAGCATGTGGACCCACTACTTTCTTTTGGATTATTATCGGGATTTGTTTCCCGTTCTAATGATGTACTAGCTCTTTCTTCATATATAGTTATGAGTATTTTTTAGTATTTGCCTGTCTCTTATGACATCACTTTATCTGCACCTCATTCACCCACATCATAGATATTTGATATAGATGAGGAGATTGTACAACATGATTCCGATGAGGACTCTTCTTCTGCTTCTGATTCAAGTTACAGTGATTAGAGAGTTTCACCTATAGTAGGAGACATTGAGATTATTGATTTTGGTACAATAAATTAGCCTAGGAAGTTGAGGATTGGATTAGATTTGTCTGTAGATGAGAGGGATAGCCTCACCCAGTTACTCAGATCATATTTGGATGTTTTTGCATGGTCTTATAAGGACATGTCAGGCCTTGTTTTATCCATAGTCCAGCATCACTTACCACTTCTGCCTCATGTTAGATTGGTTAAGCAGAAGTTGAGACGATTACATTCTTGTTGGAGTTTGCAGGTGAAAGAAGAGATTCAAAAGCAACTCAATGTGGGATTCTTATTAGTGGTTGAGTATCCTAAGTGGTTGCCCAATGTCATCCTTGTTCCCCAAAAGGACGGCAAGGTGAGAGAGTCTATGTTGATTTCCGAGATCTCAACAAGGCCAGTCCTAAGGATGATTTTCCTCTTCCTCATATTGACATGCTAGTTGACAGTACAACAGGTCATTCAATGTTGTCCTTTATGAACGGATTTTTCGAGTATAATCAGATCCTGATGGCTCCAGAGGACATGAAGAAGACTTCCTTTATCACTGAGTGGGGTACTTACTGCTACAGAGTCATGCTATTCTGGCTGAAGAATGTAGGAGCCACTTATCAGAGAGTAACATGATGCATCGGGATGTCGAGGTTTATATAGAAAAAATGATAGTGAAATCCCGAGATAGAGCAGATCACCTGGCAGTTTTGGAAAGATTCTTTGAGAGGATTAGACGGTTTAGATTGAGATTGAATCCCAAGAAGTGCAAATTTTAGAGTGACTTCTGGGAAACTATAGGGATACATGGTTAGTGAGAGAGGCATAGAAGTAGATCCATATAAGATCAGAGCCATCCTTGACATGCCTGTGTCGAGGATTGAGAGAGAGATTAGAGGCTTCTTGGGTAGACTTCAGTACATTAGTAGATTCATCTCCAAATTGACATTTATCTAAGAGCCTATTTTTGACTCTTGAGGAAGAGTCAGCCTACTATTTGGGATGATCAGTGTCAGCGTGCATTTGAGAGGATTAGGGAGTATTTATTGTTGCCTCTAGTTCAAGTGCCTCCTACACCAGACCATCCCTTACTCTTATACTTGTCAGTCTCAGACATAGCCTTGGGATGCATGTTAGCTCAGCTCGATGATTCGGGAAAGGAGCGAGTAATTTATTATTTGAGCAAGAGGATGCTAGACTATGAAATGAGATATGTCATGATTGAGCGCTTCTGCTTGGTGTTGGTTTAGGCTACTCAAAGATTGAAACATTACATGATAGAGTATTCAGTGCACTTGATATTTGAGATATTTGTTTGACAGACCTGCTTTGATTGGTTGACTTATGAGTTGGTTGGTACTCCTAATTGAGTTTGATATTCATTATGTCACTCGGAAGTCTATCAAAGGGAGCATTGTTGCAAATCACTTAGCCTCATTACTAGTTTTTGATGGTAGGACTATTGATAATGATTTCCTAGATGAGGATATTATTACTGTGACTAATTTGTTAGGTTGGCGCATGTACTTTGATGGTGCCGCCAACCATTCTGGACACAGGATGGGTGTTCTATTGATATCCCCTCATGGTGACCACATTCCTAAATCTGTTTGTTTGGGGTTCTCTAATCGACACCCTGCCACAAACAATATTATTGAGTATGAGGCTTGTATCTTACGATTAGAGACAACTCTTGAGCTCAGGATTAGACAGATATAGGTGTTTGGTGACTCCAATCTAGTATTGAGACAAATTCAAGGCCAGTAGGAGACTAGAGATGTGAAACTCAGGCCTTACCATGCATACTTGGAGCTACTGGTTGGGAGATTGGATGATTTGAGATATACACATATGCCTAGAGCATAGAACCAATTTGTTGATGCCTTAGCTACTCTAGCTTCCATGATTGATATTCCTGCTGATACCATTGTTCGTCCTTTACTGATTGAGTCGAGATCGGTTCTTGCCTATTGTTGCTTGATTGATAAGGCAGAGTTGGATGATGTCTTGGCTTGGTACCATGACATATACCAATTTATGAGATTTAACACATATCTTAAGGTCGTCACGACCAAGGATAAGAGAGCATTGAAATAGTTAGCCACCCGGTTTGTGATCTGTGGGAAGATACTGTATAAACAATTAGCTGATGGGATATTACTATTGTGCTTAGACCGCACCTCTGTCGATCGAGTGATAAGAGAGGTTCATGTGGGAGTCTGTAGACCACATACGAGAGGGCATATATTAGCTCGTGAGATCATGAGGACTAGCTATTTTTGGTTGACCATAGAGACAAACTATTGTCAATTTGTTCAGAGATGTCTAGAGTGTCAGATACATGGGGACCTCATTCATGTGCCACCTTCAAAGTTACATGCACTAACTTCGTCATGGCCATTTTCAGTATGGGGTATAGACATTATTGGGAAGATTTCACCGAAGTCTTCCAGTGGTCATGAGTTCATCTTTGTCATCATTGATTACTTCACCAAGTGGGTGGAGGTTGTCTCATATACGAGATTGACATCATCTAGGGTCGCTAATTCTATCAGATCGCACATTATTTGTTGCTATGGAGTCCCTCATGAGTTGATTTCGAATAGAGGAGTACATTTCAAGGTAAAGGTTGACACCCTATTACAGAGATATGGTATCTAATATCATAGATCATCTGCGTATAGGCCGCAGACTAATGAAGTGGTAGAGGCTACAAATAAGAATATTAAGAGGATCTTGCGGAGGATGGTTGAGGCTTCTCAATAATGGTTAAAGAAGCTTCCATTTGTATTGTGGGCTTATCAGACTTTTTTTCACACCTTTACAAGAGTCACACCGTACTCCTTGGTTTAATGGAGACAGTGCTACCAGTTAAGATAGAAATGGGTTCATTAAGGGTAGCATTGGAGTAGCAGATTTCTGAGGTAGATTAAGCTCAAGCTTGATTAGACCAGCTTAATCTCCTAGATGAGAGAAGATTAAGGGCAGCAGACTATGTTCATGCCTATCATAAGAAGATGGCCCGTGCATTCAAGAAGTGAGTCAAGCCTAGATCGCTACAAAGAGGTGACTTGGTTTTGAAGGTCATCAAAAGATTGATCAAAGATCCCAAAGGGAAGTTCTGACCCAATTGGAACAGACCTTATTTCATTAGGGGGTTGACCCCAAAAAGCATTTCATGGTTGATGGATCTAAATGGAAACCAATTCTTGGAGCCATCCAATGTAGATCAGCTAAAGAAGTATTATGTTTGAGACCATGGCCGTAAGATGGGTAGCCGTCACTTCGGTTAACCACATACTTTGTTATTCCCTTTTGACATACAGACCGTTGCTAGCCCATTGAGCTTCACATGTGCATCAGAGCCTTTCTTTCTTATTGTCTTGCTTACACTTCTACACCGAGATAGGCGCCCTTTAGTGTATACATGCTTCATTTAGGAGTTACACGAGCCTTGGGCCTACAGGCGCATCTTTCTCTCATTTTGTTTCATATCATCACACTACTGCATTCCATCACATCTTATTAGTTGTGTTCTTCATCTTTTTTTTTTTTTTTTTTTGTCTCATTTGCTACTTGTTCTGCTTCATCTTTTCTCTACCATGAGTGGTGATCCTCCTCAGTTCATTACATGGAGGATGGTCACATCATTTCCATTATTTATACTATAGACATTGATCCAAAGACCCTTAGTTTGAGAAGGTCATCTCATTGGAAAGAGTTTATTTTACTTTTAGCACTTGAGGTTATGTCTATCCATTATTGTTCTTATCCCTTTGGGGCCCATTTGTTTCTATTCAGGGTATTTACATTTGTATATATGTAAAAAAAAAAAATGAAGATAAAAAAAAGGAAAAAATGAAAAAAGAAAAAAAATCAAAAGAAAAGAAAAATAAGCACGTGTGTGTATATGCATATTATTCTCCATCATTGAGCATGTATATTGATATCCGAGGTTCACTTTATCAAGTATGATTGTTGGTGAGAGTTCATATGTGAGCTTTTCGGGACCCTCACTTATTTGTATTAACTTCGTTGCATCTTTTGTTAGAGAGTGAGATGAGTGATCTTCTCCTAGGGGCTCTGATTCATTGTCCCTTTCATTTTTACATTCATTGTTGATGTGACTTTACTTCATATTTTGATTTGAGTTGATCATCATTCCTCTTCATATATTCATTGCTTCACCATTATCCTCGCCATTGCTTTTGATTCATCCCTTTCACTTCACCCTCATGTCTTTGTCTTACGAGGAACTATTCTAGGTTTGCTACCCTCTTCGCATTATTTTTACCCATCTTATTATCAATTTGATTTGCTTCATTTATCTCTTCAACAATATTATATTCATATTGGGCACCCTTAGGTCCATGACTCACAAGCTTTTTTGTATATGCTGCATTTTATACATGAGGGCATGGGTTTTGATCATCGGGTATTTGAACCTAGTTTCCCTTCATTTCTATTTTCCTATTACCCTAACTTATGTTACTTTTCGTGTCTTAAGACTACCCTGAGGCCATGGGATCAAATGTCATCTTTGACAACCCCCACTTTGACAGGTGTTTGAGATTTGTTTGATATTTAGATGTTATCATGCCTTTTCTTCTGGGAGAAGCCTCTTTGATGGTTGAACCCGATTTAGTTGTGGATATGGACGACTAAGATTGCAAATTTAATGATGGATGATCTAATGTTGTCTGATTTCTGATTTACCATACATTTGATACCAAATTGGGGCATATTTCCCTTTCGATTGAGATTTATAGATCTTCATGGAGTCGCATGATCCTCATCACTTACGAGATGCATATCAAGTTGATGGTCAATTATTATCTTATCATGATCCCTTAGTGGAGTCTCTCCTGGGCCATTCAGTAAAGCTCATACTTTTCGACATTTAGATATCATCATGCTTCTTCTTCTGGGAGATGCCTATTTGATTTTTAGATTTGATTTAACTATGGACATGGATTACTAAGAGTACGCATTTGATGATGGATGATTTGATGTCGTTTGATTTTCTGACCTACCACACATCTAGTTCCATATTGGGGTATATTTCTGTTTTGGTTGAGATTTGTAGATCTTCATTAATTTCCATGATCATTCCCATTTACGAGACACATGCTGAGTTGATGATCTGCTTTTATTTTATCCTGATTCTCTAGTGGAGCATTTCTTGAGTCATTCAATCAGGCTCATACTTTTTGATATTGTCATGATTCTTTGATGGAGTTATCTCAGGCGCATAGACTTTCATGTCATCATCTCAGTGGAGTACATACCAGATCTCCTATACACCCCCATAAAGTTATTCTCGAGTCACTAGGGCAGATTGGTATACCTATGCTTTTTAAGTTGTGGATGGTTTAACTTTTTGATACAGAGATGATTGACTTGAGCCATTTGGTTACTTGCATGCCAGGATGCATCAGTTGCTATACTGGGGCATATTCCCTATTTTTTTCAATTGTTGAGATGATTGATTTCTCACTTAGCTTTTATAACCTTCTTTGCTGGTCACAGTTTTGATGATTTTTTCAAGGAGAGCCTTCAGAGGAGCGTGACTTTTAAGTTTTGACCGTCCCAGTACCAATGACTCCTCAATAGATTGTTATGTTGAGGAGATGATAGTTTCCCCATTGGGCTATTTTGTTTGAGACCCGCCAGTGGATCATTCCTTTGAGACGATGACGGATTCCTCCAGTAAGGTATCTCGAGTTAGAGACATTCGGATTATCATGACGCTTTGTCAGGCCTTGTGATTTAGTCAGATAGGTTGTGAGACTTTATTTTATAGTTGATTTGACTATTCCGACTCATCAGTGGAGCATCTTTTGAGACTCATGGAGTCTCTTTTAGACCCTTTTAGTGGATCGAGAGTTATGACGACACAGCACACTGGGCATTTTTCCTTTCATCATTTCCTCACAGTTTGGCATTCAAAGCCACTATCATATCTTCAATTAGGCGTTCAGTGCCACTCTCTCTCCACATTTCAGGCATTCAAAGCCACCATCTCTCCATAGTTTGGCATTTAGAGCCGTCATTCATAATTTGGCATTCAGAGCTGTCGTTCACAATTTGGCATTTACAGCCGTCATTCATAGTTTGGCATTCAGAGTTTTCGTTCACAATTTGTCATTCAGAGCCATTAGTCAACTTGGTGTTTAGAGCCGTCGTTCACAGTTTGACATTTAGAGCCATTGGTCAGCTTGGCATTCAGAGTCGTCGTTCATAGTTTGGCATTCAAAGCCATTAGTCAGCTTGGCATTCAGAGCCGTCGTTCATAGTTTGGCATTCAGAGCTAGTCAACTTGGCATTTAGAGCCATCATATCTTCAGTTCAGCATTCAGAGCCATTGGTCAACTTGGCATTCAAAGCCATCATATATTCAATTCGACATTTAAAGCCATTGGTTAGTTTAGCATTCAAAGCCATCATATTTCTTTAGTTCGGCATTCAAAGCCACTTTCCTAGCATTTAGAGTTCTCATTTTCTTTTAGTTCGGAATTCAGAGTCATGTTCTTCACTTTAGGCCTTTAGAGCCACCTTACTCAGTTTAGGTGATCAGAGCCACTTTCCTCATATTAGGCGTTCAGAGCCACTTCCTTAGTTTAGGTGTTCAGAGCCACATTCCTCAATTAGGCGTTCAGAGCCACTTTCCACAGTTTAGGCATTTAGAGCCACCTTGATCATTTTAGGCGTTCAAAGCCACCTTACTCAGTTTAGGCGTTCAAAGCCACCTTTCTTAGTTTGGCATTCAGAGCCATAGTTTAGGCATTCAAAGCCACTTTTCTCAGTCTGGCGTTAAGAGCCATTTCTCCAGCTTAGGCTTTCAGAGCCATCATCTTCAATTTAGGCGTTCAGAGCCATATTTCTTAACTTAGGCATTCAGAGCCACCTTACTCAGTTTAGGCGATCAGAGCTACTTTCCTCATATTAGGCGTTCAGAGCCACTTCCTTAGTTTAGGTGTTCAGAGCCACATTCCTCAATTAGGCGTTCAGAGCCACTTTCCACAGTTTAGGCATTTAGAGCCACCTTGATCATTTTAGGTGTTCAAAGCCACCTTACTCAGTTTAGGAGTTCAAAGCCACCTTTCTTAGTTTGGCATTCAGAGCCATAGTTTTAGGCATTCAAAGCCACTTTTCTCAGTCTGGCGTTAAGAGCCATTTCTCCAGCTTAGGCTTTCAGAGCCATCATCTTCAATTTAGGCGTTCAGAGCCATATTTCTTAACTTAGGCATTCAGAGCCACCTTCCTTGATTAGGCGTTCAAAGCCACTTCCTCTGTTTAAGCTTTCAAAGCCACCTTCTCTAGTTAGGCGTTCAGAGCCACAATTTTAGGTGTTCATAGCCACTCCCTTTCAATTTAGGTGTTCAGAGCCACAATTTTAGGCGTTTAGAGACATCTATCATAATTTAGGTGTTCATAGTCATTTCTTTAAATTTAGGCATTAAGAGCCATAGTTTTAGGTGTTCAAAGCCACCTTGCTTAGCTTAGGCGTTCAATTGCTAGGCCTTTAGAGCCATTTTCCTTCACAAGCATTTAGAGCCACCACCACACTCACATTAGCATTCAAAGTCATCATTGTCATAGGTGTTCAGAGCCACAGGTGTTTAGAGCCATTTCCTCCTATTAGGCTTTTAGAGCCACCACTTTATTTCATAGGCATTCAAAGCCATCGTTTATAGTTTGGCATTCAAAGTTATTGCTCATGGTTAGGCGTTCAAAGCCACTTTCTTTAGTTTTAAGCATTCAAAGACATTTCCTTCATAGGCATTCAAAGCCATAAGCCTTCAAAGCCATTTTTTCCCATAGGCGTTTAGAGCTATCATTTTCATGGGCGTTCAAAGCCATTTCTCCATAGGTGTTCAGAGCCACACTTCTCAATTAGGCGTTCAAAGTCATTTCTCAGTTTAGAGTTTAGAGCCATTGCTTGCAGTTAGGTATTTAAAGCCATAGTTTAGTTGTTCAAAATCGTTCGTCTTAGTCTTGGCATTTAGAGCCTTATTTCAGGCGTTCAAAGTTGTGATTTTCCAGAGCTTGTCCTTCTCCATTGTGTGTGATATAGCTCTTTGAGCTTGTAGCATGTATCTTGATTGTATTGTTAGATACCCTACGCCTTGTGTCCCCATATGGTACATGTATGGTTTTTCTTTGTGCTCGTCCCTATGCTCTTAGGTGGTTTGAATGCTACTCGACTTTGACATCGATTTTCAAGACACTTTTAGAGGTCTTTTCAGAGAGAGTTCTGGATCCATAGCATAGCTTTAGAGGCACTCTGAGAGCTACATTTCTGTTAGGATTTTAAAGCCCCTTTTGTTCCTTTGTTGGTTTGAACAAGTTTATGTTCTACTTGTGTACTTTTAGAGAAGTTTCTTTTTCTTTGATAGAGTTCACTTCATTACACTCATTGTTCACACTCTCATTTCATTTCGATCTTCATATTCCTTGCACTCGGGAACTCTATCAAAGAGGGGCATATTTGTAAACCCCTCTTTGGACAAAGAGGAGTTAGGTTTTTTTTTTTTTATTTGGAGAAGTGTGGAACGACCTTCACAAGTGTTCAAAACTGCATGCATGGGACGTGTGCCAAAGACATGACCACCTTGCCATGGTGGTGGTTAGGGATGGAGACTGTTTTGCTAAACGGGGAGTAGTGGAATAGCTGGGGGTGAGTGAAAACAGAGAAAAACAAACAAAAGAGGGGTAGCTAGAGTTGGCGGGATTTCGAGAGAAAAAAAAAAAGAACTGAGATCTAGTGGATTCAAGAAAAGAAAAGAGCTAAATGGAAAAACAGAGGAGGGAGTCATTTTTGGAGATAGGGGACAGAGAAAATAGTTGTAGGAGGTGAGCCCTGAGTAGCAAGGAAGAGGAAAGTTTATCGATCTTTGGAGGATCAGAGTAGCACCTTCAGGTATGGATTCTTTGCAGATTTTTTATTCATTTTTTCTCATTCTCACTGTTCTTCATCATTTCATCTTGCTACTTGAGCACCGTTTGTTGTGGATTGGGTTTTTTTTAATCTAAGTTTTCTTCATACTTGCTCTATTTTGTTCCCTTTCTAGTTTCTTCGATTTCCCTTATAAATGATTGATATATGGATTGTTTTCTTTGAAGTTGATATTTGATTAGTCTTACAAATGCTCACTGTTCATTCCACTTGCTTAGATCCATTGAATACAACATGAAATGGAATCTAGTTTAATGGATTGTTTGTTTAGAGCGTGCTCTGTTTCTTGAGGCCCTCCTTGCTTTTGAAAAACTCCTTTCATTATTTTGAAAACTCTCTAAAAATTGAAATAACTTTTGGAAACTTGTTGGATATTCCTTGTACTTCAAGACCTTTCTCACTGGTGGTGACTGTTCCTAGAATTATCCTTGATTTTGGTAGATTTGGTAGTAATACTAGAGAGTATGGTCAGGGATCAATTATTTGCTAAGAGACCTAAGATTAAGGAATGGTTACAGTATGAGCAAGTTCAACTAGTTATGAAGAGTTTTGTTAATTATTTCCAAAGGGATTTATGCCTCCATTGCTACTATTTCAGTGAGTATGAAAAGAACGCCATTGGGTTCAGCTCTTAATAGATCATATTCAGTAAACTCTGCTTCAAGGGGCTCGTCATTTAGAATCTGTAGAAAGGTTCAATTACATTTTGGAGATAAAGTGATTACTACTCAAAAATGCTATTTTGGAAGCTTGTAATTAACTCTTTTAATCAATTTTGAGTAGTAGTTATCACCTTTTAACCCAATTAACATATTAAGGACCCTTGCAATCAATTCTAATCAAATCGTGTAAGTTTTGGTGTTTTTGATAGCTTTTTGCTCACCAAAGCAATCCAAGATTGAGGAGAGTTCTTTGGAATCCATGGCAAAGCTTTTGGAAAGCTCAGAAACATGAAGAACCGAAGCTTTAAAGTCCTTTGCCATAAGCAAATCCGGAATGCAAAGAGGGAAGCAAAGAGGAAAAACAGAGTGAAGCAAAACAGGGGACAAAAGTTGCAGTCTTCTTGGCCACTTTTGGAGCACTTCCCGAAGTCCAATTCATGCACGCTATATACCATTTCAAAGCTCAGGAAGTCAAGAATCCAATGCTTCAAACGGTGCACGATTCCGAGTTCAAATGAAGAAGTTACAGCCATTGGAATCTGATCGCTCCAAGCTGAAGGAGAATTTCGCAGGGCTGCGAAATTTGGTCCTTTGGCTGCGAAATTTCGCAGCGCTACAGTGCCGGCTGCGAAACGCCTCCTGAAGCACCCGATAGCTGCAACCGACATCTTGAGATATTTTTGCTTTAGATATTTGATGTCTAAATTTCCCAAACTCTCCTTGTAACCCTCCTATCACATGATTCCTTAGTTAGGAAGTAAGAAGCAAAGGGTGAATAACCCCTTATAAATGTAACATATCTCGAGAGCTTTTCCAGAGACCACCTTGTATAGTTTTTGGAAAGTAATATATACAGAGCCTTGCTCTCTTTTTCCTTCTCTTTTTGTTTTCTCTTTCATTTTCTTTCTAGCCAAACATCCTTTGAGGATGTTTCCTCAGAGGATGAGTGGCTAGGCTCTTTGTCTCTTGGGTGAAGGGAGCCAGGTAAGGTGCCGGCTGCATGAGGGTGAGTTTTTGTTGTTTCCATTTTTAATGAAGAGAAAGTGTGACCCGTTTTTGGTTTCTATGTTTTTAGTTAACTTAAAACGCCTTTGAATCACCTGGGCCAACACTTGGTAAGGCAAGTGGACTCCGTCCATTGAGTTTCACTAGTTTATCTCTTGCGAGCCTTTGGGAGGTGGTTTGAAGGTAGGATTTTCTAGAATAGCCAACACTTGGTAAGCTTTTGGACTCTAAGGAGACATCCATTAGTTATCTCTTGCGAGCTTTTGACGGGTAATCCAAGGTTAAAGATCCCCTTGAATGGCAAATGCTAGGTGAGAGGCACGAGCCATTGCAAGGTGGATCAGTGAGAGGGATTTAGTGTTGAAACCATTAATGGTAAGCATCTGTACCACACCGGTTCGAGAAATAACTATATGTTAAATCCCCAATGCGAGGAAAAGAAACAAGTGACCGGAATCTCCTCTTTTGTAGATGGCACCTGATCCTAGTAACCTGAGATCCCAAGAAACACCTTTCTTTCTAATTACTTTTAGCTATTTTATGTTTGGTTAGCTTAAAACCATCTATTTCCATGCAAATTTATGTTTTTTTTTAAAGCTAACCTTGGAAAGAAAAACCACCAATTCATCTTTGAAGTAATATCAATTGTGAAGTGAAAACCCATCTCTGTGGACGATCCTAGAGCCACTATGCTATGCTAGCTATGCTACCCTAGTATATGGTGAAATAGGTTTATAAATTTTGTTGATAACTCCCGTCTGAGGATTGAAATCAAAGCACATCAGTTGATTGATCTGAATCAATCAGAACACCAATTGGGGACGAATCATAAAGCTTTGTCAAAAATTGGTGCAAGTCTTCAAAAGCTGGACCTAATCATGTTGGAGATAAAGGTTCAATTACATTTTTGGAGATAAAGCGTTCAAAGTTGTGATTTTCCAGAGCTTGTCCTTCTCCATTGTGTGTGATATAGCTCTTTGAGCTTGTAGCATGTGTCTTGATTGTATTGTTAGATACCCTACGCCTTGTGTCCCCATATGGTACATGTATGGTTTTTCTCTTTGTGCTCGTCCCTATGCTCTTAGGTGGTTCGAATGCTACTCGACTTTGAAATCAATTTTCAAGACACTTTTAGAGGTCTTTTCAGAGAGAGTTCTGGATCCATAGCCTAGCTTTAGAGGCACTCTGAGAGCTACATTTCTGTTAGGATTTTAAAGCCCCTTTTGTTCCTTTGTTGGTTTGAACAAGTTTATGTTCTACTTGTGTACTTTTAAAGGTCTTTCTTTTTCTTCGATAGAGTTCACTTCATTACACTCATTGTTCACACTCTCATTTCATTTCGATGTTCATACTCCTTGCACTCGTGAACTCTACCGAAGAAGGGCATATTTGTAGACCCCTCTTTGGACAAAGAGGAGTTAGGTTTTTTTTTTCATTTGGAGAAGTGGGGGATGACCTTCATAAGTGTTCAGAGCTGCATGCATGGGACGTGTGCCAAAGACATGACCACCTTTCCATGGTGGTGGTTAGGGATGGAGACTGTTTTGCTAAACGGGGAGTAGTAGAATAGGTGGGGGTGAGTGAAAACAGAGAAGAACAAACAAAAGAGGGGTAGCTAGAGTTGGCGAGATTTCGAGAGAAAAAAGAAAAAAAGAAATGAGATCTGGTAGATTCAGGAAAAGAAAAGAGCTAAATGGAAAAACAGGGGAGGAAGTCATTTTTGGAGATGGGGGACAGAGAAAATAGTTGCCGGAGGTGAGCCCTGAGTAGCAAGGAAGAGGAAAGTTTATCGATCTTTGGAAAATCAGAGTAGCACCTTCAGGTATGGATTCTTTACAGATTTTTTATTCATTTTTTCTCATTCTCACTGTTCTTCATCATTTCATCTTGCTACTTGAGCACCGTTTGTTCTGGATTAGGTTTTTTTTAATCTAAGTTCTCTTCATACTTACTCTATTTTGTTCCCTTTCTAGTTTCTTCGATTTCCCTTATAAATGATTGATATATGGATTGTTTTCTTTGAAGTTGATATTTGATTAGTCTAACAAATGCTCACTATTCATTCCACCTGCTTAGATCCATTGAATACAACATGAAATGGAATCTAGTTTAATGGATTGTTTGTTTAGAGCGTGCTCTGTTTCTTGAGGCCCTCCTTGCTTTTGAAAAACTCCTTTCATTATTTTGAAAACTCTCTAAAAATTGAAATAACTTTCGGAAACTTGTTAAATATTCCTTGTACTTCAAGACCTTTCTCACTGGTGGTGACTGTTCCTAGAATTATCCTTGATTTTGGTAGATTTGGTAGTAATACTAGAGAGTATGGTCAAGGATAAATTATTTGCTAAGAGACTTGAGATTAAGGAATGGTTACAGTGTGAGCAAGTTCAACTAGTTGTGAAGAGTTTTGTTAATTATTTCCAAAGGGATTTATGCCTCCATTGCTACTATTTCAGTGAGTATGAAAAGAACGCCATTAGGTTCAGCTCTTAATAGATCATATTCAATAAACTCTGCTTCAAGGGGCTCGTCATTTAGAATCCGTAGAAAGGTTCAATTACATTTTGGAGATAAAGCTTTGTCAAAAATTGGTACAAGTTTTCAAAAGCTGGACCTAATCATGTTGATGGGTTTCTGCCATCCTTCAATATCCTATTGGTTTGGAAAGTTCGAATGCTAATTAGGCGTCAGTATAGGAGTCCTAAGTGGATTACAGAGCCAGAGTAGTGATGGTCATAATGGTGGTCCAGCCTTTGAAAATGGAAATATTGTAATGTTAATCCTAGTTTCCTGAGGAATGGAGAACCAAAACAAGAATGCTTTATGGTTCGGGAATAAAAAAAAAATGGAGATGAGACTAAAAGAAGAGTAGAAATAGAACGTGGCCAATTCCTTTCTAATCTTCCAGCTTGTTGTTAAGTTTTCTCTATATTCAAGTCACCACCCATTTCCCATTTGCTACACCACTCACCTCCCGTACCACACTCACCCACTCAGCTCATCTCTTGTTCCATGCTCACCACCATCTCCCCAACAAGTCCACCAAATTCATCGCATACTCACCAGTTATCAACCATTCCATGACATATGGATAGATTACCACCCACAACTCAAAAGTGTCATTCTCATTGAACACACAATAACGGAACCTTCCTCTAAATATCCTCTGTTTAGGTGCTTTGCCATTCATAACATGTGTTGAATTGTTGCTACCAGCGACACCAAGAATGTTAAAGGGAAGTGACAACTGGTCTGGCCCCTTTTTCACTGTTATGAATGATCATTAAGGACATTGAGGTTGTGGAGTATAGGTTCTTCTACGCCGAAGACTACCATGACTCGTCGTTGGCACCACTTTGTGACTCAGTCGATCATACCGAGTGGTCCTTCTACAGGGCTCTATTGGCGGAGTTTATTGCCACGCTTCTCTTCTTTTACGTTATGGTGCTTACAGTCATCAACTACAAGAACCAAATTTTCGGAACTAGAATAAACTACCAACAGAAGCGGTCGCATTTCAATAGCTTTTCTTTTGCTTCGAAAACAAAAATTGGTGAATCACAAGTCACTTGGGACCATACTCAAATGGACCTTTGGAACAAAGTCCTACATGGGTGACTTATGTGCTGACAGGTGTAAATAGACAGTAAGCTGGTGCAGTTCATGGAGAACCCAAGCCCTCTGTCAAACTAGAGATTCATTACTTCACTTTCAGGAGCTAGTAACCCATTAATAACATAGAGCACAATGCACGCAAATGGTGAACGACAAGTCAATAGTGGCATGGGAATTTTCACAAGTGGCAAAGCTAATAGTCATGAGCTCTGAGCAGGGGCACTTTAAATTTTCAGAATAAATGATACCCTTTAATGTGTGGATTCAGTTATGGTAGATGCAAACTATTGACGTTGGGAAGATGATTAAAAATCAGGACAACCCTCATGGTGCAAAACTAAAATGGGTAGTGTGAACAAAGTGTCAGAAGGACCCCTGTTATGAAATGTTGATAATGTCTTGGCCCAAATCAACCATTGAATCCTAGATATCCAACGACATCTTGACCTTATAAGGCATCCTAAACCCCAATTGGAAGAATTTCGACGTGTCCTTCTCTCACATGCATAGAAGCTCTCCGTGCATGGCCATCTTTGGTGGGCTATCATTGAAGTACACATGCCCTTCTCCTTTTTTATTCTTTATCCTCACATGTCAAAATTTGATTTTCACAAATCCTCTTTTAAATAATTTTCAAAATTCCGATTTTTCAAATGATCTTATTTCCATTCCAATTTTCAAATTTAATTTTCAAAACTCCAATTTTCAAAAGTTAAATTTTCAAATATTTTTTTAAACTCCAATTTTCAAAACTCTAATTTTCAAATAATTTTCAAAACCCCAATTTTCAACAATTCTCAAAATTCCAATTTTCAAATAATCTTCAAAATTCCAATTATCAAAATTTAATTTTCAAAACTCCAATTTTCAAATAATTTTTAAAACTCTAGTTTTTTTTTATAAAAAAAATTAATCTTCAAAACTCCAATTTTCAAGTTTAGTTTTCAAAACTTTAATTTTCAAAATTCCAATTTTCAAATTTTAATTTTCAAAACTCCAAATTTTAAAAATAATTTTTATTCCACTCTGGTTTTCAAATAATTTTAGGCATTTTCTTTTCTTCTTCCTTTCTTAGGGTTTAGAGTCATAAAAAATCTCATTTTTAATAAACTTGTTATATTTCCCTTCAAGTAAGTACTTTCACAAATTTTCTTTGAATCTTCAAATAATTTTATGATTTTCTTGATTTTTAATAAATATGAATGAATTTTTATAATTCCAAAATAATGGAATTTATAAGATTAATTCATACTAAAATAAATTGGGTTTTGGTGGGGGCCCACATATGAGTTTTCTCTTTTGATTGTCAATTGTTATACTTAATGAATATTGTATCATCTTTGTTGTACTTTTTGACATGCATGTACTAATTTTATCATTATGAGCTAACCTTATTTCCATGATAGCACGATCTTATTTGCTGTTAAGGTTTGCTCTCACTCCTACTTCATTTATTTATTTGTTCTTATACTCGATTTGTTTTATTATTTGATCATTTAATTGGTATCCATTGATTTTCTTATCAATTGTCACACTTGCCCCATCTTATTTAGTAGAGACCTTATTGTTGGGCTTAAAGGGGTGCTACGACTCACCACCGTACCTTCTTAATAGGTAACCTAACCCCCGGACCCGACTTTGATTTTCCACAGACTGTCTTTTCCAAATAAGGAGTCACACTTAGGGTTTTCTTTCTTATTTTGTCTTCCCTTAAAATAAAACAAAAATAAGTGGTGACTCAAGTCTTTTTCAAAAAAAAAAAAAAATCAAAATTTCACCAAATAAATAAAAAATGAGTCACGCCATTGAGTGGGAATGCAACGAGCGAAATACAGGGTCCACACTCTCATATTCAACATATTTGGAGTAAAACCTAAGTTTCTTCTTGTGTGGACTCAAGAAGAGGTTGAGATCAATGTCTGGAATGAATGCCAAGTATTTTTCGGAAGAAGAAAGGTGGTAGTTGAAACTTGAAGGTTCTAGACAAGTGGTCTGGGAGAGGATGAAAGGCTTGGGTTAGGTAAAACCTTGTACTCAGCTAATTTTTCTTCATATTGGATCATTTGATTGTTTGAGATCCATGGTTATTTTTATCTCTTCGGAGGTTTTCCACGTTAAAAAAATTAGTGTCATTGTCTCTCTTTTCTATCTTATCTTTTGGTTTGTATTTCATTAGCTTATGATGTTTTTCATTGAGTTATGTTGATTGTTTAATTGGAGTATAAGTTGAAATTTGACTATTGGAGCTTTGTAAGAACAAGATATATTTCATTTTTGTTGATTGATGTCAAGGGGTATGTGAAAATGAGTGTTTGTGTTGATGTAATGTCTTATAATGTTTAAGAAGTGTTGTTTCATTTGTATGTGACTTGTATTGAATAACATGTTTGGTAGAGTATTGGTGCATCCATTGTTGTTTGCGATTTGCTTATTTATTCATAAGATTAAAAAAGAAGATCAATTAATAGGAGAAAAATAGGGGAATAGTAAGCATTTGTAAGACACCTCTAATTGTTGCAAAAACACCTATCCACTCTCCCTCTAGGTGTTATCCATAGGTGAGATTCATCTTCATAGGAAACCGTCTACTTCTCATTCTCTCTCTTGATTTAGATTTATATTTCTTTTCTTTTTTTGTTAAGTTGTCTTATGCCCTATCTCCAAGAAGAAAGCAAAAAATGAGTTTATTGAAGTGATAAGCCAAAAAGGTTTAAAATAATGTCATAAAGTAGTGATCCCAATTGCCAACAGAAGAGGAAAGTGAATCTACTGAGCTCATAAGTATGGTCTTCATTTTATAAATTTTTGAAATTTTTAGGGATGTTATATAATAGTGTTTGATTAGGGATAAGTTTGTTTCTTGATGTTGTTAAAAATGTGGGAACTACTGAAGTGTGGTCAAAATAATAAATAACATATTTATAATTTTTTTTAGTTTTATCCATTTTTTGCTGGTCATGTATTTAAAGTGAATTAGATATATAACATTTTAACGTAGTGACATTTAATCAGGGATAAAGTTTTAGAGAATTTATGAATTTTTAGAGATTTTTAGAATATTTAAGGATGTTATATATGTAGAAATTCTACCATCCTGGAGACCTACAAAGGAATCTTACCATAAAAAATTATTCTTTTGGTTCAATGAATAATTGGATATTGGTGGAGATTTTTTTTTCATTTTGTTGTTTTTTTTTTCCATGTTCATGGACTGGATTTTTTCCTACTTCTTTAAATTTCCTTATTTGGACTACTGGTTAATGGAACTTATAGGTTTTATTTGTTCTCAAATTGCTCTTAGGAATGTTTGTTTATTAGGATTTATTGTATGAAATGAGTTTAGTAGCATTGTTGTAGAATAATTAAAGTCATATTAGGATTTGAATCTCCTAATTACAATAATGAATCAGTTTATTCCTTTGTTAGAATTCCTACATTCTTATGGAATTTCATATTTGTTTGTTCTTTACCAAGTAGGGGAAGATTTGTTACTAATTGATTTTAGTAAGACCTTAGAAGATTCCAACCATGAACTTAGAAAGGCAAATACACTTTGGAGAGAGAAGAGGTCAATGTTTAGTTTTTATTGCTTATGATTACTTTCTCTACTGAAAATAAACTTACAGAGGGAGGTTTTGGTTTTAAGGTAAAATTGGCATCACTAAAGTTATGTTTGGTTTTCACAAAGTATTAAGGAAAAAAATTGTTAAGGAAAATGATTTTCTCATGTTTGGTTTTACTATGGAAAATGTGAAAGAAAGTCAAATATAATTAAAATTATTAAGAAATTTATATATTTTTAAATTATATAATCTTTAAATAGAAGGTTAAATAGTGAAAAAAGTTTAAAGTAATATATAAAAATAATTTATTAACTTTAAATTTATTTTTTATTTTTTTTTTACTTTTCCTCTCTATTTTCTTTTCCCCGTATTTTCATTCAAACTTTCCAATAACCAAACATAGTCTAATAATAATGCCTCTCAAAAAAAAAAGGTGAAAATTCTTCTCACTGTTCTATAATCTGCCCTTTGTCAAGGCCTACTAGGCATATACAAATTTTCTTTTACTTTGTGAAATTGTACACATTTGAACTTCCCATGACAAGGAAAGTCACAAAAAGTGGATACGGCTGTGAAAAAGGCTTTCAAAAAGATCTAGACAAGGATGGGAAGAGTTATAAAATGAAGCTAGCCAAGCTGCAACATTAGAATCTTATGGAAGTACTTTTGGGCTGCTGCATTGAACTAGATGAGAAGATACTAATTTTTGACTATATGCCCAACAAAAGTTTGGATAGATACATATCTAAACTTCTATTCATCTTAAGTTCAATAAAAAGCTTTCCTCATTCATTGTTGTTCACCACTTATGTGTTGACATCAGTTTATATTTATTTGGTATGTAAATTGAGAAAGATCTTGCAAAACATGGGATTATGGACTGGAGACACGCATTCGCATTATTGAAGGGGTTGCTCATGTATCATTATTGTTGTTCATGTTTCACATCAATGTTAAGGACCAACCAATAAAAAGAATTGACAAATAATGAATTACATGTGAGGAAGAAAATAGTGATCTCTAACATAAATAAGCCCATTTCAACTGAACTTTTTGGCATACAATTTAAGGAATAATATTTTATAGTAAAACATATTTCACAAAAAATTATATTTCAAGGTAAAAGGATGATGTTTCACCAACCATGATTTTTTTTTTTTTTTTTTTTTTTATGGCAAAAAAAAAAAGAGCTTTTACGATGATTTTTTTTCTTAAAAAAAAAACATGTGATTATAAACTTTTTTTTATGTTAAAAATTCATATATTGTCACAAAATTTATTTTGTGGTGAAAAATAACATATTGCCACAAATTTTATTTTATGGAAAAATACTTTATTTTTCTTTAATTCTAAATTTTATGATTAAAAATAATTGCTCACAAACTTATACCAACGAACTCCTCATAAATAACTTTTTTTGTGAAAAAAATTCTTTTACCATAAAATACTCTCCATTAATCATAAATTAATATATGGCAAAACCCCACATTTGTTGTAATGTCTCTTAAAAGAAGATGACTACCAGTTTTACTCTACATTTCTCACTCTCTACTTGTACACGTCGCTAATGGTCAGCCTTAACCTCCCTCATTTAGAGCAAAAAGGGAGCTTAGGCAACAAAAGAGAAATCTGGAAGCAGCTGTGGAGAAGCCGGCACTAATTGTGGAGAAAGTTGGCAGCAACTGTGGAGAAGGCTGCCAGTTGCTATAGAGAAACTTGGCGACTAGCAAAATGTGAGGTAAACCTTTCAAAAAGTTCAAGGAAAATACTGTAGAAACCACATTAAACCCAAAAATAAGTATGAAATTACAACTTAATATTAAATAGAATCGCTTAAGTTAATTTATACACAAAATATGTAACTATTGAGCTTCTATCACTAACAAGTGAAAAGGTTGACAAATATATTCAACCTTTAGTTTACCAATGGAAGGCTACAAGACCATGACTTCAATACATAGGATATTTTGTTCAAAAGAAACAGATAGAATTATGGAGAGCATTTTTCTTCTATAAATGGAATGGCACAAAGGGGAACGACCTTTTTCAGGGTAACTCCAAACTGCTCTTTCATGTCGAGGCTCTCCGGAGTGATTCCCTGAGGAAGCTTCCAACTGAACGAATGAATAATGGAAGCTAGTACTAAGTGAACCATTCTTAGACCAAGGGGTATGCCTGGGCAGATTCGCTTACCTGCTCCAAATGGTAGGTATTCAAAATCTTGACCTCTAAAATCTATTTTAGAGCCCAAGAATCTTTCAGGAAGGAATGATAACGGATCCTCCCAGTATCCTGGATCTCGTGCAATAGCCCAAATATTCACTAGAACATGACTGTCCTTCGGTATGGTGAAACCACATATTTCTAGGTCATTCTTTGCCTTATATGGTAAGAGAAGAGGAGCAGGCGGATGGAGTCTCATTGTCTCTTTTACAACCGCTTGAAAATATGGCAGTCGATCAATATCTGATTCTTTTATACTTTGCCCCGGGCTAATTACCTCACTAAGCTCTATTCGAACCTTTTGCATCACATGAGGATTGCGAAGAAGTTCAGTCATTGCCCACTCGATTGTTACTGAAGAAGTATCACTTCCACCAAAGACTAGTTCCTGTAATTATTTACATAAATGTTCATTTTAAGATGCCAACACAAATTTAATCACCTTATCAAAAGGTATACTGGAAATCTATAAAACTCCTAAATATATATTTATGTATATTTGTACGAAGGAAATACAGATCCCTAGCAATTTCTTTCTTTCAATGCTAAAAGTGGAACTGCAACTTGTCAGTTGCGAGCACCATAAACTTTAAGCCATAAGCCAAGTTCAAGTTGACCTTTGAGCAAGATTGGGTAAGCATATTTGAAGTTGGGGATGGTCTAGAGATGACCATTTCCAACCTTAGCTCAAATTCAAGTTAGACTTGGGCTGAGGCATTAGAGAATTACCCTTTGTCAATATGCATGCATATAGTCTTATTCAACATTAATTTATATTTTCCCTTAGCCTTCCACTTTATCTCATAGTTGGTTTAGCTTCTTTCATCTCATTGTTTCTGGATCCCTAACATTCTCAATTCGCATGACTTATTCAAATTCGTCATTCATGTCAACTGTGATAAATCTTTATGTGTATGTCAAGGATGATCAACTAGGTCTACTGTTAGTTTTAGAGCAGGTGAAATTTATTAAGGCTCTCCCATTGGGTTAAGATAGTTGACGTGGGTCAGAATTTAACTAAAAGAAAATTCATTTTTCAGCCAGAGGAAGGCTACTTCCACCATTAATCCTGCTGTTACCTACTGTTCAAAGCTACCTTTTCAGCTACAAATTTACCTACATGTGGAAAAATAAATGCAGAACAGGGCTGTGTCTTACCACAAGCAAAGTCTTGATAGTTTCAGAACTCAAATCAGAGCCATCCACTTGGCACTGATCAAGAAGCACATCCAAGAAATCATTCATGCTGGTGGTGGAATTGGAGGCTCTAAGTTTCATGCGTTCATGGATGATCCCATCAAGTATTTCATGAAGTCTTTTGTAGGATGGAATGGTGCCACGCTTCACGCCTTGCAAGTCCAAACTCCGGAATATGGGAAAATAATCTGAAATGTTGGGCTTCCCAACACCCTCCATAATTCTCCACATCAGCTCCCTGAACTCCTGAGCTGACTCGAATCTTGGATCAACAAGGTCAACGGAGAACAAGGTATTTGACATCAAGTTCAAGATGGTGGCTGAGGCGAGATCGGTAATGTGTAACGGTGTTCCCAAAACACAGTGTTTTGTGATGTGTTGGAGGAGTTGGTCCACTTTTTTCTGCCGCAGGTGTTGGAGTGAGTCGAGTCTCTGAGTAGTGAACAAGTGAGAAGCGCAAACTCTGCGGCGGTTGCGCCACACATGGTCACCAGGGATCCAAGCAAGTGTGCATTCAGGATTAGGCATGGCCATGATAGCATCAGGAACAGGACGATCCAAGAAGTTGTCAGCATGGTTTTGGAGGATTAGTTTGGCTGTTTGAGGGGAGGAAGCGACCACGGTGGTGATGGAGCCGAGGCGGAGAGAGATAAGAGGGCCGTGGGATTCCGCAAATTTTGCAAGTGAGTGGTGGGGTTTTTCACCGAGTTGAAGCAGTGAGCCCAAGATGGGAAGGCCAGTTGGACCGGGTGGTAGCTTTGCAGTGTATGATGGCAAGAGAAAGTGGCGGAGGCAGAAACAGAAGAGTGTGATGCAAAGCAGGAGCAAGGCGATTTGAAGTTCCATCTCACTGACTTTAGACTCTTCTTCCTTCCCTCTTCTGTGTTTGAGTTCCTTTGTATATACTAGTGGTATGTTACCTGTGATTCACATGGGTGGCGTGATCCACACGAGTGATATATGTTAATGCGTACACTTTGGATTTAAGTATTTAATCATATGTTAATATCTTCATAACTAATAAAATGAATGAAACCAAAAATTTGACCAAATTCTACATTATTTTACAAATAAATAATTCTATAGATATTAATTTTCACAAATATTTGACCTTCAAATTTTTTTTTTTTTTTTGTTAGATATAAATAAGATTTTAAAGTAATATGTTAATGAATTAATGAATATTAAAAATAATTTTTGGTTCACTGTAAAAAAGGCTTTAAAATAAAATATTAATAAATATTAAATGGATGAAATTAATAAAACAAAATTATTGTTTATTTAATTATTTTGAAATAAATAAGAAGCTCTCTAAGATTCTCCTAAAGAAACAAAGCACCAATTTATACCCTAAAGAGCTTTTAAATATTAAAAGATTACTTTTATAAATTAAATATAATTATTAAAAAGTGATTTTATATAACTCTTTAAACATTCTTATATTTTGTGACATGATTTATAATATTTAAATATAAATATTTTTTCCTCAAAAATAAACATTGTTATAATATTGTTTTCAAGAAAAAAAAGTTAAGAGATTATTACTAAATGCTTTCACTTCTAATTTAATTTAAATTATCTAATGTAAAAAATAATTCACTAAAGTTTTCAAATTAAGTTTGTTTAATTGCGATATTCAAGACACTCGAAACTAACATGTAATTTGTATACAATAAGAAAGGGAATTTGAGCAAAAAAAATTTTAAAAAAAATAGAGAATGAAGTGGAAACTAAAAAAACAAAACGGCTACAAATAGTATTTTTTTTATAAAAAAAAATGAAATAATAATATTTTTTCTTGAGTCAATTTGGCAAATAAATTGTTACTTATTTTAAAAATATTAAAATTATCCCCTTATCTCTTATGTAATTATTGTTAAAATAATTTTTCTAAGTAAAAAAAAAATGCAAAGTTTTAGTAATTACTTTTAGTTGTATTTCTTTCTCTCACTAAACATAGCAATTAACCATAATTTTAATATTTTAAAAATAAGTAACAATTCATTTGTTACTTTTCTAAGTTTAATATTTTTCATATTCTCTTCTTTATCTTTTTAATTTATAACTTTCCATATAGCTCATACTTTCTAAATCCATCTAAAAAATAAATAAAATATATTATATTATTTTCTTTTCCAAAATGGTCTCACTATATTTAGACTCTTATAAGTTTACTATTTCTTTCAAATAGTTTTTCTATCTTAGTTTTTTTTTTTTTTATAATCCATCTACACACATTTTAAAATTAAAAACTTACAAATCAATATTAAATCAAGCACTTACCTAAATTAATTTCCCTACAAATTTCAAATTACAAATATATGATTAGGGATAAATTTTGTTAATTAGTTTCAATTTTTTTTTCAATTAATCATGACATCAAAGATTATTAAATGAGTTATTGTTTGGCCTAAAAGCATGAAATGATAAGAAATAATAATAATCACTCATTGGCCTAGAAAGTTTAGCTTTTGTTGTTAACTAAAAATTTTTGCAAAAGATTTGGAGAAAGGTATCTTCAACCTGATGAAAGGAAATTAAATTTTATTTACATAGTATATGAATAGACATCTTCCACATTATAAATGGAAATTAAATTCTTTATAGGATATTTTTGGGCAGAAATGGACTTTTAATATGATATAGATATAGATAAACATGTACAGTGAATGAGATAGAGCTAAAGTTCATCAAAATATAAGTAAATTATTTGATGTGGACGTAGCCAATCATATAAAAGGTCTGCACATCTCTTTTCTCTGACAAGATAAGGCCTTAGCCAATCATATACGCACCAGATTTGCAAATGGTTGGTGATATTTCTGACGAACCTACAATCCAAAAAAAAACCAATTTAAAATTGAAGACCAATCCGCTTCCAAAACTTGTGAGAGGAGTTGTGCTTTTTTAATTTTTATATTTGAAATTTTATTATTCTTGTTTTCGATTTCCACACCTGGGTCAATGTCCGGTCGGAAGTGAGGTCCTTTAGCCCTTTAGGAGGCCCCTACCAGGGCCTAAAAGTCGGATGAATGAACGATCCGCGTAATGAGGGCAGGGTGCGAGTGGGGCCACTGCTAGTTTGGAGTCTTCCTCCATTCTCTATTTCCCAGGCTACTTCAATGAATCTTGATTGAATTCAAATGCTATTTCGCCCTTGTCTCTTCGGCTGGGCAAACGAACCGGGTGGAATCACAGGCATGAATGATTAATGGAATAATATATATATA
Source organism: Vitis rotundifolia (assembly GCA_030254885.1). NCBI lineage: Eukaryota > Viridiplantae > Streptophyta > Magnoliopsida > Vitales > Vitaceae > Vitis > Vitis rotundifolia. Next base: position 13,824,049 of record CM058152.1, on the reverse strand, counting down.
AATCACTTTCTAATTTTCTCTCATGTATCAAATCTCTAACCACTCACTTTCTTGTGAATAACGATATTGACTAATGGAAAATATATATTGTTGGATACGAGCGCCACCACATGGCCTCTTGTAAATGGTATATATCCAAAAATCTAGGGCATAGTCAATCATACAAAATATAATACATATTTAACTTTATAGTCATACACATGCTCAACTCACCTCTTATAAATGCTAACATATTTTACTTTATAGTCATATACATGCTCAACTCACCTCTTATAAATGCTAACCCTAACATGGCAGTAATATAATTTTATCAATAAATCCTTAGAATGTGTTTGATAGTGATTTTAAGAAGTGTGTGAAACTAAGGTTTGGTTAATTTCGATTTTGATGATAACAAAATAAGGTTTAGAACTAATGATTATATTTTAAGTGTGATTAGGCAAGACGATTTCCAAAGTGGCAATCACAAAGACAAATCATGAAGAAGAAGATCTCCTCAAAGAGAAGTGTTTTTCAAGACCCAAGTTTCATAAGATCTCTTTGTAAGGTTGTTGGTGCACTAAGATTTTCATGCATTACATTCTTTACTTTTGCACCAAAATCATCCAAGGGTTATTTTATTTTAAATATTTTTAAAATAGGATGATTTCATGTTTTCAACTAAAACCTTGTGTCAAATGTTTTTCAAACATATTTAAAAGGTTTTAAGTTGAAAAAGTTGGGTGTTGAACCAAAAACGGCTCAACTGGTTGAACCGGATAAGGAACCGGTCGACCCCCCAACTCAACCGGTCGAGACCCAGGTCGACCCCCAACTCAACCGGTCGAGGTCCGGGTCGACCCCCAACTCAACTAGTCGAGGTCCGGGTCGATCCCCAGCTCAACTGGTCGAGGCTTGGGTAAATCCCTAGCTCAACCGGTCGAGGGTGCAAAAAAAAACTTTTTCTTTCTTCCAGAACGGTTATTCAACCAGTCAAAGTTGAACCTCAACCAGTCGAGGTCTAGTTGAGGTCCGGTCGAGGTCCGATGGAGGTCCAGTCGAGGTTCGATTGAGGTCCAACGGTCACCTGCCAAGCATTAAATGTTAATGGCTAGTCAACCGGTCGACCCCCATCTCGACTGGTCGAACCCCCAACGGTTAGTTTGACTTTTTTCTTCTATAAAAAGGCTTCAATCTTTATTGTTTCATGAGCTTAACCTTCCCTAACCTTTCTTGAATATATTTGAGTTTTTGAAGAGTGTTTTGAGTGCACCATTGTTCTAAAACTTGCATATCTTTAGTGCACCATTCAATCCTAGTTTTCTTGTATCATTTGAGCTTAAAGTTTTTGCACTAGGATTTTGTGAGATCAATTATTTGTATATCTTTGAGAGGAAGATTCTCAAGTGTGGGGTATCACTTGAGAAGTGTAAAGGGTGCTTGGAGCCAAAAGTCCAAGAGGGTGGATTAGAACCATAATCCAATTGTATTGCTTGAAGGCTTGGTTTGGAAGCCTTAAATTAGTGAAACCTCAAACTTGGGATTGAAGCTAGAGGAGAGTGGATGTAGGCCTGGTTGCGCCGAACTACTATAAAATCTTGTGTTTGCATTCTCTCTTCCCTACTCTTTTAATTTATATGCAATTATCTTTATATTGTTTATTATATACTTGTATATAATTGTCTCTTACATTTACATAGTTTAAATTTGCAAAAAGAGACCATCACCCTATTCACCCCCCCCCCCCCCCCCCCACCCTCTAGGGTGATTACCATAGGTTGGATTAGCCTAATTTTTCTAACAAAGTGTTTTTAATCTTTCTAATACTTGAAAAAAAAAAATTTTGAGTGTTAAAAAAATAAAAAATACTTTCTAAAGTCAGTACCAAACACATTCATAGTCAATAATACAAAATATAAATAGATTTAATTCTATAAATTATAAGCATGCTCAATAGTTTAGTGTAGATTATGGATGACACTTCGAATGCTAGGTTTAAGTTACATTTATTGTGATTGTGTAGATCATGGATGTGTGAATTTGTGAAAAAGACCTAGGAATAAATCAGGTTATAGAACTCTAAAATCTGAATTCAATGCAACTGAATTCACTTCCAATACAAATTAAAGTCTATTATAGCTTGATTGGACGTGAAGATACTCCCTTTCCAAATATGATTACATCTTAATTTTTTCACCTTCTTGAGTTCTTGAGTTGTTGACTGCTTGCTTATTAATTTTAATCAAGAAACTGATTTAGTAGTTTAAAAACCAATCGCTTCATCACAATTCATTATGTCTTGAGGGACAAGGTCCAATATTAGTGTTTAAGGGATTTAGAATAGTTTTTTTGTTCTTTACAACAAAAAACATAAAAAATACATTTGATAACCAAAAATTATTTTTATTTTTTGTTCTTACGAATGAAAAATATAATATTTTCAAAAAACATATTTTAGTTGTTTCTAATTATTTTTACTTGTTTTCTGATGGTTGTATTAAGAAATAATTATACAAATATGTAGAATGATTAAAAATAAAATAATAAATATAAAAATTATTTTTAAAACATATTTAAAATATTAAAAATAAGTTAAAAACAATTTAAGTTTCCAAATAGACTTTTATCTAAAAAAGACAATTTTAAAAATATGTTTTAAAAAACTATTTTTAGAATTATTTTTGAAAAATAGTTACTATGTAGTCACTAGCTCTTTTGGATTAAAAAAAAAAATCATTTTTAGTTTGAGAGTTAATAGAAACAATGATAATACTAAATCCAACCAAAACAACCACACGTAAAACCATGGCCCTTTGAAATAAGAAGTTTTTTTTTTCCTTATTTTCATTGTTTTGCCTTTTATTTTTTATCTTATTTTTATTTTTATTTTTATTTTTTATTTTTTATGTATATTTGTTGTGCAAACTTAATAGCTTTGTTTCAAACACTATGACTAGTGTAGGATCATTAACTTACAACTAATTTTTAGTCCTTTTTTTTTTTTTTTTTTGTCCTGTTTTAGGAGTGCATCTTAATACATTTTTGCTAAAAATAAAATAAAATAAAATTTAAAGTATAGTTCATCTCTTTTCATTTCAAACCCATCTGATTATGGGTCTTTCGTGAGCTATCTATCTCACCCAGCCTACCTCATTATAGTTGGTCAACAAATGTGAACTTAAAATTAACTTTTGATTTATCATAATTTTATTTTTCATTTATTTTAAATTTGCATGTAGCTTGTCAATTCCATATCATTGTTACCATTCATGGGTCAAGTCAAAGCCCTTACTTTCCTATAAAAATTCTCCTTCTCATCTGTGTTGTAGAAAAAATGGTAATAATTTTAAGGCCTTATTGTCTTACATTGTGAAACCGTTTGATCTCTACTACATGTTGTAAAGTAAACAATTATTTAGACAATGAACTTTCACGTATTGTATGTTTACAGCTAAAATGCCTCTAAGCGTTTAGGATTAAAATTTTCATTGAAAATACATTTAAGATTAAAAAATTTATTGAAATTTTTTCTATTTTCTCAATCACTATGATACACTTGAAGTAACTCGCTCAGAAGGTTTACTTTATTATACATTTACAGGCGAAGTTGTATGTTGTATGCAGATTATTATAAATTGAAAAAATTAATTAAATAAACATGTTGATTAAATTGTTGCATTGCTCTTTAATATAGAATTAAACAACTTCTTCAACATACCTTTGGGATAATTTCAAATTACCTATGAAATTTCAACTCATCCTTGCTTTTAGCCTTACACCACAAAAAAAAAAAGCCTTATAATTGCTAAGTTTCCTCAATTATTAATATTAGTTATAAAACTTTAAGAAGGTGTTTTGTAAAACTTAAAATTTATTAATTAATAATTTAAGTTGACTTTAAATTTAATTATTTTAAGTTTTTAACTTAAAGCTTATTATTTAGTATTTACTTTAAGTATTAAGGTTGTTATGTAAAGTTAATTTAAAATTTATTTTACATTATCAAATTGACATATTCACTCTCATTAATTTTAATTAATATTTATTTTCATTATTCTTAACTAATAAATTTAATTATTTATAAAACATCCATATTTAAAGTATTGTCAATGCATAAGATAATTGAATGTGGAGTCATGGTTGTAAAATATACTCACTTACATAGGCAAAGATGGTAAAAATTGTATTAAGAACAAATTAATTATTTTAACTTAATACTTAATGTTATTTTTAACTTTTAAGTTATACTACTAAGGTGATATTTGTTTTTTTATTTAAATCTAAATAGAACTTAATTTAACTTAATTATAAATGCAACTTAACAGTATTAGGTATTAAGTTGTTTGTTTTTCACAATGAGAGTGGGGTGTGAGGATCATCAAAAGATATTTGTTGACACAAATGTCAGATTTTTTATGAAGACTACATGATAAGGACTAAGGCAAAAGTGATATAGATTGGAGGATATATTAGAAAATAGTCACATATTACATAGGGTACTATGTATTCAGAGGGTTAAAGGCATACCATTCCTGTGACACTAGGGCCTCATCATAGTGGAAGGTTTATATCCACAGATTATGATAAAGCAGTGAGCAGTGTTTGTGCTCACTTAAGGTAAGGAGCTATGAAGAGGTAGTTAGAATCTTTGTATTCTAATATTGTTTGGGTTCTTGTAAAAGTATCTAAAAGGATAAAAGCCATAGGTATAAGTTAGTTTACAAGAGGAACACAAGAGGAAGTGGAAAGCTTGAGTTTTATGTGGCTAAGATTGTAGCTAAAGGTTATAATTTGAAACTTTGTTTCAACTATGGAAAAGCTTTTCAATAGTGGTCATACTCAAATCCATCATATCACTCTTATCTATTGCTGTGTGTCTCATTTATGAGATTTAACAACCAAACATTTTCATAGCAAAGGGCCTAGTGTGTACAAGAAGACACAGGGAAGCGTGATGATGCTCTAAGATCTTGCAGATAAATAACAATCTACTCATTGGATATGATGTAGGAATATTGTCATCAGTCAAGATCTTGTTGTTTACTCAGTTCTAGTTGAAAATGTAGAGGAAGACACAATATATTCTTGGGATTAAGGTCCTTTAGGATAACAAGAATAGGAAAATTGTGTCATGTCACCTACATTGATGAGCATTTAGTCAAGTACATGATACAAAACTCCAAGAAGGGTTTGTTACCCTTTGGGTTTGGGTTTATCTTTCTTAGGATCAATGTCCTTGGTCATTCATGGAGAGATATTGCATTAAGGTGGTATCCTATGCCTCTACAATGGATAGTCTTAAGTATACGATGCTATGTGTTAGACTAGATATTTGCTTTACTATAGGAATAATGAGTGGATATTAGTTTATTCCCTTATTAAAACTTTGGGAAGATGTCAAGCATTGACTAAAGTATCTTTAGAAAATGAGGGATTATATGTTTGTGAGTCCTTGCAATGAGTTGGTACTCTTTTCATACCAGGAAATTGGACTTTCAATCTAATGAGCACTCTCGCAGGTCAACCTCTAGTATGTGTACACTAAGTGTTGCCTGATGGGTAGTTCCTTTGGTTATATCATCTAAGATCCTGTTATGTGATAACAGTGAGATGGTGGCATGGTTTAAAGAATTAAATTACCACTAGAAAAGGAAACACATAAAAAAAAAAAAAGTGTTACCTTAATCTGAGATAGTATAGAGAGGTGATGAGACTATGGAGCAAAATCTTTCAACAGTACCTAGTCTGTGTTTGGGGCTAGTGGGAGTTTGTTGGGATTGAGCCGCTAAAAGCAAGACATGATATAATAAGTTAGATTTAATTGTCTCCTTGATATCCTTTTAGAAGTATTGACATTGATTTGAGTATTCAGTCCATGTCTTTTACAATGGATATGACTTAGGTGCATTAGGAGTTGCACAAAAGATATAAGTTATAGGTTCTTTGTAAGTAGATAAATTGTCCACATTTGGTTCATGGATTTGGGCAATCCAATAGAAACTATAGTGCACCACCTCCTAATGTAAGGGATGACTTGTTTTGGACGTCAGGATGGGGTGAGTGCATTAGTGTTGTGATGTACATTGGATAGGACCTATGGTAAATCATAATGCAAGACTATCAATTGTCATGATTCACCAAACTACTATACTGCATGGACTCTCAACCTTGAAAGGAAATTGAGTCTATGCTAAAATCAATAGAAGGCTATGACCTATAGGTGAGACCCTAAAGTAGTCATATATCCCTATGGATTGAGTTACTATTTATGGAGGCTAGTGACAATAGGTATTCTCAATAGAGGCACCATGATATCTCATGGGATTGAGATAGTGTGTCCCTTTGGGTGATCCAAAGGGCATGTGATCATCAAATATGTAGCCATAGTAATTTCTTTTGTGGAATTTGACATATGCTCCTTGGAGCTAGAGAATGTCTTTTGATTACATAATAAATGAGATCCATAACTCAAGAATTTGAGAGGTAATCTTGATAGGTGATAACATTACCTTGTTAGATTGCGGACACCAATTCATAGGGAGTTTGCATGTAATGGATAGTAGGTCACAGACCTGAGCACTTGGTGTCTCGTTGTAATATACATAGGTATTAGAGTGCAATTGACTCTCTGTAGTGGGGTGTTAAGTCAATTTCAAAATTTGATTTTGAGGGAGACAATACTCTTATGGGTCCTAGTGGTTCTTACTCTAAGCTCATATTCCTTGATGATATAGTTTATGAGGGTTGGATGGGTTTTTAGTTCACTTTTGTGCATAAAAGGGCATTTTGGTAATTATGCAAGGTTGCACACAAATAAGTGAGTGGTATCTTTGGACTAGGCTAATTGATTAATTAGGACTTGTATGGTTAATTAATCAATTAGCAACATTTTTGGGTTAGATTAAGTGACCTAAGCCCATGGTGGCCTTAAGTCACTTTAGCCTAATAGGAAGACTATAAATACCCTTTTAAGGGTTAGGTTTTTAGGTCTTGTCATTCTCTCTTTTTAGTGCAAAGAGAAAACCCTAACCTCCACCCTTGAGATCTCCACCATCTCAATGCCTAGATACAAGAAAAAGTCATCAGGCGAAAGATCTTAGGTGTATGAGAAGCATATTGGAATCACACAAGCCACACATATGAGAACAATACAAGATGCCATCGACTGTGTGCATGGGGATCACATGCAATGTACATAGGCCATATGCATGGCAATCACATGGGACGTGCACGTGGGTAGTAGCATAAGAAAAGATTCTCCAATTTTTCTAGGCATGTTCTTCACTACAAGGAATTGATTTGGGAACATTCAAATCCAGGTATGAGCACTTTTTCTCTAGATCTTTATTTTATAATGGTCTTTAAAGCCATTATTTTTCACCGTGTTAGATTTAGAGAGCCCTAAGGATAGATGCATGCACTCTATGAGATCCAGGGCATGAGAACAAAGTAATCCAGGATTCCTAACAAGGACCGCCCTATCTTAAATGTTATAGGTAACATGAATGAATGTGTGCTTACTAGGAGACTATCAAGGTTAAATGAGATGGATCTTGTATGCTATACCTCCCCATTAGAGCCAAAGAATGTTGAGGAAGCTTAGAAGATAAGCCTTGAACTATTGCACTCCAGGAAGAGTTAAATCAATTCATTAGGAATGATGTATGGTATTTAGTCCTTGGGTCTAAAGATAAACATGTCATATATACATAATGGATTTTCAAAAACAAACAAGATAAAAACAGGGCCATTGTGAGGAATCAAGCAAGATTAGTGGCCTAAGGATACTCACAAATAGAGGATATTGATTATGAAGAGACATCTACACCCATTTCCAAGTTAGAATCAATCAGGATACTTTTCACCATAGCATACTCCTTGAGTATGAAGCTTTATCAAATGGATATCAAGAGTGTTTTCCTAAATGGAATTTTAAGCAAAGAAGTTTATGTTGAGCAACTAAGGGTTTCAAGGATTTGAAATTCCCCAATCATGTCTATAGGTTAATAAAAAAAAAAGCCCTCATGGACTAAAGCAAGTTCCTAGAGCTTGGTATGAGAAGCTCACAACCTACCTTTTGGAGAAAAAGTTTGAGAAAGGGGGAGTTAATGGAACCTTGTTTATACATAGGCCCAAGGATAAGTTATTAGTGGTCTAGATTTATGTTGATGACATTGTTTTTAGAGCAACCTCTAGTGACCTTGCCATTAGTTTTGCCAAGGAAATGAAGACTGAATTTGAGATGAGTATGGTTGGCGAACTAACTTTCTTCCTAGGATTGCAAATTAGGCAACTAAAAGATGGAATCTTTCTCTCACAATCTAAATATGCTAGAGAGTTAGTTAAGAAATTCAATCTAGAATCTAATAAACACTTTAGAACAATTATAAGCACTACCACTAAGCTTAGCAAGGATACATTTGAAAAAAAATGTTGAGCAAAATATCTATAAGAGTATGATAGGAAGCTTGCTATTATGTTGAGCAAAAGATCTATAAAAGTATGATAAGAAGCTTATTATACTTTACTACAAGCCATCCTAATATATCCTTTAGTGTTGGAGCTTGTGCTAGGTACCAAGCAAACCCCAAAGACTCACACTTAATTTCTGTTAAAAGAATTATTTGTTATATTAATGGGATTCTAGAGTGTAGTTTATGGTATTCTTATAACTCTTCTCTTGTGATTATTGGTTATTTTGATGTTGATTGGGCCAAATATATGGAGGATAGAAAAAAAACATCTACTATTTTATTTTATTTTATTATTAGTGATTACATTTTGGCTTCGCTTAGTAAAAAACAAAATTTTATATCTTTATCTACTATTGAAGTTGAATTCATTGTTGTTGGAAGTTTTTGGACACAACTCTTGTGGATGAAACTAATATTGGGAGACTATGGGATTGAGCAAAGGACCATAAACATACACTATGACAACTCTAGTGCTATAAATATCTCAAAGAATCTTGTTCTTCATTCCCGTACTGAACATATTGAAATTCATCATTACTTTATTAGGGATTTTATTGAAGAAAAGGTTGTCTCTTTAGAGTTTGTCCCTATTGAACATTAATTGGAAGATATCTGTACAAAACCTTTGGATTCTATTAGGTTTGAATTTCTTAAGAAATCCTTGGGCATATGCCTAATCGACTGATTATCTAGTATTATATGCCTTAAAAGGTTTGCTTTTCTTATCATTTTTTTGTTTATTCCTTTGGTCTTTTATTATTTATCAGACATATTATTTTTGTTTATCTACTTGATATATTAGCATGATTTGTAATATCACATGTTTGTGAATTGTAGAAATATACTGTCTACAGGACTTGATGTGGATTGATTCTTAGATATTTGTTAATCACTATTGACGTATATGATCCCTAATAATTAAATGTCTTTGTATAGTGAAATTTAACCTTAGCTACATCTTGTGACTAATCAAGAGGGAGACTTCTTAAGTTTAACTCATAAAGTAGACTTTAATCCCTTTGTTAGGATCTTTTACCATTCTCAAATCTTATTATCCATATGCCTTGTTCAACTAAGATTATTATAATTATTTCTTAAGGTGAGTTAGTGAATACTTGAATCTTTGCTTAAGCATAACTCTCAAACATTTTCTAAGATTTATGCTCTTAAATATAAGTTGCTCACTTGCAACGTTTGGAAACACTCCCAAAGTGGATATAAAGGAAACCATGAATGAAAACAAAATGAAGAATCAAAAGAGATCATGATGTACAATGCCCCCACTTTCAAATTAAAAAGAAAAAATAGAAAAAAAAATGATATCAAATTAAGAGGGAGTCAAGTTGTTTTATATATAGGTCAACGAGGTTGTGTTATATAAAAATCTGATGATCTTAGAACAAATTAACTAGATGTGTAATTTAATTTGACCAAACGAATGACTGGATCTTTTCTAAGTGATCAATTTTGAAATATAGAACTAGACAGTAAGTCGTATTCCCTTGAATATCGATGGTTATATTTCTATGTTAGCCCTTTTATATACTGATAGTTATGCATTAGGTTTCGAAATCGATATTATGATTAACTCTGATATTTGGATTTGAAACTTCATTCTTGATGGATAGATGTAGACTATCTTGAAAATTCACTCGGTATATTACTAATCAATCTAATGTTGAGAGTTTAAGAGAATTATGAGTCTACCCTAAGTTGTTTTCTTACCATTTCTTTAGTTCATTTGTGAATTAGTACTATTTCAAAATTTTAGTAAGTGTGTTTCTCTTTCTTAGTGTTGAGTTTCTGCATCAAGCATTGTAACCAGTGCTTAAGCGCTCCTTTCCAACACTCCTAGTGCTTAAGAGCTATAAGTTGTATCCAGTGCCCTTCGAGCAGTTAGACCACTTGAGTGCTATAAGTCGTTTCCAACGCCACTTCCAACGTTGGTGATGCTCGAGCACTAATCAAGCTTAAGTGCTCTTACAGATTATAAAAAGCCTTTTTAGTGCACCATATTCACTTTCCATCCATCCTAGCTACTTCAAGCACTTTGGGTTTTCATCTCTTCATCATTTGAGGTCAGTTTGCTTCATTTTTTTTTTGTGTTTTCGTCCACATAGTATTGTTTATTATTTCGTTTATAGCATTCTTAGTTGTTTAGTTTTCCTTTATTATTTTCTTCATTTTGTGTGTCTTTTCATATTTGGTATATTTGTTGATGCTAGTTGTAGGTGCCAGTGTGAGGTGACCCCTCTTGGGTCACCCAAGCTCATTTTAGGAGAGCACTCTCAGGGTCCTTTCAACCTAGGAGACCTCCCAGTGGGGTGTTTCCATTTTTAAGAGGCTTGTTATTGATTTTATGCTTCCTTTTGTGATTGTTGCATTGAGATCAAACATTTTGTTGACCTTTGTGGTTTCTAGAATACTCTTCTCCCAACCATCATCTGTGACCAAGGATGAGGGACTTTGTTTTCTCTTTAAGAGACTTATTACCCCCACATTGTGCAAATGTTCTACACGAACATGCACTCAATTGTTGTCGTTGTCACATTTAGACTTAATCCATCAGGCAGGTACTTGGCATGCCTCATCTTGATGCTCGTGTTCCTTCCTTCTCTTTGGAGGTAATAATGGATAACTAGGATACCAAACCCTAATATAAATGGTATATATACAACTCAAATGAAATGGTAGGAATCTAAAGAAACAACAATTATCAAGTAGGACATGCAATACAACTCATTATTAAAGCTAAATTAATTTACACGAGTGTCAAAGATACAAAAATTAGTGATTAAGACAAAACAGGTAGCAAATTAGTAGAATAGTCAAATTCATTTGCAAAATTCTAAACAAATATCTAGAGACATTATTTTAACATGAGAAAAATAATACGACACCCTCATTATGTCTATACTACAATACCAAAGCCAAGAGCAAGTAAAGATATATCAATTAACTCCATATTAAAAGATAAGTTAAACATTGTATAGAAATTTTAGCCTGCAGTCAAAATAGGAGTCTTCACAAAAAAAATCCTAAAATAAATTTAATTACAAAAAAAAATTAGGAAACATCCCCTATATGTCTAGATGATCATCGAATTGGTCAAATAATTTAATAGAGCTCCATTTAATCCCAGTTTACAAAAATATGCAAGAAGGTCCAAAATAGGGTTGAATTCTAAGTATACATAAACTGAATTTTTTTAACTAACCCAAAGGTGCTAAAAAATCATGAAATATATTCAAAATGTCTAATTTACAAGAAAAATAATGGCAAGGCCAAAAGGTAAAAATTCAATTTTGAAAACAAGAAAATAGCCCCTTTATTCAAAATCAATGCAATATAGTGGTGCAACAAGGGAAAATCATATCTTTTAATTGAGAAAAAGTTTTTCAATATTTTATGTGTTTAAAATCAACTTGATAGAAGTCTAAAATTGAGGAAAAATATCAAAACATTTTTTTTTGAAAATCATCTAATAATTTAAAAAACGAAAAAATAGTCCATGTGTCTAAAACTACGTGAAAACAAAATCTGTCAAAAGATTAACCTATAACACCTACTTCAAAAATTCTTTTTAACTCAAACCAAGTTCTAAAACCCAGTTCAAGAAGTGAAAAACATCATACAGATACAAGGAAAAATTTAGGAACACTTTAAATGAGTCAAATCAAATTTTTTATTTCAGATGCACTGTAAATCCAACAAGTTGACAATAAAAGGTTTTTGAAAAATAATTTTATGTAGAGGCTTTACTAAGTCCCCAATTGTTACAGACAAATCTAGGCTATGGATTCCCATCTATTTGGGACTATAAGGTTGGATTCATATTTCATTAAAAACATGATTTTTATTAAAGACAAAAGGGTACACACTGAATGTCATATAGTTGCATACATATTTAAAAAAAAAAAAAAAAGAGATTTTGATCCTAAGGATTCTAAATGAATTTTTGGAATAGATTTTCAAAGGGATCGTTTGAGAAAACTATTTTCTTTTAAAATGAAAGAAATTAATTTGAAAGCAACAAAACACAAGAAATAAAATACCAAGCAAAACAAAAGAAAACAAAATCACTAAGTAAAATTTTTAACAACCAAGCAAACTACAGTGGTGAGATAGAGATCAATCATCATTATTTTCAGATGACCTTTAAAGATTAAATTTGACAAAGAATTACCAAAGTAATAAACTATTAATATTTAAATCAAATAAGCTAATGAGATATTCATCAAGAATTAACAACTAGGATTCAAGAAATACCTAAATTGAGAATAACAATCAAGAACTAACATAAGATCAAGTAAACACACAAACACATCTTGACCTAAAAAATAAACTAAATCATAATTAAAAACATAAACTTTATCTAACAGAATTAATTAAATTATTGGATTAAAATCACAAACACATCTAAACAAAAATAAATTAAAATTAAATTAAATCGAAATTAAAAACACAAACTTTATCTAACTAGATTAATTAAACTATTGAATTAAAATCACAAACACACTTAAACTAAAAGAAAGGATTAAAACTAAACTAATTCAGAATTAAATAACATGAATTTTATCTAATGGGATTATTTAAACAAATGAATTAAAATCATAAACACACTTAAACTAAAAGATAAATTTAAACTAAACTAATTCATAATTAAAACATGAACTTTATCATATGGAATTAATTAAATTGAAGAACAAAAATTATAAACATGTCCAAACTAAAAAAAATAAATTATAACTAAACTAAATCGAAATTAAAAACATGAATTTTATCTAACAGGATTAATTGAACTATTGAATTAAAATCATCAATATATCCAAACTAAAAAATAAATTAAAACTAAACTAAATCGGAATTAAAAACATAAACTTTATATAACAGGATTAATCAAACTGATGAATTAAAATTGTCAACACATCCAAACAAAAGAATAAATTAAAACTAAACTAATCAGAATTAAAAAAAAAAAAACAAAAAACATGAACTTTATCTTTGAAGATTAATTAAACTATTAAATTAAAATCATAAACACATCTGTGGACCCCGCATTTCGGCTCATGCGTTTCCCACTCGATGACAAGCTCAATTTTTTATTTTTGATTTATTGGTTAAAAAGAAAATGACTTGGAGTCGCCACTTATTTTTGTTTTATTTTTAAAGGGTAAACAAAATAAGAAAGAAAAACCCTAAGTGTGACTCCTTATTTGGAAAAGGTGGTTTGTGAAAAACCAAGTCTGGGCTCGGGGGTCAGGTTACTTATTAGGAAGGTACGGTAAGGACCGTAGCACCCCTCTAAGCCCCTAAAAACGGGTCTCTACTAATAAAATGAAGCAATCATGACAATTTGACAAGGAAATCAATGGATACCCAGAACTGCCATGCACATATGGAAATCAAGACATGCATAAAGAATGGCCAGAGTGAAAGTGAGTGCGTACCTCGGCAATGAGCCATAATGCGCTATCAAGAAATGGGATTAGCACACAATTAACGAACATAAAATATAGCTCATATGTCACTAAATCGAATACAAAATCACCTATGGCACGCATGAATATTTTTTTTTTAAAAATGATTTGAAAAATTACTTGCAAGATGGGGTTTGAGAAGTCATTTTCAGACGGGGGAAATAGGAGATGGCACGTGGCTCAAAGGTGTCCATGCAAATCATGCAAAATTGGGGACATGGTGGAGCGCCTATACCATCCATCCATCACATGGATTAAATGGGCCAATCAACAATGGCCCCGGTGGAGGCCTTTCAATAAATTTACCATGGGAAAGTCTTGGGGGCCCAGCATGGGAACCGATTGTCTGAGCTCCACACTTCCCAAGAACCTGTGATGGATCAATCATATCTCCATGTGGCCTTTCCAGAAGGCAAGGGATGGAAAACCTACATCCAATATTGCAATGACACTGTTCAAAGAAACAATGACCCCCTCAGCTGCGTTCTGTGTACGTCCAACAGCATCTCACCGATCAACTCCATCTCCAGTTTCAAGCTAATTCATGCTAGGCACTTGAGAGGACTCCTTATCAGCAGCTGCTTGACCTTTCTCCGTTAGGATTCTACACTTTCAACTATATCAACTTGGAGCTGCTCATGAAACCTTGCCTCCCGGATCATTTTCTTCTTTATTTCCATGCACCATTCCACTCCCAGAAACTGCTGATTCAGTTTTCCATGAGGCTTGCACAATTTCTTACGCTGGAAGGGCTCAAAATTGATGAAAGAAAAATTCTTCCTGCACCAGTTTCTGCAAGCCTTGATGGCCTTCACATAGTGATCTTTCACATATATCAGATTGTGAAACTGAAATGTCGTGAAATCATTAACCTAGCAGCCCATTCCATGATACTTCAGGTGCCATGTAACTTAACCCAAACACGTTCTTCTTATGGAAACCACCAGTTTGGCTTTCCAAATGATTTCCAATTTTCAGTCCAGATCCGCTTTGCATTCCGGGCTCCATTCTTTTCACATCAGCGTATTCTTTCTCCGGAAATCCCCTTCCGCAGGCAGAAACACATTTCTCAACCTTAGCATGTTTATTTCATTCCCCTCCCAGTAACCAGTTTCTTTTTCATGGTTGCTCTCACTTGAATAGGCTTCAGTGGCTACCCTTCTCTCTATACTCACTTTGCTGGACCAATGTGAATAGTGTTCAACCTTAAGTGAATCCCAGCGGGAACTCAGCTTCCAATTTATGAAGGCTTTGTAATGAAACCCTCATGTCCAGGTGCAGCCAATTCCATCCCAAGGGCTGCCAATTTCTTCTGCTGTTCCTTGCAGGCTATGATCTTCAACGAGTTAGCCGTTGATACGACTGATTTGCTCCCACCAGTGATTCCGTCAAGTTCTTTGCCTGAACACATTCTATCTTGCGCATCCTACCATAACCGGGAGGCAACGCGAATTGCAGCCACAATAGAGGACACAGTGAACAAAAGAATAGACGATCGTGAGTTGGAAAACACCACCGATAGCCATTGATTTTCTATGCTCGCTCCTACGAGTAGCTGCCACTGTCCATAAGGTAATGGCATTGGACCCCACTTATTACTGCTGCATGAACCCTTCACAGTGGATTTCACAGTCTGTATAAGACTTGCAACCATAGGACCCTCCACCCGTAACCACAATGACGAGGCCTCATGCATGAGGACCAATAGGTATGAAAGGCATGGATATCACTCATGGAATAGGTGGCAGGAGGAATGGGCTAATAGGTATTGGAAGACGGTGGTGAGATGGGTTTATTAGATGCATGGTATGAAGAGATGGGCATGGTTGCGGTGTAGAGAGAGAAGTGGTGCATGGTTAGATGAGGGGTGGTGCATGCATGGGGCAGCCGAATGCGATGGGTAGCCACGCATGGGGATTGGTATGGGTACGTGGTGTGGTGTAGAGAAAAAAGGGTGGCGAGTATGGTTAGATAGAGGGTGGTGAGTGGTGATGTGCATGAGGGATAGCCGAGTGTGATGGGTAGCCATGCATGGGGATCGGTAGTGAGTGAAAGCATGGGTGATGAGAGAGATGGGTAGGGTTGAAAGAAATGGGTTGATGAGTTGAATGGAAGATGGCCATGCATGTAGTGGTACATTTGCATGGGATTAAGAAAAATGGGTATGAAGGATTGGGTTGGGTGGTGCGTGCACGAAGGGAGGTAAATGGGTTTTGCATGGGTGATGTATGGGAAAGGTGGTGGATATGGTATGAGGGAGAATGGGTATGCATGGATGAGAGTTTGGGCTTGCATGGGAATGAGAATGGGTGCATGGATGAGAGGGTATGAAGGGTAAGGTGGTATAAGTGGAGAGATTAGTGAGAAGTGAGGGTGGCCGTGTGCATGGGGTTGATGGGTATGATGACGGGTTTGATGATGGTGATGATGGCTGAAAGATAGATGGCGTACTTGATGGGTTTTGGAGGATGCAAATTTGAAGGAGAGGGCCGTGAGTGGGGAAAGTCATGAGGGATTTAATGGGTGAAAACCTAGAGAGAGGAAATGGGTATGATGGAACATCTAAAGCATAGTAATTTGGGTATGGTGGCAGAGGGTGATAAATGGAGAGAGAGATATGGTTATGGGTGTAGTGGAGATGAGAGAGAAAGGTGGTGATGGATTACATAGGTAAATGGCGGGTATTGAAAAATGGAAGTGGTGAGCATGGACGGGGATAGATGCGGTTGTGATGATGGTTTGGCTTGAGAAAATGGGCAGAACATGGAAGGCGTTTGGCGTTTGGCTTGGGGCTCGAATTCGGTGGAGAATGGGTTCCATAGGGAAAGCTTGGGAAGGGTGCTAGTGGGACGTGTGCATGGACTGCATGCACGTGGAGGGAGGATTAGTGCTGAATATGTGAGGCAGCGAGGTGATCATCACTTGTTATGGCAGACAGCAATATCAGAGGACCTTTCAAAAGCCTGTCAAGTGAGGGTGCAGGTCCTGGGCATTCAGATCTCCATCCACAGTATCCAATCAACCGCTTCAGCTGGGAGATGGAGTTCTTTGGGTTCCATCATTTTCTGCCTCACAGGTTTGCTTGCCTCAATTTCACCCAGATTAACTTCATCCCAATCTTACACGTCTCTTCATTTCTTTGAACTGATAATCCCCTCAACTACCTAAAGTAGACTGAGCAGTAGCTTATTGACTTGCCTTCACCTGAGAATTGGAGGAGGAAGAGGTGCTGCAAGAGCAGGGCGTATCCATTCCTCATATGATCAGGGTGGTGCATGATGATAGCATGGCCAATGAAGCTAGCAATTCACTTTATAGGATCAACCTTGGGAGCCGGGTGTAACAAAGCCACATTTGAGATCAGTCATAACATTATTTTCTGCATGGAAGCTTAATTTATCATCAAGCACAGCCTCGGGGAGAGAGTGATGGTGTATCCCATTGGATTTGAATTCAACTATATGTTCAAAAAAGGGGCAAAAGTCACCAACATGCTGGACTTCAAGGCACCAGCTTCAGTACGTCCCATTGGCACACTTCCAGTGGCCTATCTGAGGGCCTTTGGGGCTCATTGATCATATCTAGGACCTCAAGAAGAGTTTAACCCCTGCACCAGTCCAGACTGCAGCGTCTTTCAACCATATTGGCACATTCGGAACTTCATTTCAGAACACATTGGCATCATGGCATCTATCTTATTTCAACAGCAAATCAATCTACCCCCACTCAGAGTGAAAGTGAACCTGTGCATGCAGTGATTTTCCCTTGGTGATATCAGCTTTACAATCACCAGTGTGGAGTTAATCTCTCGGAGTAATGAAGCGATCTCAACTTTGGTCAACAAGGAAGAGGAAATGGTCACCTCTCACAGGAATTCCATACCTCCAGGATGAATCAGTGTGAGAACTTAGGACCAGCAATCATCTTACCATAGACTGTCAGGTTCAGCTTGGACTTAGTTTACCCCAGTGACAGAAGGAAGCACTTACCCTCTCATTGAGTGAGATTTCTGACCTTCCGACTAGAGCTACTGATCATTAATAAGAAGTTTATACCCTGCTGTATCGATTTCATACCTCTATATCCTCTCATCCACCCAGATTCGTGGACGTCTGAAAGCCTCTTTTACCCATCAAATGTTCATATCGATTCATCCTCCACCAGCACACCAACACAGATTTCCAAACTCAAAGCTTTGAGCATGCATTCAGGAGAAAACAGAGGAGCAAGAGAAGGGAGACGAGAATGGAACATGAAACATTTAACAAACATGTTGAACCCATTTCCTCATTTTATCCATGGGTCCAACAATCAGTGGGTTAAGAAAAACTTTAAGCTAGATCTACACAGTGCATGAGAAACAGAGTCTCGCTAGCTTCAAGCCAAACCACTAAGAGTGACAACGAGATCAGCAGCAACAGGATATAAAAGAAAGGTCTAGAAATCAACAATATACAGCATATAATCCATATTTTCCTAACCCAAATCGACGAGCAATGTGGAGCAAACCAAATAGAAAAGAGATGAGAAATATATCAATCAAAATAAGGAAGAAACTTACCTTAAACTCACCTGCAGCCACTCTCTCTCCGTTATGTCCTTGTAATCAGACTGCAACTCCCCGAAGAACTGGCTCCTCCAGCCACTGATGAAACTCTTTCTCCACTCCCGGAAAAATATCTCCTCCTCTCTTTTCGGCCATAGTCATCTCTCCCCCCTATATCTCCAAAAACACTCATTTTCCTACAAGCTAACTCTGTCAACCCCATACCCTGCTCCTCCTCTGTCTCCCAGCAGCTCGCCCATGCCCTGCTCTTCACTCCTTGGCTGCTCGAGAAGGGTTTTTCATCATCACCTTCTTTTATCTTCCTCTTCAGTCCCTCTCAAACCGCCTCATGCAACTGGGTGGCAAGCAAAATATATAACGGAAATAATATAAAATGACCCACTACCTGAGAGGGTCTACAACATCCAAACTTAAAAAAATAAATTATAACTAAACTAAATGGGAATTAGAAACATGAAATTTATCTAAGGATTTATTAACTATTGAATTAAAATCACTAACACATCCAAACTTAGAAAAATAAATTATAACTAAACTAAATCGGAATTAGAAACATGAACTTCTTCTAACAGGATTATTTAAACTTATGAATTAATATCACAAATATACTTAAACTAAAAGATAGGTTAAAACTAAACTAATTAAAAATTAAAAATATAAACCTTATCTAACAAGATTATTTAAACTAATAAATTAAAATTACAAACACATTTAAACTAATAGATAGGTTAAAAATAAACTAATTCAAATTTTTTTTTAAAAAATGAACTTTATCTATTAGGAATATTTAAACTAATGAATAAACATCACAAACATGCTTAAATTAAAAGAATAAATTATAACTAAACTAAATCAGAATTAAAAACATGAATTCTATCTAATAGGATTAATTAAACTAATGAGTCAAAATCACAAACACATCCATTAAAAAAAAAAATTAAAACTAAACTAAATTGGAATTAAAAATATGAACTTTATCTAACATGATTAATTAAACTAATGAACCAAAATCTCAAATAAATCCTAATAAAAAAATAAATTAAAACTAAATTAATCAGAATTAATAAAAAGTGAACTTTATCTAACAAGATTAATTAAACTAATGAATTGAAATCACAAACACATCCAAATAAATAAATAAATAAACGTTAAGACTAAACTAATTCAAAATTAAAAACCAAAACTTACCTATCCCATGTCACTGATAGCCCTCTGGAATGTGTAGCTGCTATGCGTGTAAAGCTTTTGGTGCATGGTTGTTTGATCCAAGATCTCTTAGTACATGGCTACTTGTTCATGTGGAGAGCGTGCTACCCTCTTATCCTTCAAGGTGTAGCCACCTTTTAAATTATGGATCATGCCCCCTTGCTAATGGTGTGTACCTTTGGAAAAAAATCTAGCTTGTGCATGCTTCCGGATGTGTAAAATCCTTCATTTTCCCAAAATCTGCTTGTCATTGTGTGGACCTGCATTTTTCACGTGTGTCCTCACTCGATCAGCGAGACTCGTTTTTATTGGTGAAAAATTAGTTTTGGAAAAGTCAGAGTTGTCATTTATTTTATTTTATTTTAAAAGAGAAAATAAAACGAGAAAGAAAACCCTAAAAAAGTGACTCCATAGTTTTTGGAAAAGCGTGTCTTTGAAACCCGAGTCTAGGTCCGGGGATCAGGTTACCTATTGGGAAGGTACCTTTAAGAGGTAGCACCCCTCTAAGCCCTATAAAGGTCTCTAATGACTAAGTTGAGGGAAATGAGACAATTAATTGATTGATTGAGGGTACCTAGGTAGATTGAGGTGATTTCAAAAAATAGCATGCTAAACAAGAAAAGTCAAATCATGATCATAAAAGAGATTTAGGGTGCGTCCCTGGACTGCTCCTCAAATGCTATCACAAGACATCAAAGTTAGTTCAAATAGTATATCATCCAGCCTGCGCTTTATTAGAAATAATATAACAATGAAACATATATATTAAGATACCCAAGCACTATCAAATATAGATGCAGTTCATAGTGACAAGCATATTCACAGAATTTAGAAGGTGGGTGATAGAGGGCGTACTTAGATAGTAGGGATAACTTATAATGCACTTCCACAAGACATGAGGGGTTAGATAATAATAAAATAAAGAAATCCTAGCACGCTTGTTATCTAATTAGCATAGGAAAAATGATCAAAGTATACGAAATCATCAATTATCACATACATCTTGTATATAATTCCTAAAAAAGAGATAGATATGATTACAACAAGTAGCAAATGTGGTAGCAAAGATGAGTTTTGAAAAGATTCTTTTATGTTGGGGTTTCACCAATTCCCCAATGATATACACAGATCTAGCCTAGAACTAACCCAGTTATTTGGGATCACAAGTTTGGATTCATGTCTGACTCAAAACCATAATTTGTATTGAAAACTGAGAAAGATGAGAACCGATCAAGACATGGTTGCATGTTATTTAAAAAATGAGATTCTGATTCTAAGGACTTTAAATGAATTTTGTTTTTTAAATAGATTTTCAAAGGGATCTTTTGAGAAAAGAGTTTTGCTTTAAAATAAAAGAAATTAATTTGAAAAACAACAAAACATAAGAAACAAAATACCAAGCAAAATAAAAGAAAACGAAATCACAAAGTAAATTTTTTTTTTAGTAATCAACAAAAATGATAAAGGTGAGGGTTGAGGCCAATTTTCATGATTTTCCAATGGCCTCTGAAGATTAAATTTGAAACAGAATCCTCAAAGTAAGAACTTGAAGAATTTTAGATCAAGCAAGATAACAGGATATCGATCAAGATTTGTTAACTAGAATTCTAAAAGCACATAAGCTAAAGTATATTCAATCAAGAGCAAATGACAAATGAACCCAATAGGATAAACCAAAGATTAACTTAACCATTTCAAAACATGGATATAATGACATGAAATCAGTTAGGAAACTAAATTATAAAAAAATCAGGAACTATATGAGATCAATCAAAAACTGAAGTTATCAACATGAAAACACAAATAATAGCATCGAATTAATCAAACTATAAATTAAAATTGTACAAAATATCTAAACTAAAAGAATAAATTAAAACTAAGCTTAAGATAGAACTAAAAGAAAGAATTTGATCACATAGAATTGATTATTTAATGAACTGAAATGACAAGAATATAATGACATGGAATTAATTTAACTAAGAAACTAATGTTCTAAAAACAAACATGCTCAGAAAGAATAAATAAATAAATAAAAACCAAAACTAAACTAATTTTGAACCATTTTAATTTAATCTAGAGAATCAGAAACTAAAACTAAATAAAATCGAATCTTTTGAAGTAATGTAATGAATTAAAATTAAGTTAAACGAATTTCCAACTTACCTTTCCGAACAACATGCATGGGCTATAGAATCTTCAAAGGTACGGGCTGTTTTCTTCTCCAAAGTGGCGTACTGCTGGGCATCTCTGGTCTGATGAACCTAGCCAGGTCGCTGACGTGGATGGTCAAGATGCAACTGGAGCTAATTCTTTTTACCAAATTATCCCAAAATTACCATCATATCCCCGAAAACCACCGAAACATTTTGCTTATCTCTTCGCCAACCCGATTTGCCTCCAAATCCCAGTCGTTGATGTTGGCAGCTTCATTGCGGCGACCACTTCCAGTGAAAAATCTACTGGAGCTCCGGAACGATAGCGCATGTGTGGAGATTGACGCTGTCGAAGACAACCTGTCTACATAATCCTTCAATCAGCTTCGTCTTAAAGCTACCTCCGCCGCGGTGCTAGGCCTTGGAGGCTCCGGTGCAAGTTGATTCGACTGAGCTCGGGCGTCATCCTTGTTTTTCTCTGCTGCGCTACTCTCAGAGCCTCCTCGTCGATGGGTGGAGGCCACGGTAACCTCAGATTGATGATCGACGATGTAGTCGAACGAGCCTACAGAGTACGACCGTCTCGCCTCTCTAGAATCCGACGCTGATCGACGTCAACTCACAAAATGGAGCTCGATCCGGAAGCTATCACCATCGTTTGTTGACGCGAGTATGGCCTTCATAAAATCTGCTTCCGTCGCGAATATCGGATATCGACATAGAGGACACGTTTGATTGGATGCCAGCCACGTGTCGATGTATCGAGCATGGAATGCGTGGCCGCAGATCAGAAGCAGTCGAAGCTGATCGTGAGGCTCAAACTTGGAGAGACACACGGCACAATCGTCAGTAGAGGATGAGTTGCGGCCCCTAATAGAACCAAAAGTGAAGAGAGGCAGAGATTCGTTTAGCGACAAGTCTTCCGGCGACACGCGTCGAAGAGTCGGAAGGTGGGGGCACGACGTCGTCAGAGTGAAGGCGTTCGCTACAACGACGATTGAGGTAGCGGAGGAGGAGATAGAGAGTGATAGAGACGAAAAACAGAGAGGAGAGGATGAGAATCACAGTAACAATGTTGCTAGTGCTGAAACCATCCTTGGAAGACAAAGACGAAGAGCTTTCCCGTATGACACCCTCATCTGGCAAAATCCCAGGAAACCCTGTCGGAGGTGGGGACAGAGCGTAAGTCATGGTTTGGCATAAAGGGTACTAACATGTGCCGTAGGGGGCATGTTAAAGAGAAGAGAATGAGGGTGATGATGACTAATGAGGGGGCGGTGTGGGTTTCAAAGTGGCAGCATGTTCCTGTTATCAATGGGAGTGTGTGCTATCCGAGGTAGTCATGCTTTCCCCCCTGAAGCTTCCATGGTGCGGCTGAGTTGGAACCCCCCTTCACCAGCGTCGTCTTTTCTCAATGGTGCAGCTGCACCTCCTCTTCTCCATGGTGTGGGTGCACCTCCTCTTCCAGTTTTGGTGCTGCAGATCGTAGCCTCTACTGAAAGAAAACCAAACTTTCCAAGCCCCCTCAGTCGTCCTCTGATTTGGATATCATCCGCCTATCTTCAATCTCCCTCTTCCCTTTCCATAATCCTTCCACTTCCCGCTAAAAGCATACCAAACCTCCTTCCCAAAATTGGCTCGACTTTTCTTTTTGGAACGCTGCTCTATACTTCCCAAAAAAATCCCATGAATACCTTCCTTGAATATGGGGTACGTATATGGAAACAACCAAGCCTCCCTTGTCTGGTTACAACAACTATTCCAACAAAATCTCCTCGCTATCCTCCACCGCAAGCTGCCCCATTTCAGCCGTGGTCTGCCCCGAGTCCCAATGGATGCCCTTATTATCTTTTTGTAGCCATGGTGCAGATATAAGAAAGGATCTTCTCCCCAATCCTGCTTGGTTGTCTTCCGAAAACAAAGTCTCTCCTTAAATCCCTTTCTTGCCGAATTCAAAATCCTTCCATATGTGTCAGCCACTTACCATTATTGCATGATAATCTGATCATTTCCAAGTTCCCTTATCTGGCTGTGATCTCCTCTCCTTGATGGGACCAAATCTCATGCAAAATTAAAAATAAATTTGAAATAAGAAATCATATAATTGAAAATAGAATAAAATAAAATAAAATAAAATAAATCAAATCACGTAGCCACAAAATCCAAGATATCAATTCATAGAATTAAAGAATGAATAAATAAGTAAGTAAATAAACAAATAAATTGATAAAGGTATAAAAAATAAATATTAGACATATGCAATTAGAAAAAAATCAAGAAATTAAATTAATGCAATGGATTATAATAATTTAAACGTCAAACCCAAACCATCAAAAATAAAAAAATTCATTTCATGCAATTAAAAGCCAAGTCAACACTCATCTTATCTCAAAAAAAATAAATAAATAACCAAAATCAAGAGCATGCCTAAGTGAACTATGCCAAAAGAAGTGTCCAAGTGACCTATTCCGAAAAAGTGCTTAAGTAACCTAGGGTGAATGTGTGCGATTTGGAAGGTGTCTAGGTGAATTTAAGCGGGCCAAGGTGAACCTAAGTGGGCCTAAGATGGTGCCTAATGGGCCAAGTGTACCTAAGATGGGCCTAAGGTGCCTAAGTGAGCCTGAAGTGCCGAAGTGAGCTTAAGTCTTAATTAGGGCTACCAAGAGTCACAATGGGGTCAGATGAGTCCCTCAATCAAAGTCTCGAAGGTGGCTTAGAAAAGATAGGCTACACGAGTAGTAATGAGCCACTAGGGAATTTTTGTAAATTACCAAACAAATACCTAATAGGACATGTGTTAGGAGGACAAAATGAAAGGTCTACACATTGCTTTTCTTTATAGATATAATGCAACTACGTTCTTTCCTCTCCCAAAGCAGCATGATATCCCTATTTAAAATAGGTGTAGTCGTGAGTAATGGAGACTTCCTCATGAATATGGCAATGTGTTTTCTCTTTCTTTTTTTTTTTTTTCTTTTTTTTTTCATATGGAAATTGTTTTGATATATATAATGGAAAAAGATTTTTTAAATTTGATATATATTGGAAAGTGGCTTTTGAAAATAGTTTTTAATATTTACAATGGAAAGTGGTTTCTCAATTTATGCACATGACCATCTAAGTGACCTAAGCCTAAAAAGTGTTCAAGTGAAATCTAACTTAAAAAGTGCCTAGGTGAACTAAGTTGAAAAGGATCTAAGTGAAACCTAACCTAAGCTCAAAGAGTGGCCAAGGTCATAGTGAGGATCTAAATGAGTCCCTAAACCAAGGGTCCTTGAAGGTGGCTCAAAACAAGAAGCTGCATGAGTGTCAATGGGCCACCAAGGAACTATTGTGGAGTATTGAAAGAGCACTCAATAGGACATGTGCTAAAGGGATAAAATGAAGGGTCTACAGAATGTTTGTTGGAAAATATTTCTTTTTGATTTGTCTATCTCTCTAAAACTATTGCAAGTCATAGAAGTTTCTTCTCATGCTCTTCACTGCATATATCATGTTTGGTGAAAGACCTTGGTGCTTTACTATTGAGCTATTGTGTCTTATCAAGCTTCTATTATGTTTGGTTGATTTGCATGTATCTATATTCCTCTTGCGCCTTGCTTTGCACATTGGTGTCGCTATAGGAATCTACTCCTCTTTCATGCTTTCACAATGGATCAAGCAAAATCTCTAACTATCATGTTTTGCTTTCATGGCATTATTTTATCCCACACATTGCTTTATCTTGGGTATAGTTTTCTTTATGTATGCAAGTTATAGGATTGGAAGAAAAGTACTACAAGATGATGCAATGCATTCCCTTAAGTTATTTTTAATTGAGTATTAATGTGTGTTATATAAACTCCTTTATGAGAGTTCGTGTAGGTTTGTGTAATGATATTTTGTCACAAAATTGCCAAAAGAGGAGATTGTTAGGACATTAAGTCTTGTTTGTATGTTGACAATTTTGTTCCAATTTATGTTTGGCCATTAAAATCTTTTTAGATAGTAGCTTACTCTCCATTGAAGATCAAGGGTTGTTGTTTGTCCAACTTGGAAGTCACAAGTATGTCTAAGAAGGTTTGACTTATGCCAAGTTAGGCTCCCAAGAGGTATAAAGAGGAACAATATTTTTTCTAGAATTAAAATGCATTTAGTTTTAAAAAGGAAAAATGCAAAGGACGCTTGAGTGGGCAGTAGTGCTTTAGTGTTGAGACCGCTAAGTGCTTTGCACCGCTTGAGTGCCTCAAGTGCTTAGGTAGTGGTTAAGTGCACTTGAGTGCTGATGCCTTTGTTGCCAAGATTTGGAAGATTATTTTGAGAATTTCATATAAATCTTATTTGGAAACCTTATGATACTAAACTTCTTCTATACATTTCCCTATAAATACCTCATTATAACTCTTTTAGGGCAATTGATTGAAGATATCTTAATACTTTTTAGAGTGTTTTGAAAAAATGGGTATTACTTAAATACCACTTAAATAATAATCAAAAGTCCAATAGAGAACACCTAGAGGAAGGGTGAATGGGTGATTTAAAAAATTTAAAACAATATTTGTAAATTATAATCACTTTTCTTATCCCAAGATATTATAGAGATAATCTAGATATTCAAATAAGATTTCACCCCAATTAAAAATCTTATTTTTATGGTTAATTGATATCCAAAGATTAATAGTATATGTTGAACTATGTTATGGATAATAATAATCACTATTGAAATGACCAACCTAACAAACTCAACAATAATCCCAACAAATCAATAATTAGGTATATGTATAACCACCATAAGATAACCAATTCAAAAAACTCAATAGCTAATTAACCAATTAACCAATTAATCCAATATATTTAATATCTTTAAGCAAAATAGATTCAAGAATAAATATATATCTTTTAGAATAGCCCTACAAGATATTGCGTTAAAACAAATTAACCTATTTTGAGCAGTTCAAATGTAATATCAAATATAAAGAGATAAACAATGAGGCACAAGATTTTTACGTGGAAAACCCCCAAAAACTATGAAGATAAAAAACCATGAGGTCTAAGACCTATCAATCGAAATCAAGTCACACAAATTTAATTGGCCACTTTACCTTAAAGACTTACTCTCCAGTACCTACAACTTGATCCACTTTTGCGACGCAACAACTACTTGTTGCTCCCTAGTAGATCCTTCAGTCCTTTCGAAGGGATTGCGATCTTCAACCAACAATTCAAACAATTAAATCTTTGAATGAGAAAACAAGAATGGTGTGGCAATAAGGCTTTTCTCACATGGAGTTCCTCTAAAAAAATAAGAGGTCTCTCAACAATCTCCAAGATCTCAATGATCTTTAAGCCCGAATCTCTAAGTTTGAAACTCTAACCCTCAAATGGTTACAAGGGAGGTATTTATAGGCATAAACCATAAAGATTTTGGTATCTCAAGTTTCCAAATTTGAGTTTGATTTAAATTCATTCAAAATAAATTTCTAAACTCGATAAGACTATCGTGAGCACTTGAGCAGGCTTAGGCCGCTTGAACGCTCCCTACTTTTTGAAAAAACATTTTAAAAACATTAATTTTAAGCTAAAAACGATACTAAACCTTTTATACCTTAAATATGCCTTATATGCCACAAGCCAAACCTTTTTAGACGTACCTATGACTTCCCAATTGCATGACCAACAACCTTTGATCTTCAATAGACAGAAGTCACTGTTTAAAAAGGTTTCTATGGCCAAACATAAATTGGAACAAATTGCCAACATAAAAACAAGACTCAATGTCCTAACATGTTTCATTAAGGAGAAAGCCTAACAAGACACACCATTCTTGATCTCTCATTTTAAGGATTCAAGCATTAAATCTTAGGTTGAAGACCTTCATCCATTCAGTGAGGCTAAAGTGTATTCATTGGAGCAATTAGAGGTTACAACATTGTGGACGTGGATCAAGTTATTGGTAATGAATAGTAAGTCTTTAGGGTAAAGTGGTCAAGTAAATCTATGTAACTTGATTTCATATAGTGGATTTAGATTAGTGGTCTTAAACCTCATGGGTTTTTATCTCCACAATTAGTGTAGGGGTTTTCCACATAAAAATCCTTGTGCCTCATTGCATATCTTTATTATCTTGCTTACATTGCCTATTGTTGAAGGAGTTTATTATCCCTAACTTCTCGCAGGGAAAATTTGGGTATAACATATAAATATTTATTTTAATTTTTTAATTACACCTATTCACCTTCCCCCTTCTCCCCTTGGGTGTTACACTACTGGACTTTGGTTATTTAAAAACATCAACTTCTTCCCCAAGAACAAGTGTTACAATCCCTTAACCATAAAATTTTACATCTCTGCAAATGTCACCTTCACAGAAAATAAACCTTTTTTCCCTAAGTCATCTCTTTAGGGGGAGATTTCAATGATGGAAGATAGTCTTTATGAGTCCTTTGAACCTCTTGACCTTCCTCATGTCTCAACCCATGGTGATGAAGAACATGAGTCATCCGAGTCAATCACACCTAAGTCACCCAATTTTACCATTGAACCCATGCCATCCCCTGTTCCAGCCAGTGTCACTCGCAATTTTCCACAGGTTCCTAAGGTGTATTCAAGGGAAAAGGCCATTCTAGAACAAAAGCAAGTCCAAGAATCCAACTCAGACCTTGGGAATGAAATCACGGTAAGATCAAACCCACCTTTACATACACAACCTAGTGAAACTTCCACTGACTCAACAGGCAACCTAGACCTAGACCTTCCCATTGCTGTCAGAAACGGCACCAGAGAATGCATTAACTGACCACTCTATCCACTATCACACTATGTGTCTCTTAAACACCTATCACCAGCCCACAAGAACTTTATTGTGAGTCTAAACACTACTATCATCCCTAACGCTATTTCTGAGGCATTAACAAAAAGAGAATGGAAAGATGTTATGAGAGAGGAAATGAGTGCATTAGAAAAGAATAAAACATGGGAGATTGTTGAAAGACCGAAAGGGAAAAACATTGTTGATTGCAAGTAGATTTTCACATTGAAATATAAGGCTGATGGATCTCTTGAGAGACATAAAGCAAGATTGGTAGCCAAAGGGTACACTAAAACTTATGGAGTTGATTATTAGGAGACTTTTGCTCCAGTTGCAAAAATGAATACTACAAGAATCCTACTGTCACTGGCTGCCCACTATAATTGGCAACTCCTATAGTATGATGTTAAGAATGCATTTCTTCATGGTGATTTGGATGAAGAGATTTACATGAACATCCCACCGGGATTTGAGGGAAACACAGGTAACAAGGTGTGCAAGCTAAAAAAGGCCCTTTATGGGCTAAAACAATCTCCTAGGGCTTGGTTTGGAAGATTTGCAAAAGTCATGAAAGAGTCTGGGTACAAACAAAGCCAAGGTGACCACACTCTCTTCATTAAGCACTCAACTTCAGGGGGAGTAACTGCTCTTCTAATCTATGTTGACAATATCATAGTGATTGGAAATGATGAGAGAGAAAAACATGAATTGAAGTAGATATTAGCAACAAAGTTTGAGATAAAGGAACTAGGGAAACTGAAGTACTTCTCGATATTGAGGTGGCATATTCCACACAAGGGATCTTCATCTCTCAACAAAAGTATGTGACTGATTTATTGGCAAAAACAAGGAAGATTGGGTGTAAACCAGTCTCTACCCTAATGGATCAAAACCACAAGTTGGAAGAAGCTAAAGAAGAACCAATGGTAGATAAAAGAATGTACCAGAGGCTGGTTGGTAGGCTCATATATTTTGCTCACACTCAGCCAGACATTGCTTACTCGGTGAGCATGATCAGTCAATTCATGCATGATCTAAGAGAACCTCATCTTCAAGCTGCTTATAGGGTGTTGCATTACTTGAAAGGCAACCCCGGGAAAGGAATTTTGTTCAAGAAGAAAAATACTCTTGCTCTAGAAGCATACACTGATGTTGACTATGCAAGTTCCCGAGTGGATCGAAGATCAATTACAGGTATTGTACTTTTCTTGGAGGTAATATGGTAACATGGAGAAGTAAAAAGTAGAATGTGGTAGCAAGGTTGTCTGCAGAATTAGAGTTTAAGGCCATTGCTCAAGGGTTGTGTGAACTATTTTGGTTGAAGATTATTCTAGATGATTTGAGAATCAAGTGGGATGGTCCTATGAAGCTTTATTGTGACAACAAGTCAGCTATCAATATTGCTCATAACCCTATACAACATGATAGGACAAAACATATTGAGATTGATAGGCATTTCATCAAAGAAAAATTGGAGGAAGGAGTAGTGTGTATGTCCTATGTTCCATCAGAACATCAATTAGCTGATATCCTAACAAAAGGGCTGAACAGTTCAATATTTCACAATCTTGTATTCAAGCTGAGAATGGAAGACATCTATTCCTCAACTTGAGGGGGAGTGTTGAGCTGTAAATAGAATAGGAGAATTATTTTCCTATTACGTTAGTTTCTTGTTTCTATAAATAGATAGTTTTATTAGTTTCCTATTTCTGTAAATAGATAGTTTTATGATTTAGGAATAAGTTAGTTTCCTATTATGTCTTTTGTTTCCTCTTTCTTCTCTTGTAATCTCCTATATAAATTGTGTGTATAGTCAATCTAATAGACAGAGCTTATTATTTTTCATCCCATATTTCGTGTCATTTACTATAAGCGGATGAGAAGAATTTTGTTTTCATAGCTTTTGGGATGAAGTATTTTTTAGTCATAAGGTTTCCATGTAGAGTCTTATAGTATAGAATTTATGGTCTATATGTACTAAGGTGAGGCCTTTAATACTAGATTTGATAGAAGTGAATGAGAAAGAAGACTATCTACATTGGTAATTTTGGATGATGAAATTGCCTAAGCAATGTGTTATAGTTTAAGAAAATTCATGTCTCTAGATTTTTTTCTCTAGCATTACGCTCTAAATCTTCCAAGAATTTTCTACTTTAATAACATTAATCTTTTGAAAAGTATTTTACATAACATGGAAAGTCAATTTTTAAAAGGAAATGTACATTAAAAATTCTTGTGGAAGCTAAAAACTAGGTCATTATATTTCAAAATGATGTCTTTTTCTTTTCTTTTATTTATTTATTTTTTACCACCATAAAACTTTGAATTAATAAGGTGATCTTATTAAAAGACTCAATTTTAATTCTTACCATGATCATATTTTTGATAGCATGATAAACTTGATTAATGATAATATAGTTTTCTTAATGTGCAATTAGTAATGTATGTGTCTTTGCCACGATGGACTTGTGGTATGTGGAGTCCTAAATAAAATATGGAAGCTGAAAACTTGGTGTAGACCCTCCATTTTGTCCCTTTAGCACATGTCTTTAAGTTCACTTCCAGTACTCCACAGTAGTTCCTTGGTGGCCCATTACTGCTCATACTACTTACCTTTTTTTAAGTCACCTCAGAGACTCTTGTTGAGGGATTTATCTAACCCCATTGTGACTCTTGGCAGCCCTAATTTAGACTTAGGTTCTTTTTCCTTCCTTTTTAGGATAGCTTTTAGGTGCACTTTTAGGATTGCACACTTGGACCCATTTAGATGCACTTAGCCCACTTAGGCCCACTTAGGCACGCTTTTAGACCCACTTATTCTTGCATAACTTGCATGGTTGCATGAATTACATGACTTGTGTGGCCCACGTGGCTTTCTTTTTTATTATTTATTTATTACTTTTTATTTTATTTATTATTTTTGTTTTATTTTATTTTATTTTATTTTATTTTATCATATTATAAGTTTTCTAACTCTTATTTCTTGGCCTTTTTTTACATGAGGAAAAGGGTTGCCATATATTTTGGAAGGAGGATCATAGAATTTTGAAAAAAGGAAGGTGGCAAATTTTTTGGTAGGAGAAAGGAAAGCTTCCTTTTGGAAAAACAAAGATAGCATAAAAGAAAAAGAAAGGGGATTTTTTGGACGGTCTTTGTGGAGGAGACCGTTTTTGCTAGGAAGAAGGAGAATAGGAATTCACGATTGATTTTAGAGGATTTCGGAGAAGAACCATAGCAGGGAAGCCAAGCCATTGCAGCCAAGACTATCCAGGTACGCTTTTGGTTACTCGCGGTGTTCTTACCCATATTCGATTTCTCCAGTTGGTCGTTTCTGAGTATTCAATATGTTGTTGATTGGTGTGGACGAAAAGGGCCACAAATTGTTTGGTTGAGATGGGTTGCTTGATTGTTTGCCCTGTTTTGATTTTGATTCCTTTATATGTCGTTGATGTTTGCTGAAATATGTGACTTCGTGTCTGAATTTGATCAATATCCTGTTTATGTTTAAATCCTATTCCTTATTATCCCCTTTTCCAGCCCACGGATTAACATGTGAAATGGAGCTGGCTATGTTTATTGATATTTTCTGCTCATCCTTCCTCTGAGTTTACTACGTTTTCATCTATGCTCTATGTTTCTTTTCTCATTTGGTGTTCGAGTCTTTGTGTATTTGGGCATTGTTTCGAGGGAATACCAGAAGTGTTGATCTGAGGGATGAGGTGTACAACAATCCCAATGTACTCTAGAGTGTTTCTATGGGTCGACGACGAAGATTAAGTGACTTTCGAATTCAGCCACAGTTTCAATTGCAGTAGACATCGATAATAAGCGGTTTGCCTGACTTTGCATCTTTCGTGTGATAGTTTCAGTTCACAAAACAGTCAGGGATTGAAGTTCTAATGAAGCCTCTGCCACAACTCTCAAAACCCAACCCTCTTCATCTTCAACTCTTTGATCAGAGCCCACTCTAAAAGTTCAACCCCTCATCAAAGCTTTCACTTCTATAGCAGAATTCTTCATTCCGCTAGCTATCTAGCCTCATAACTACACTTTCACGTTCTCGATTCGTGCCTCTGTGCAGCTATTGGTGCACAGGACTGGTTCGTATATACATGGTGTCGTTGTGCAATATGGGTTTGAGCATGACCCACATGTTCAAAGTGGCCTGATTTACATGTACGCAGGATTAGGTGGATTGACTGCTTGCCATCAGATGGTTTTCATGAATTGGTGAGCCAGATTTGGTGTGTCAGACTGCAATGGTCAGTACATGTGCCAAGATAGGAGATTTTGCCTTTGCTTGGAAGTTGTTCGATAAAATGCCCCAAAAGAACCCTATTGCATGGAAGGTAATGATTTCAGGATATGCACAATGTGGGCAGTCAAGAAAGGCATTGAGTTTATTTAATTTAATGCAAAGGCAGGGCATCATCTTAGGGGGATGAGCTTCTAAGATATTCATTCAACTCAGAAGCTTCACGTTCTGTAACAAAGGGAACTCAGATATAAGTTTGGGAAGTTGTGGAGCTGCAGTTGAAAAGAGTACAAAGAACTTACTTACAAGAGAAAAAGAGATTTTTAGTTTTTGAAAAGGGGGAAACACGGCTTTTGGAAAAGGGAATGACCAGATTTTTGAGGGGGGGGGGAACCCGCGAGCACGATCAAGAGAATTTTCCACTGGAAACCATAACCAGTCAGGATCCAGCTATCTTCATTCCATCCTTTCACACCGCGAGTAATGGCCTGACCTTAAAGAAGTAGCCCCACAACATGCTTTCTGCCTAGACTTGCTTTGTTTAGATTGTTTCAAACAACTACTGAATTACCAAGAGAGGTAGGAAGAAATGAGTGCTTCCTCCTCTAAGCACACTATTTTTCACCAAGAGACAGAGTATCGTTTTGCCTATATAGTTGCCATATGTTGATTACGCTCTTGGATGCCAAAGAATCCTGCTTTACTGTGAAAAATTCGCAATGCAGAGCTATAACTTCCATCTAAGACTGTTTGTCTTGCTTGATCGATGTATTTGATGAACTTAGCTTCAATAGGTATTTGATGTATAAACATTTTTCAGGACAAGGCAATCTTATGGTACTTTGTTTCCTGTAATGGGAAATTGCATTTATTAAAGCCAGAAGGCAATGGAGTTGTTTGAATGTGTGTTTTGGTTGTGAAGTGATTTTTTTTTTGGGGACGAAGGGTGAAGCGTGCAGCTAGGTATCACCATTCGAAGAAAATATGTATAATTTAAGAGAGAGATCATCCAGGATGGCTCCTAATTACACTTGAAAAATCAGACTCCCCGCCACCTTGTTGCTACTCTGGTGTTGTGGATAATAGTTCCTCTGAGATTTTTGCTGAGCCAGGTTATTCAGGAGTTAATATTCTTATTGATGCTTTCAATTCTACTGCTGCTGATTCATCTGAAAATATAGGAGAGAAGAAAAAGTTGGATTTCTTGTGCCACGCAAATCCAAAAGATGAATTATGGAAAAGGGATTTCCATCTCACAAGAAAATGACATGCTGATTGGGGATAATTGGCTCTCAGTAGGCATTGATAAACAATTTCTGGTGAGATCTCAGCCGGTTCCAGTTGACAAGCAGGTGAACCAGGCAGGAGGAACCAATTGGCAAGCACTCTTGGGCTTTCCTAGTGGGCATGAAACTCATAATTGCAATGGGGTAGTTCAAAATCTGAATCTAGTTGATCTTGAAGGCCTGAGTCAGACATTATATGATTAGGATGGCAAAGAAGACTCCTTACCTACAAGGCCGAAATTTATTAAGTCGTCCTCTGACACCAAAGAGATCATCGGTTTGCTCCTGATAAATAAACGTCATCATAAGCAGATTTTTTTCTTTTTCTTCAACTGAGAATCAAATGTGTCACAACATCGCACAATTGAAATCTTTGAGTCGGAACAGAGATAGAGGCAGAATAGAGAAAACAATGGTCATATGAAATCTCATCCAAAGCTTATAGCGGAGAAGACTGTGGATGCATTCGACATATTTTCTGAGAATTTGAGCCATCCAAACAAGGGTATTCACGTTTCAACTCTGAGAATATTGTGTCACTACGAATCTCTAAATGGTGAATCAATTGTTCAGCTTGTTGAGAAGAAAATGCTGAAGAATTTTCGGAGATGAACATCCAGCAAGCTATTGAAGGTTCTCTTAGCATAAAATATTCCCAAGGCTGGTTTACTAGGTGGATTTGAGGATATTGGAATAAACATAAAAAAAAAAAAAAAGAATGGTGGATGAGATATTGCAGTATGTTCGTATATTAGCTCACGAACACTGTAAGAATCATGTCGTACAGCATGTTCCAGAAATTTGGTTCAAGTAGATGTTACTGATCAATCTGAAACACAGCCAGATGATCTTTGTTTCTTGCAGTTCTCATTATAAATAACCAGATAGAACTCTTCAAAATGGTTTGTGAGGCTAATAACACTGCTATAAATATGAGCATTCAGATTGTCATGCCTCCAGAAGATGCTGGTGCCAGCTTTAAAAAAAAAAAGTTTGAAGAACGACTCTTCAGTTGTTGTTTAGCTATATCCTCCAAAGCATCCACTTGTTGACATGGTTGAGGCATTTTTTTTCATGGCTCATGGCCGTTCGTACCATTTTATCTGCATCTTACTGGTCTGCATGGAGTGGTAGAGAAGCAACTAATGAGCAAGACAAGCTATTAAAGGATGCTGCTGGAAGATTCCACAGGCTTTGAGTTTTGGACGGGGTCATCTTTAAGTCACTTAAGAGTGCGCATGCAGACTTGTCTTAAACTCTTTCCAGTGTGTTGAAGCAATGTCTATTATAGATAATTTTCTGGAGCTGAAATATAAAGACCGTAAAAATCTCAAAACTCTCAATAAAAGCCACTTTTCTCAGTAAAAAAACTGCAGGTGTTTGATGTCCAAAGTTGTCAACTGATCAGGAAAGTTCTAGAAGAAGTCCCTAAGCTAACCATGCTTGGCTTACTTAAATACGGTGCAAAGAAGCTTAGATGATGGAATTAAAATTTTTACACTCTAAGTTGCAGTAGTAGTTCTGATAACACTCGAACTCAAAGCATCAAGGGATGTGACAGAATTGCTAGCAATGGAGATTTTGGAAGGCATCAGAGATATACTAAAAAAAAAAAAATCAATTTCTACCGCCTTGATTAAATATCCAAACAGTGAATGGCTAAATGTGTTTCAGGACAAGATTAAGAAGAAATTCGATCCAGTAATAAGTTTATTCTCCTATTCAGACCAAGGGCTCATCCATATGATACAGCCAATCAAATCTCACCAATTTTCAGGTGTCGCTGAGAGTGAAGTTTAGGTCAAAGTGCTGGCATGAAATCAAAGCTCTCCATAGGCTACTTCGTGTTCTCTTCTTAACTCGGATAGGATTTTCTATTGGCATAAACAGCGCACCTGGTTAGGCGACTTGCTCGCTGCAGAAATTAGTGAGGAACTTAGAGATTTTAGACTTTTGTACGTGAGTTATATGATGGACAGCTGGTGATAAAATTAAAAAAAGGGCCTTCCACCCACTTCTCTCTAAACTGGAGATAGTATTCCAATGACATCAGATTCGGTTTTCCTAACCCTACAAGATTCAATAGCCCATGTAGAGTCACAACTTCTGAAATAATCTGCAGTGGTAAACTGATTGTTGAAATCAGGCATAACAGCGAACTCTTTTTCCATTCTCAGGAAAGCTTTGTCAGTTATAACGAAACTGAACGTTCCTAGATAGGATACTATCCACATCACTAAAGTTGAGACAAGCATTGAATGTGACACTCCCATTCCTGTTATTGACGATTCTATATTTCATCCATATAGAAAATATGGGACTCTATAGAAGGAGATGATGATTGCGACAGCTCTAAAGGTGATGATGACAGTTCCAAGTGTAAAGATGAGAGCATGAGAAGAACCTGGAGATTGCCCAGTTCTTGGAAGCGTTAAATAACTCACTAAAGGCAAGTTTATAAAGAAGAGTGCCAGCAATTAGAAACCTACAGCCTTAGTACACCTCTTAAGGCTGTTATAATTGAAGAAACTGTCCAGGAGAGGGTCTTAGTTGATGATAGCATGCGCTCACAGTTCTATGGTTCTGGTGTGAAGCAGACCATGCTAGAAAATGCTTCAAGTAATATAATTAATCCTTCACTCAGCACTGGCGAGCCTGCCACCAACGCTTATTCCAGCATTGATACATCACGAATCACCATCATGGAGATTCTCGGGATCAACAGGGTTGAAGATGGGAGAAATACTTACAGGCATAGAATTTTTGGAGGGGAACCCACATAAAAAGGAGAGATATATTCCAAGGAAACAAGCTTCTCATTCATAAGGAGACATTGGAGAAGAGAATCACCAATTTTTTTTAAAGGAAAAGATGACTTTTTTTGAAGAAAGTGGAACCATCATAATTTTTTAGGAGGACACGCATCAGATTCGAAAAAGGAGGCTGTAACTTTTGAGAGAGGGTAAACTGCCACAATACCACGCTTGGAAGACGGGAGAAAGAAAAATGGATTTTGAGGAAGAAGGAGCTCACTTGCAGCCATTAGAAAGGATACGGGTTGCAATCAAATTATTCCTCAAAGTGGCCTGCATAGAGCCACATCGAAAGAGCAATTCATTGGCATCAGGAAGAGCACCACACACATACAGTTTGGAGACATTACAACAGTCCGCGCACCTATTCGAAAAGTTACGTCTTCAAATAACAAAAGTGCGCCATTAGTGAACCCCCTCATGCAGGCTACAAATGACTGATTAAGAAAACCGGAGCGGCAAGAGATGAAGCTCAAGATGAGTAAGAAGACACATAATCCAAGCTACAGAAAAATCCATAAGTGAACTGCGAGAAAATGGATGAATCAGATGAACCTTTGAGCAAAGATTTGAAACTTCAAAATGAGTGGCAGTAAGGGAATCAGATTTGAAACTGGATTTCATTGCTTCACCACAATCTTCTATTGATGATTCGAATTTTGGTTATGAGAAACCAGACCTATCAGTAATCTACAGAAGACTCCTCGTGCGTCCACCATCAATGCAAACTTAGTCAGACCCCCTGGTTCCAGTCCATTATGGCTACCTTGCTACACAAACCTCTTCCTCTTTTGCTTATTTGATTGGGAATTTACTATTTTAAATTGAATTTTGAATCTTTTTTCAACCAAACATTTCCAGCTTTGAAAAATCCATCTTTAGAGCCCTCTTAGTCATTAAAATCCGGATTTTAATAAATTTGCTATCACTTTCCTCTGGGCATGCATTTTCACCAATTTTTTTTTCAACTATTTTCATGATTTTCTCGATTTTTCAACAAGCATGAATGAACTTCATGATTCCAATCAATGGAATTCGTAGAATCGATTCATGCAAAATTAATTTGGACCTTGGTGGGGGGTTCGACATTCTTGATATCTTCTCTAATATTGATTCAAATGAGGAGATTGGTTGATATTTGGCTGATTTTAATTGTTTTCCATGATATATGTGAGAATTGTTCATACATGTTATTGAGCTAATCTTGTTTTCCATAGAGGCGTTTAGCTTGCTGCCCAGGTATGCTCTCTCATTCTCACCTATTTTCGAGAATTCTATGGACTCGTATGCCATTGATGATTATATCCATATTTGATGTGATTCTTGGGTGCTTAGGTGTATACTTGATTTGCTTAGATAAAAATGCATATTGTGAAATATTTCTATACCAACTTTTATGTTTCATGATAGCGCTTGAGAAGCCATTCAGGTATGCACTTTGACTCTCTCTTATGATCAAACTTTCTTGTTAGACATGTTTATTTTTGAAATCACCTAGGCTACTTAGGTATCCATAATCAACCATTTAATTGCCACATCTCCCTTGACTTAGTCAGTAGAGACCTTTTTTTAGGGTTTAGAGGGGTGCTACCTCCTAGAGGTACCTTCCCAATAGGTAACCTAATCCCCGGACATAGACTCGGGTTTTTCAAAGACATGCTTTTTCCAAAAATTATGGAGTCACATTGTAGGGTTTTTCTTTCTTGTTTTATTTTCCCTTTAAAAATAAAAATAAAATAAGTGGCGACTCCGACTTTTCCAAAAATTAATTTTTCACAAATAAAAGCGAGTCTCGCCGATCGAGTGGGGATGCACGTGAAAAATGCGGGTCCACACTTGGGTCATGATCTTTCAAAATGATAAAAAGGTTTTTGTCTTTTTCATTTTTTACTATCATAAAACTTTGAATTAATAGGGTGATCCCATGCAAGGACTTTACAATGAATATAATTTGACAACATAATAATTTTCTTTAGTAATAATAGAGAGTTTTATTAATATGAAA
Source organism: Vitis rotundifolia (assembly GCA_030254885.1). NCBI lineage: Eukaryota > Viridiplantae > Streptophyta > Magnoliopsida > Vitales > Vitaceae > Vitis > Vitis rotundifolia. The sequence continues at coordinate 13,785,044 of CM058152.1, read as the reverse complement.
CTAGTCTTGTGTGTGTGTTAGCCCAATATGACTTGTGATAGGTTGAATCTTACATAAGATTAAGATTTTGGTCATCATCCCAACTACCTATATGTAAACATACATGTGTTCGAGTATGGAATCCTATGATCATGGATAAGAAGATTATGGTAAATTGGGCTAGGTACTACAACTTAGGTTTTTATTTTTTATTTTTTATTTTTATCTCCAAAGAAGGAGAACAAGCAATGATGTTAGGCATTTGCAAAGGTTGAATCCTAACTATATGTCTCTTTAAAGATATTAAATGTACAATAAAATATTTTTATTACAAGTTGTATCAAAGCTTAGTTGCTTTATTTTTGTAGCAAAGGTGATCGATATAGATTTGTAAGAGAAATTTACCCTACCTAAGTAGATGAAAACCTCCAAAACTATTAGTAGAAGGCTCATCTATAATCAACATGATTGTGTTTACTTTGTATGATTTCAATTATATGATCCAACATTATGTTAACTGGTGTCCATGATCAATATATGATTCAAAGACGTTATGATTATTGGTAACATCATTGGATGCTTGTTTGACTATTTGCTTCTTTCTAGGGTGTACATGAATGTGAAAATAAAAAAAGGTGTTGAGTTCCTAAGCTCAAGAACTTCAATTATAGTATTAAGTATCATTTCCATGTGGACATTAGTGTTGGTTTTGTTGGAATATTTCACCTTGATTTTAGGGATTATACAACTTGATTTACATTATTATTGTAGCTTAATTTAAGAATTATTTTTTGAATGCATTGTATTGTAAGCAACTAATGTTCCTTGTATTGTATGTTAAATGACTTTAGTTTTTACTTTTTAATTTATTTTATAAATTATATAAGAAGATACAAAAATAAAATAATAAAATTCTCTCTTTAGAGTCGTTACAAGAAATAATACTTTCAGTCATGGTCAATAATCGTCCCCATATGTTACAAACCAGTGACTAAAACCAATTGTCGTGGTCCTATGAAACCATTACCAAGTGTCACAGTAGTAGGCACAGGTAAAGGTAGTGGTCACAGTTTTCTATGTGGTCGTGACCATTTGGTTTGTTATTTATGATGGTCGTAAAAAAACCATGACAAAAAGAGAGGAACACTTTGTTTGTTTTCTAGATGATTTGGTCACAACCAAGTAAGCCATTGTGACTAGATGTAGATTTATTGTCACAGTCAAGTAAGTGACCGCGACTAAATGTAGACATTGTATTGTTTTTTTCAGATGATGTGGTCATGATCAAGTAAGTGACCCTGGCTAAATATAGAATTATTGTCATAGCCAAGTAAGCAACTGTGACTAAATGTAGACAGTATATTGTTTTCTTAATGATTTGGTCATGGTTAAGTAAGTAATTGTGACTCAATGTAGTATTATGGTCACAGTCAGATAGGCATTCGTGACTAAATGTAGACATTATGGTTGTTTCTTGATGATTTGGTCATGGTCAAGTAAGTAACCGTGACCAAATATAGAATCATGGTCATGGTCAGGTAAGTAGTTGTGACTAAATATAGATTTATTGTCATGGTAAAGTAAGTGACCATGACTAAATGTAGACACTATGTTGTTTTTCCTGATGATTTAGTCATGGTCAAGTAAGTGATCGTGACTACATGTAGAATTATGATCACGATCTCTTACATAAATGTGACTAAATATAAACTCATGGTCATAGTCAAATAATTATCGTGACTAAATATAGACTTATGATCACGACATTTAATGATCGTGACTAAAATTTGTTATATTTAGGCAATTAGTCTTTTATAGATTCACATTTTCCAAACCTTTTATACACCTGAATGAACTCATTTTAAACCTATATCTAAAACAATTTCAAAATTCAAAATTTAAATGTAATATATTGTAATCAATTATCCCAAGCTAGTTAAACAAATATATCAATATCTATCATTAAATAACAAAACCATAAAATGACAAAAAACAACAAAAGAGATTCAAATTTAGTTTCACATTTTAACATAATGTAAAAAGTCAATCAACCAAACATCACATATATAGCAGCCATAGAAAGCAAAAAATGAGAGAATCTATCATATGAAAATGTAACATAATCTCCAAAATTCTACTGCCTTGGTTGAAATTGTTGCATCATCTACATCATCTGTTCTTGAAATTGTTATTGCATTTGTCTTTGCATTTCCATCATTTTTCCTTCAAACTCTTCTTTCACTTATTCTTGTGTCTTTCTTTGAACTTCTATCAATTGCTCTTCAAATGTTTCTTTTACATGTGAGAGTTCTCCAATTGCATTTGTAAACTTTTGTTCTACAACTGCTAGCAACTCTTGAGCATTTTCTAGTTGTGTTGCTGGAGTACCTACTGATTGTCTTCTACTAGTAGAACCAAAGACCGAAGTAGGAGGAGTACCAAACCCATACCCTCAAACACGTCCATGCCTCTCTAGACCCATCACTTGGGTATATATCTCATCTACAAATGTATATGCTATAGATGATGTAGAAGTAAAAGAAGAAATCTCCTCAAGCTGGGTAAGTAATTTTTGAAATTATAAAAATAAATAAATAAATAATTGTTAGACTTCTAAAATAATTTTATATGTGGTTATGATTGAAATATAAGTATATAAAATTTATTTACTTCATTACCATAATCTCCTTAGAACGATCATCAATAGGCGTCCCATCCTTTTTGTATGTGTCAAGGCAAACATCTCAATTCTATTAGGCTCGGTTCGATCCTCCTTCTTTTGTGCCTATTCTTACAAGTGAAACAATTTAGTTATTTTTTATGAACTATCTATATACAAATAAATCTTATAATAATAAATTTTAAACCTATTCATATCAAATTTGGGCATAACTTTTTTATCATGATGTATGTTTTATCACTTGCTTTGCCCTATTTGCTTTGTTTGTTTATTTATTTATTTATTTTTGATATATCCTATATCAAATAAAAAATAGCATGTCACTTATATAGATACTAGAAACTTAACAAAAGTTACTATATATATGAAGTATTAGGTTAAATATAACTAATAAACATTATCTTATGTCAAGATGTGTATCACAACATACATTATCAAGAAAAGATCATTATGTTTACCTTTTACTTCAAGTGTGCTCCAAAAATGGATGAGCCACCTCCACTCATCATCCAATAAGTGTGGAGGTCGATGGCACAATCTTTCCTCATCTGTATCATAAGAGGTATAATATTTGGCCTTCATTTTGTTCCTATAACTTCTAAATAAATTTCCACAACAACTAAGAATATAACTCTTGCATGTTTCATCTACTTCATATTTCTCTTATATTTCATTAAAATATCATGTATAAATAAAATTTATCATTTTTAAACAATAACATTAGAATTTAGATGAATGGTAATTGATATATACCAATACTAAAGCCCATATCTTTTCCTTCGCATCGTCACTAACATGATTCCAATCTTGAACTTGGATGGCTACATTATGTTGAGATCGAACCAATGTCCCCATATAACTTGAGAGTCTTTCCTATTTTCTATCATAAACAACCTGTCCTTTGTTATTAAATCTTGCATATTTCTTTTACCCAAGTTTCATGCTAAGTAAATCCAAGTTACGTGTTGGTCCATATGTCATTTTTTTGGTAGAGGAGAAACCTGTTAAAAGAAATAATGAGATTATAATAATCACAATTTATTTATCTTATATAAAGTTAAACATTAAATTTTTTTCATTGCATAAATTAAATATATGTAAACATATTTATCATATATAAGGTGAAATAGAATTTTCTTAATCATACCAATAGTGGAAGTATCTGAAGAATCAGAAGGACCAGAACTACTAGGAGTAGTAGTCATAGGTGGTTGCATGTTTAAGAGTTGTTGTAAATTCTCCAGTTCATCTTCTACAACCACTATTTGCACTCTTCCTCTTCGAGTGACATTTCATGCATAAAATATAGTATAGAATAAGTCACATAAATAGTGTGAAATAAATTACAACTTATATACCAAATAATATATATTATGTGCTTACCAATATTATTAGCTACACATCATCTATATCATCATCATTAATAAATTCATCATCTCTTTGAACAATGTTTCCTTGTTGTGATAGTAGAACATCTGTGTGGACAGTTTCTCTTACAATATTATTTCTATTCCAATTGATTAAATCATTATCAACCAAGTTATGCACATAACGTTGACTATGAAGTGTTATAGGTTGTTGATATGGCTCTGGATCATCAGTAGATACGTCCCGATTCATGTCATAAACCCCTCGAGTTTGTATCTCTACAATGGTGTGTCATTTTGTGTCAGTTGAATTTTGAACATAGAAAACTTGTTTTGCTTGAGATGCAAGCACAAATGGTTCATTTGTGCATATGGTTTGTTCAAAATTCAAACACATGAATCCATATTCATCATTCTTTATCCCTTTTCCAATATTGACTACATCCCACCAATCACACTTGAATAAAATAACTCTATTTTCATTGAGATAATGTAGCTCGACTATGTCAGTTACCACACCATATTAAGAAACACAACTGGAGATTAGGTTCATATCTCTTGCACTTGCAAAGCTTGATACCTCTACAGTTATAATAACTCCACTATTCTGAGTTTTTTTTTTTTGCCTTTTTCTTGTTCTTTTGTGTGAAATCTAAACCCATTAATGATGTATCCTTTATAACATGTAACCGATGTGTTTAGTCCACGAGACAATGATAGTATGTGTTCAAAAATTGGACCTTCGCATCGCTTTTGTATAACCTATATTCAAATATCATATGATAATGAATATATGTTTATTAGCTAATAGAAAAATTTATATGTTAAATGTACTGACACATTCTTCAAACCAACTAATGAACTCTCTTGTGTGAATCAAATCTACATCTCTTGCATGAATACAAAGCTTAACCTTAATAGATTGCTTATGCTCTCTAATAAATAAAGATTTATAATTATAATGCTCATAAAGACCAAGATTAAATTTTTGCATGATAATTGGAAGAAAGTTTTATTGAAATAAGTATCTTACTCAATAAATGGTGTCACTTCCTCATAATTAGTTAACACATATAAATGTGCTTGAGACCACTTTTCTGTGCTAAGAACACAAGATGTTGATTTTTCCTATTGTACGTCTCATGCATTTGAAAATGATTAACCCTCCATTTGTCATGTTATTTGCAATGATGTAATTCCTTTCTTCATGATTATACTTTGTTTCAACATCATGCATATATCTTAAATAAAAGGTTGCACATTCTTCTGTTATGTATCCTTCTGCAATAGAACCTTCTGGATGACTCTTATTATGCACATAAGACTTCAATGTGCATAAATAACTATTTTTTCACACCATGATAGATATGTATCATGAACTATTTGAAACCAAATAAATATAAAATTAATTAAATGAGAATATACCTCTCGATAGTATACATTCATCGATATTGCACTGGTCCAACAATCCTTGCTTCATTTGCAAGATGGATAGGTAAATGCACCGTAACATCAAAAAATGATGGAGGAAATATTTTTTTCGATTTGCAAAGTGTGACTATTATGTCATTCTCGAGGTGGTCTAATTGAATAGTCTTTAGCACTTTGGAGCATAATTGTTTGAAAAAACTGCATAACTCAACTATAATAGCACGAGCATTCTTATGTAGTACTCCATGAATTGCAAGTGGAAGGAGTTGTTGCATGAGAATATGACAATCATGAGACTTTAATCCAAAAATATTTCTTTCATTTACTTGTACACACTTGAGAGATGTTATAAGCGTAACTATCTGGGACCTTCACTTCTTTAAAAAATTTATAGAATTTCTTTTTTTCATTTGAAGTTAGTGAATAGCATACAGTAGGCAATGTAACTCTATTCCCTCTTTGTATGGGGTGAAGTTGATCTCTAATACCCATAACTTGCAAGTTAAGATGACTAGTCAAGTTGTCCTTCGATTTACCCTCCATACTCAATAAGATGCCAACTATACTATCACATATGTTCTTTTCAATATGCATTACATCAAAATTATGATGCAAAATAAGGGTTTTCCGATATAGCAATTGGAAAAAAATGCGCTTCTTTTTCCAATTGTGCTAAAGTTTAGCATGGTTTCTTTTTCTTTTTGGCAACATTTTTTTTTTTTATGTCTTTCCCAAAGTAATATGTTCCATTCCATCTAGTTGATGTAGAACATCTTCCCCAGACAATTCTTTGGGTGTTTTTCTATGCTCCTCATTTCCATCAAAAGACCTTTGATCACATCGAAATCTATGATTAGTTGACAAAAATCGATGATGACCCATTTAACACCATTTCCATCCATTTTGTAATTGATATGAGCAATTATCCTTATTGCAAATAGGACAAGAAAATTGCCCTTTAGTGCTCCAACTTGAAAGATTTGCATATGTAGGAAAATAATTGATAGTCCATAATATAGCTGCATGCATACAAATGTTTTTTTTTGTTGAAGCATCATATGTTTCAACCCCAACTTCCCATAAATCATTCAACTCATCTATCAATGGTTGCAAGTATATGTCAATGTCATTCCCAGGTGCAATTGGACCAGGAATAAGTAGTGACAACATGAAGAATGTTTGCTTCATACACATCCAAAGTGTTAAGTTATATGGAATAAGAACTATGGGCCACATGCTATAGGAAATTAACATATTTCCAAAAGGATTGAACCCATCACTTGCCAAACCAAGCCTAACATTTCAAGGTTCTAGTGCAAATGAAGGGTGTACCTCATCGAAGTTTTTCCAAGCTAAAGAGTCCACTGGATGCCTCATCATCTAACCTCTCATGAGACCATTAACATGCCATTTCATGTGAGAAGCCATCTTAGATGACATATATAGCCTCTGAAGTCTTGGTTTTAGAGGAAACAAACGCAAGACCTTAGCAAGATTTTTCTTCTTCTTTGATGACGTATTGAACTCATCTGTAGAATGAACATCACTTGATTTCCATGTAAAGACACCACAAACAACACACTCATTTGCATTTGCATTCTCTTTTGTATACAACATGCAATCTGAGGGGCATGCATCAATATTAATATAATGAAGACCAAGGCCATGGAGTAATTTTTTTGCTTCATAATAACTACTTGGCAATGTCTCACCCTTAGGATGTGTCTCCTTCAATAATTTAAGCAACATTATAAATGACTTGTTGCTCCATCCATTAAGACACTTCATATGAAATAGTCTAATGATAAAGGATAAGTTTGTGAATTTTTACACCCTGGATATAGTTCATGCTTTGCATTCCTTAACAAATTATAAAATTTGTTCGCATTCTCTTTTGACTTTTCAAACTCATCATGAACATGTGGACTTCTTTCAGAGTCTATTGAAGCATTAGTATTTGACAATCCAAATGCATCATTTAACATTTCTTGAAAAATCATCATGCATATTAGACTCATTAGTGTTGGTATTTGTAGGTTCATAAAATTCGTATTCCTCATTCATTAACCATTGCACATAATTTTTAGTTATCCCATTGTCTAACAAATGATCATACATAATTCCTTGATTCTGCATAAGATAATTTTTGTAACGAATGAAAGGATATGGGAGCATTTCCTTTCCTGGTGCATTGCTGAAGGCAAAGTATAAGAACTCCAAAATTCCTTTATCATAGTCACTACTTATTTTTTACTTTTACATCCAACTCTTATCTATTAACATTTTTCTTATAATTCTGTGAATTAAAACCTTTAATCACATTATAATGAATCTTCATATGAACTTATAATGTATGTGATATGCTTTATATCATCTCAAACTCCTATATTAGGTAGTGGTTCCTATCCCATTTAGAAATGTATAATACCTAAGAACCAATCGCCTATATGCTTAGTTCCATTTTAACAAAATTTTGACAACATTTCCCCATATTTCTCCAAGTACACAAATTGGTCAAGGTGTAAACATACTATTAGTTAGCTTAACTAAGCTGCTAATAATATGTTACCTTGTCCAAATATGCACCTAGAGAACAAAGGGATTTACTGTCAAAATTTATCAATATGGTAAAGCATAAGCGAGGGATTTCATAGATATTATATATTTCTAAACTGTCCAAACAGACAATTCAAGCATCATTTGGAGACAATTTTACCAATCATATGCAAAACATAGGGGTTGAATAAATATTTAAGCAATGTGCTTAAATATTAATTTAAAATTGTATACCATATTTATTTAAGCAAGGTTTTTATATTCAGTTTCAACAACAGTTAAATAAATGGTCAAAGGAGTTTTAGGACAAAGGGAAATCACCGTTCTTTCAAGATGTAAAATTTTTTCCTAAGTGTGAACACATTTATTAGGGTTATTATTTTAATACAAAACCTTTCAAATACAGTGTGAAACCTACTTATTACATAATATTATATAATTTAAGTAAACCAAAATCTGCAGCATAGTGTGAAAGCATGAATGATATATCTTTTGAAAATCGGCTATTTCAAAAATTAAGGCAATAAACTCAAAACTTTTTAAAACATCACTTCGTGTCAAAGGTAAAAACCCCCCTTCCAACCAGACAGAGTCTCCCTAACACGCCAATTTTTCGGCAAAAACGGGTTACAGGTCAAGGGTTAAGACTAAAGACTCTAGTTTTAAAACATGATTTTAGGGCCAAAATTCTCTAAATAACCGAATTTCCGATTTTTTTTTTTTTTTTTTTTTTTTTTTTTTTTTATGTGGACGGGAACACTATATATAACAAGGATCCATGTGTATTTCAGATATTAACTAGTCAAGAAAGCTAAAATAATTCAAATAAATTTCATTTCCCTACTTTACCGTTTTACCCTTTTACCCCTGAAGGGTAACAAAATTACACATGTTAAAATAAATTAAAATAAATTATAAATAAAAGCAGAATAAAAAGGAAACTCTTACATTGCTGATGAAAACTTGAGAATACAAAGACACCTTTACACCTTTCTTTTACACCGTCGGACTCTGCCTTTTCTACCATTTTACACTTCCTTTTATAGACTCAGGAATTAGGTTAACATTTATTAGGGCAGGTGAGTCGGTAGGAAATATATTTACAATCTCTTCAGAAGTTTGGTTATTCACAATAATTACAAAAGTAAAAGTCTTCTGAGACTTAAATATCTTCTGAGGACTTTGACCTTCTTATTTCTTTCTTCTTGTTCTTTTCTTTTATTTGTCTCTTCTCTTCTTTCTACGTGGCCTTCTTGGACTGCGTCATTACTGCATCATTTAATTTATGTGGTTGAAGACGCATTTACTGCTGTATTATCGTCATTACTAACATCATCCTTCCAGTGCATTTTGCAGATTATGATAACTCTCTTCGTCCAGGTTGTCCCAAAATAGTGCGTCATCGCTGAAGTAAGAAGATGGTTCTGGTATGTCTACATCAAGCTCGGTTATGAAATCTTGTTCTTTAGGGGTAATAACAGGTTTTGGAACAATTATATGTTTTAAAGGTTCATTTCTCCATATAGACATGTTTCTGGTTTCACCAATAAGATAAAATATTTTATTCCGGGTTGGTCTAAGATCATACATCTGGAAAGCTCTAAAGCGAGTGAAAAATTCTGGAAATTCATTTGAACGGGTCATTTCCTATTCTGGTTGTTGTTGAGGGATGAGTGGTTCTGTATTATGTTTTATATATACATGGTGATAGGCTGGTACTACCGATCCATTGGTTTGAAACAAAGGTGGAATGGTTTCAAAAGAAATGTCTATCTGTTTTTTGGTTCTAAAAAGATAGGTTAAAATATCTTTCAATTTTGCTGGGAAATGTTCAGGGATCTGAGATACATGGTTCATAAAGACATTTTTTAAAATTCCCTGTTCCATGAACTGGGGTACTAAATCAAAATTTTCTTTATTTACAATGGACATATTCACATAGGCTAAATATATAACAAAGAAAATTTCAGGGTCATGATATGCCATATAACCTGTTTTTATCCCGAGATTTTTGGTTCTAAAATGTTTGTACAAGAGTTCTTGATTTTTGAACACTTTGTTATATTGGGTTTGCAGAAGAAAGGTTTCGACTAAAGAGTAGTTATCAGCTCCAATACAGTTTTTGGTAACAAGTTTTTCATATTGCTCAGACAAAAGGGCTGATTTCTTAATTAATCTAAGTACTTCAGGTTGACTAGTCAGACAACTGGTTTGACTGGTTGGCACTATACTGGTTTTCAAATCTTCTATCAATTTTTCTTGATTTTCCTGAATTTTGAGGTTTTGAAATTTTTGGGTTTCTAAAGCAATCAGTTGGTTTTGGAGGTTTTGCAAATGTTGGGCTAAGGCTGACACGATTTTTTCAAAAGCATATTCTAAATTTTGGTTTGGAAAACTCTGTGGTTTTAGAGACCAAAGATTATCTATAATAACTTTATGTTCAAAAAGGTTTTGAGAAAATAAAGAGTTAAACCTCAAATTGGGATTCAACACTTCGTTCAGACATATGGTTCCATATTGAAAGGTTCTAGCTTTAGTGGGTTTTCTTTGAGCCATGTTCCTGTAACATGAAGTCAATCGTTAGTATTATTAACATTATTAATTATTTGCCTACTTAACCAATCTGCTAATATATTATCTTTTCCTTTAATATGTTCAAATTTAGGTTTAAACCCAATTAAGGAGTTTTGAAACTTTATCCATCTTTTGGTGGACAATTTTGAAGAATTTTTATTTTCAAAAACTTTCTTAATATTCTCACAATCGGTTCTTAAAGTAAATTGTTCTTGGTTCAAAAATAATTGAAATTTTTCTAAGAATAAAATTATTGCTTCGATTTCTAAGTCTGTAGAACTAAGATTCTTTTGATAATCATTAAAAGTTTCATTGCAATATCTACAAAGTTTTTCTTCTCCTATGTTAGTTACTACTAAAAGTATTCCTCCCCATCCTGTTTGGCTAGCATCAGTTTGGACTATTTTATATTCACTTTCTAAGGGTAAATGTAAGGTTGGGAGATGCTTCACAAGTTCCTTTATTTTTTGTACAAGTTTAATATCTTCTTGGTTAAAATATCTGTCCTGTATTTTTTATTTTGCTATAAAGGGGTCCAGCTAATCTACTAAGGTTTTAATATATGGCCTAGCATAATTTAATAATCCTAAAAAACTTTGAAGGGTTTTTAAGTCTTCAAGTTTATCTGAAAAATTATTTATTTTCTGTACTATATGATCTTGCAATTTTATTTGTCCATCCTCTAATTCTAATCCTAAAAATTCTATTTGGGTTTTAAATAATTTTTGTTTCTTTTTGCTTACTATTAATCCATGACTAATTAGTTTTTCAAAAATAAATTCTAAATGCTTTATGTGTTCTTGAAGAGTATATGAAAAAACAAGAATATCATCAATATATACAAGAACAAAAGAATATTTACCAAAAATGTTATCCATCATTCGTTGGAATATCTGAGGAGTATTTTTTAGTCCAAATGGCATTACATTCCATTCATATAATCCACAAGGACATGAAAATGCTGTCCATGGTTTACTATCTTCTTCTAATCTAATTTGCCAAAATCCACATTTACAATCTAGCTAAGAAAAATATTTACATCCTTGAATAGAATTAATTAAAGAATCTTTATTTGGGATTTTATAAGCATCATCATATGTGTTATCATTTAATCTTTTATAATTAATTACCATCCTAGCTTTTCCTCGTTTTTCTTCATTAAGGTTTCTGACTAAAAAGGCTGAGGATCTATGAGAACTAAAACTTGGTTTTATGAGGTTATTTTGCAATAGTTCTTCTATTTGAATTTTAAATTCCTTTGTATTTATAAGGTTACATGCTATATCTGCAGTTTTTATTGTTAAATCTGGATTTTTAATTGGTATTTTACAGGTTGTTTTACTTTTATTCCAATGTTTTTGTGGATCTTCTTCTATAATTCCTATTTTTTCTGCTTCTAATATAAGGTTTTTTAATCTATCTGCATTTCTTAATTGTTCTGAGTAATCATTTATTATACTATCCTTTTGTGCTTCTATTTTGTTAATTTGATGAGAAGTTACATTTTGATTTTTATCTAATACATTTTCCATGTTTGTATACACAATTGTTGTGGTTTTAGGATGAAAACTGACTTGGCTATTTTGTATTGTTATTCCTCCTTGTAAAGAATGTACAAAATTTAAACCTAAAATAAAAGGGTATAAACTTATATTGGGTACAAGGTAAGTTTGAGGTAATGCTAGTGTTATATTATTAATTATAATTGGTACGTTTGAAATATACTTGGTTAGTAATATTTTTTGTTGATTGTACTGAACTAATTCAACTGGTTGAACTAATATTTGTTGATCTTCCTGAGGTACTAGGGTTTCAAATAAAAGGTTTTTACTAGCTCCAGTATCTAACATCGCGTTTACTTCTAATTCTATGGTTTTTAATTTAATTGTTGTTGGAAAAATAATATATTTAACTTTATTTGCACTATTTACTTGTTCTATTGTTTGTATGGTTTTTTTTTCAGGATTTATTGGTTCTTTTATTTTCTTTTCAGGGTCTTCTGGTTCCTTCATTTCTTTAGGGTTTGAGCAACTACCTTCCTCTTTTTCCGAAATTTTTCCTTTAATTATTATTTGTAAATCTTTCCATATATTATAAGGTTTTATTTTACTTTCTAATTGTTGTACAAGGTTTTCTAGATTTAAAGGGGTTTTCTTAGGTTCATCTTCATCTTTTTCAATAATCATACAAATTTCTTCCTTTTTAGTTTCACTATCGTCTATACTATACACACTTGAGTTCTCACTTTCAAAGTCTAATTCACTAATAAGTTCTTCTTCTTCACTATCTACTTGATACTCATTTATAAGGTTTATTTTTACTTGAGTTTTTCTATTTCGTTCATTTAATGGTTTTTTAAGTTCAGGACATTCAGGTCTTATATGGCCTTCCTGCCCACACAAGTAACATTTACATTGTCTTTTTCCTTCTGTACGTCTTTTTCTTTTTATCCAGAACTTTCCAGGTTTCTTATATCTCGTTCGATATGGTCGTTTTTTATAAAAGGTTCGTGATTTTCTTCTAAAAAATTTATTATATTTCTTAGGTTTTTTAAACCTATATTCTCTACATCCTATGTCTAAGTTTTCTCCTATATGTAGTTTTCTACAAAGTTGTTGATTTATGTCTTGTTTCTTTATTTGGCTTCTTTCTCCTATACTTACACATTCTCTTTCTAACCAATTTTTTACAAATTCTATTCTGGCCCCTATATAAGGAGAGTTTTTATATTCCGAGGTTGTAAATTCATTCCATAGTTTAAGTCCTACGGGTCCTTGTATTGTTAATATATATTTATTTAAATATTCAGGGGTTCGATCTACTCTAGCAAGGATTGCATATTTCCTAAATTTTTGTTCATATTCCCTTATATACGAAAGGTTACATAACTTTAATTGTTCTAACTTATGGAGATATATTGCGGGTTCTTTTACATCTTCTTGAGTTGGTCCTAAAAAATAAAGTTTTATTAAATTTATAAATATAGAGATACTAAAATTGTTTCTAACTTCTTGAAAATAAGTGTTGTTTTCTTGTTCCATATTTCTAAAGAATTGTGACGCGGTTCCTCTAAGGGTGCTTTTACAAAATTCATAAATTTCTTGTTGGTTTTCAAAGGATACTACTACTCCTGCTGAGTTTAGAGATTGTTCCCAATTTTCTATGGTTTTCCTAAGATCCTGTGCACTATCTATATCCAATATTGTTCCGTATTCATATATTGGTTGCAAAGAACTAGAAGGTTCTGTTTTAGTTTTCCATTGAGGTCCTTTTGGCTTACTGTACGGCTTATTATTAGGATTAATATCAACTAACAAAGTTAGCTACATTAATTATCCCTATTTTTGTTAGGATTTTTGGAAGGTTGTTCCTTATATAATTTAACATTTTTAGAATATTTCTATTGATTTTGTTACATTACAATCTTGGGTAAATATCCATTCTTAAAAGTAAAAAAATAAGAAAATAAAAATATTTATCAAATTTAATAATTTTTAATTTAAAAATATATTTATCTTCATGCTTTCTTTTGTCATTTTATTTCTTTACATTATTTTTTGTTTTTATTTTAATATTTTCTATCACTCCAATAAAATTTTAATGCATTTATATTGTATTATTGAAATTTGAGTTTAAGAGGAGTTTTATTACTATATTTTATTTCTTTCATTTTCATATAAAATAGGAAATATGGTATCAAATATTTCATAAATTAAAAGTGAACATGCATTTATTTTAAAAAATGTTTTAAATTTTAAATAAAACTATAAAATAGGTAAGCAAGTTGACTTTATATTAATTACTACTTTATTTTTTTTTATATCCAATTTCAATAATTTTAATTTTTTTTTTTTTACCAAAACAATCCAAAATTTATTATTTTACATTTAACATATATGGTCCCCACCATAAAAAATATAATTTTTATATTTGAAATCATTACAAATATTCTATATATTATAAACATCACATGAAATTTTTTAAAAAATTATACTTAACATAAAAAATATTGTAGAATAGTTAAATAAATTAGCTATTGTGGAGATGTGATGGCAAGCATAATGTCCATACAATGTACCTGAAACTAGTAGAAACCAATACCCATCATTATTATTGTCTTGCATGTTTCCCAATAAATAAATTTCCCCAAAAATTCAATCCCAATATTTTCTCATCTAACATAAACTTTCCAGCAGCGTCCACCATTTTCTTGAAAACCAAACAAGCTAAATCTTTTATGGGCCTTCTTCACTTATCCATGGAAACTTATCTCATCTTTGCAACACCCACTACTCCATCACAAGTTCACCTTCTACTCAGTTTTCTTCATACTTATTTTGTTTGGTTTGTGAGAAAAATAACCACATAAAAGAAAGTTGCAACCCATTTGGATTTTCCCGAGAAAATAATTTTTGGATTATAATGGAGGTGAGTTGTGTATGTATTGAAGAAGGTGAGTTGTGTATGTATTGAAGAAACTATGTTAGAGAATGCTATATTATATTCTTCAAGGAAAAATCTCCAAAGAGTTCTAACATAAACAACATGAAACTTTAAGAACTTGCATAAGAATCAGCAAATGAAAACTTACAGAATCAAAATAATAAATTTAAAGCTAAAAACACAACATAAAATGAATCAGAAAAAAAAAAAATCAACTTTTTAGATTTCTCAGTATCAAAACAATAATAAAAAAGTCACAAACTTTGTTTACCATTATTGAGTTTTTTTTTTATAACTAAAGGAAGATAATTGATAAAGGGGTGAGTGGGTTGAAGAAGTACCAGAAACAATGTGAAGAACAAAGAAATCTGTAAGTGAGAAGAAACCCATAGTTCTGGTTATGTGATTCTATGAGTCACCGAGAGTTATAAGTTTGTGGAAAGTTCATAATCTCAAAGTCCTTAAGTTTGGCAAATTGAAAATATTAATAATAATATTATTATTTAAAAAAAAAACACTTTTATATTAAGTTTTTTCAAACCAAAAGTTCTAAGCTTTTTTGACATTGAAAGATGTTTTCATAAAGTTATAAAAAAATAAATAGGCTCTACTAAATTTACTTTCATATTTTATTTATTTAATTTAAAATTATAATATTTTTAAAGTTTCTTTAATTTAATTCTAAAATCAAATAACTTTTTTGTTTATGTTTTTCTCATCAATTTTTTCAAGATGCATGTTTTATGGTTTGCTTAGATGAACTTTTCAAAGTGGGCTTTGAAAATTTGAAATTTCATTTTAATGAAATAAGTTACTATTGATATGTATTTTTAGATTAAGTAATTTTATATTAATAGTACAATAATGACCCCCTTAGCCTTATATCACTTTCTAAAGGAACATCAATTTCTCATGCATATTTAAAATTTTTAATGTCTTATAATATGGCTTTATTAATGAAATTTCTTATAAGTTAATACATCCATTGAAAGAAATTAAAATTTAAAAATAATCAAATATAAAAAATATTAAAAATATAAAAAATCTTTCTAAAAGGGAAAAAAAGAAAAAGGAAAGGAAGTTTAAATAAAATAAGTAATTTGAATTGAAAACAACTAACATTAATTTTTTTTAAAATACAATATTTTCTAAATATATTTGTATCCATAATATTTCAGTTAACTAAAAGCATTATTTTTATTAAATATTTAGTAAATATAAGTTTATAGAAGAAAGAAGTAATTAGAAAATGAGAAATAACATTGAATTGAATGACTATGAATTAATAGATAATATTAATGATGATAAAATTTCATAATTAAAAATTGTGACAACTAAATATTTTTCTAGATTACAAACTTTTGAACTTTAAAAAAAAAAAAAATGGAAAAGTGGGTTTTGATTCATTAATTTGAAAAAACATAGAAAAAAGAACCCAACTTTTATAAAATGGTTTTATCTTCATCCATTTAAAAATATTTTAAAATATATGCACTTTTTTATAACTTAAATAATTATTTCCTAAAATACCCTTTTACTTCATAATATTAAATAAATTTATCCAAAATGAATTTCTAATTTTAATTTGATAAAAGTGTTTTGCAAATAAATATATTATAATTTTTTTTTATTATATAATATGAGATACAAATTATTGTGGAAAAATTCTCTAGGATTTTCAAATGATAAATAAAATATTTCTAATCTCCTAGTTAATAATGATTTTATATCGTGTATTATGTAAATCTCTTCATCTTTTATTTAATAAAATTGAATAAAAACATTATTAGTTGACATCAACAATAAAATAAGAAATTTTAAAAATAAAAGTAAAATACATAAAAAATTAAATACAATTAAAAACAAAAAACACTTAAAAATTAAAAAATAAAATCTTTACTCCCATTGTATTTCTACTACTTTAATTAAGTGAAAGTTAATATTTTATTTTTATATTTTTAGCTTTAAAGTTTTTTTTAGTTTTAATTGTATTTTTAATTTTTACAATTTCTTAATTTATTAATCTCAAATTAGTTTTCATGGTAAAAGAAAATTGTTAATTGATGTTATTAATATGTAAAAGGGTCACTTTAGGAAATAATTATTTGAGCTATGAAAAGTGCATGTATTTAAAAATATTTTTAAATGAGTGAAAATAAATATGATTTATAAAAGTATGGGTTCTTTTTTTCTATATTTTTTCAAATTAGTGACTAAAAATTCACTTTTCCAAAAAAAAAAAATATATATATTTGAGTAACTGTAAAAAGGAAAACTTTCTAATTTAATTAGATAATGTTTATTATTAGTTTCAAATCTCTGATTTTCAATACCAAATGTATAGGTTATATAACTCATCTTATTATTCTCTTGACAAAAAAATATCAATTGACAATGAGATTCCCAATGTCTTTTATATGAAACTTATTATTAACAATAAATAAGTTAATTAGATCTTAATTGTTAATAGTTTTATCTTGTTACTTAAAATTTAGTTACCACTTTTATTAGTATCTTAAATATAATAAGAATTATTTATCATATATAAAATCAAAATTGTTTTTGATTTACCTAACCCACACTTGCATTTAATTGTTTTATCAAATAATATTAAATTGAACCATCATATTTTTATACAAATATACTAAACTATTTTACTTTTTATCTAAGCATTGATTGTAAGTATGTATGTATGTATAAGGTCTTTTAAGAAATTATAACTATAGATAACTTAAAAATCATTTAAAATAAATAACAAAATTTGGTCATGGTCGAGTGAACTTGTCACCATAGGCTCAAAATATTTAAGAAAAATTATAACCTTTGATCACGATCAATGTGAAATTTGTGACTAAATGTCATTAAAAAATATTGTATAGTCACGATTCACAAAAAAACATGACTAAAACACTCCTTCATTACATCTTATGTCACGATTGATAAAATCACCGTGACTAAAAATATTGGCGCTAGAATTTCCCTCCATCAAATATACATATAGTCATAGTGTCAAATAAAGTCATGACTAAAATACCTTCTTGGCTGACAGTTGATAAAATGATCATGACTCAAAATATTGGCACCAAATTATCCCTCCATTTTTTCCCCCGAAAAGTTGATAAACATATATAGTCACGATGTTATCATGGCCGTGACAAAATGATATCTTTTGGTGACGAGATTTTGTGACCATGACTAAATAATCATCATTAAAAACCTTTTTTTTTTTTTTTTTTTTTTTGTAGTGAGTTGGAAAAAAAGAAATAAAAATTCTAAACCCTTTTCTATAGCGAGTCTTCATTGCTTAGTCTAATTGTTTAATTTTTTGCCTTCATTATGGGAAGATGTTTTTTCCCTTCTATTGTAATCTTTCTCTTTTGAGAGATATGGAAAATGAGTTTAAAAAGGATTTGAAGAAAGCTTTGAAGGACAACAATAGATGATTATTCAAGGGGATAACCTAAATATGTAGATCATTATAGGGAAACCCAATAGAATTAATTTCCTTAAATGCTATTTTTCTCCAAAATGGTAAATTAGGAGCAAGAAGAAGATAGTATATCTTTTGAGCGCTATTAAGGAGCCAAAGCTCATTGATCCAATTTATGATATTTTGGATTATGAAAGTTCAATTTTTATGTTGTGGCTTCTTAACTTGATTATGCCTAAAATTGGAAAGACATTTACAATTAAAAAAGTAGAGTGAGAGGTAATGATACAAGCTTATTCAAATGTTAGCTATTTTTCTCAGGTTTTTGAGTTAAACAACCATATTTGGGACAACAGAGAATGAGACTTTCCCATGACTACATACTATACTAAAGTGCAAATCCTATGGCAAGAATTTGATCATTATCAATACTTTGAGATGGAGTTAGTTACAGATAATCCTAAGCAAAATAAGTTGATAGAACAAGAGCATATATTTGACTTTATTTTTATTTATTTATTTTTTTTTCTGCAAACCTAAATCCAAAACATGATCTAATAGGAGATTAGATCATTAGAAGAGATACCAGTCCATCTCTAAGGAAAGTGTATGCTTGAGTTTAAAGTGAAAAAAAAATAAAAAATAGGACAATCATGATGGCACCCTTAATCCAAGAAGTTTTTGCATTGAAGATTGTCAATGATAGTACTTTGTTCAATTCATTTATGACTAAACAAAGAAAAAGAAAAGCAAAGATAAAGATGATTTATGGTGTTATTATTTTAAGAAACTAAGGCATACTAGAGATAAGTGATGGAAGTTGCATTGCAAACCTTAAAATAGAAAAAAATGGATTGACGAGCAATAAAACATGTGATCAAATCTAGTAGGTGAATATATTTCTATATTTGTATGCCTCAATTTTCTTTTAAGTGTCATCAAGTTCAATTTGGTGTTTTCAATAGTCAATGAACACCATTATAGTACTTGTTTACCATATATCAAGTCCCCTTGTTATGGATTATAGAATTGATCTTGTGTTGGAGAATTGGCTTTGCATATATGATTTCACTATTAAGCAAAACAAGAAGAGATTTTTGTTGTGTTGTTTTTGGTTGATAGCTTTCCAAGTAACAATTTGATTACCAACCTGATTACTAATTAATTGAAGCAATGGTTTAAGAAGGAGCATAATATGGAAAATTAATATAATAGATACCTCAATTTAGAAGGGATACAATGCATGCAACTTTCTATTTGGCTCAACTCATTTTTCAACTTGTTGATATCTACTTCCACTAAAAGTAAAAAGTGTAATTTCACATTATGCATTTTGTGATGAAGAGCAAACATTTTGTAAGCATTTTACATTGGTACTTTGTGGGAAATTTTTTTTTGTAATTGCCACCAATGGATACCTATGTTTGGACACATCTCTTCTTCATTTTTCTTTTTAGAAAAAATTATAAAGACAAGGTCTTGTTGGAAGAGTATATATTAATTTGAGAATTATAAACTACCATCCTAAATAAATTGGTATATATCATTGTGATAAATTCTCATTCTAGTGCTTGGTTATGTAATTTTATATACATATATTTTATTTAAAAATTATTATTTTTAAAAAAAGAGTTATGGTTGTAGTCAAACTAATTATTCATCTACATGGATTAACTCTATAGTTGTGGTTAAAATGCAACCACTATTAAGTGTTCTCTGTTCTAACACTATAACACCTTTTTCTATGGTCACTACTAAAAGTGTGACTAAAAGACTCTTACAAAGATATGTTATTATAGTTATATCCCATGAACTTTTGGTGGTCGGAGTTACAACACCATGACTATATCACAAATTTTTGGATGTAGGAATTACATTACCATGCCTATATATATCACAACTATATGTGATGGGGGAATTATATAAGGCCTTGACTACATCTTTGTTTACACCACCTATACTAACGCTTTGTCACAAGACTCATAACCATTTTTGACTACAAGAATATGACATAGTAACATTGATGTTTGCTTTTAGTTGTGGTTTCTAGCTAACGACAAACTCAATGACAATTTATCTTTAGAATCCCTAAATTTATTCTCTTGATCCTTTGATCCATTAAGTACTTTATTAGAGGACATAAGTTGACTTCATTACTATCTTGTCAAGCATATATTCCTTAATCACCAAGAACACTAATGATATGGTTGTTTTGATGTAGTTTGAAGAAGATAAATTAATCAAATGTGTTCAAAATGGTCGAAGGCCCATAAATAGTTCAAGATGCAATAATAGGAACTTTGAGAAGTTCCATTGAATGACTTCAATAAAAAGTAGAGAAAAGGTTGCCAAACTTTCACAACCATAAGTCTACTTTTATGCACACATATGTACCATTTACAATATTCTCTACAACAAATTATTTTATCCCAAAGAATTTAGGAAGAATATAGAAGATTTATGTAGATTTTTTGTGAAGTTTTAAGTAAAACCCTAAAGAGAACTCGTTCCTAACTTGATATGAGAATGACTTACATAAAGCTCTTATTATCCCTTGATTATGATAGTAACAAATATTCAACACTAAAAGAACCTTTGCAAACTCTTGAAATATGTGCTATGTTCACACTACAAGAAAAAAGTGAAATAATGACGCTTTTTAAGCATCAAGAAAGGTAAAAGATGACACTTCCCTAAAGTGTCATCTCCGCCCCTGTCATTAAATGTTACAATTAACAATGACACTTTTAGGAAGCATCATCTTTATTAATGCTTTCAATGGCGCTTTAAGAAGTGTCATCCTTGAATAATGTCAACAATGACACTTGTGGAAGTGTCATATTTGAGCATTTTTATTGAAATAATTTGTATAAAATTACCATTCTTGACACTTATGCGAATGCCATCTTTGATTTAATTTTATTAATGACACTTTTAAAAATGTCTTCTTTGTTTCATGTTAACAATGATGCTTATAAAAGCATCATCTTTGAACAATTTCTATTAAAAAATAATATTTTGATTCCATTATTAAAATAATTGATTTTTTATATAATTAAATTTAAAAAACAATTACAACCTATAAAATAAAATCGAATTTTATTAATTAAAATATATCCAAATATTGATAGACATGAACCTAGTTTAAACAATTAATGTAACCACCTCTATATATTAATTACACATAAACTTATTAATTATATCAAAATATTTCAATAAGAATTTCTAATTCTAACATAAGAACAAACATTGGTATCAAGACTACTAAAATAAACCATAATCTTTAAAAGCATAGCTCAACCTCCTAATGAGTTCACTGATGTAATCTTCATGGTTTTTTACTTCGCCTTCTTTAACACAATGGTTTCTCTTCTTTTAGCAAACAAGTTTCCTTTGTAACCTGTTAATAAAAATAAGGAAGAGTAGAAAACATCTAAATTATATATACATACAATAAATAATAAGCATAAATGAAAGTATAACTTTCACAAAATTAATTTAGGTTATCAAGTTTGCTTACATGAATTAGCCTCTTATATGCATGGATTGTGCTCCTTTCAATTCATTATAAGAAAAAAAATTATATTATGAAGTGTTTTCGAAATAAAATATAAAAAATTATTCTAATGTAGATAAAAAGCTCTCTATTGTCATCTCTATGTTGCACCTTTAAAGCATTACTTCAAAAAAGACAGCATAAAGAATTCATCAAAGTAAAACTAGACATACAAAATATTTCATTAAGGAGACCAATGAGTTGAAACTAAATAAATAAATTCATACTCTATCAACAAAATACCTTAACTACAATTTCAACTAACATATTATGCTTTCCCCAAAATAATGAAAAAAATGAACTTCAATTTTTTTAAAAAAAGTTTGATTTTTTATTCAACAACATAGAAGAAATAAATTTTGTTTTTATGAGATAAAATATTGTATTTTTAGTATAAATTAATAGTTAAATTAAATCTTTAATAAACTCATAGACTCTAAGTGAATAAATATATATTAAATGCTTATTATAAAGTGTATTGAATACAAGAATAAGTCCTATAATGTACAATAAAAAAAAAAAATATCAAGGTCCAAACACGATGAAAACCATCATGTTATCACTATGTTATGATCAAAATTTTATTTTTAATTTTATTTTATTTAACTAGTTTTTATTTTTTTCCAGTTCCTTTGATTTTTATTTATTTTGATAATAAGAGGAGCTTGTAATTTACTTAGATGAGGTATGATAAAAATCCTAAGAAGTATAGACTTATTTTTATATTTTATTTCAACAAACCCACAAAACATGACATTGCTTGATTTAAGATATCATAAAAATCTTACGTAATTATAAAAGTAAATAATTAAATTATAAAGTTATAGTACAAATAGAATTCTATCTTACTAGCGGTTAACCCCTTACTCCTAGTTGTCACAATCATTACCTCCTATTCTTGTTCTCATATAGAATGATAGCATTGTTTTTTTTTTTTCCTATATCCTTGATAGAAGACCATTGTCTAATTAGTGCAACTCATTGCACTAAATATTATGTAGATATATTATTGAAAAATATTGAAAGTTGGATCTCTTGTTTATTAATATTATAAAAAAATATTTTAGAAAAGATAGAAAAATACAAACATGTTGAGGAGAACACAAATTTATGAACCCATATATAGAATAGTCAAACTTTTGTATTTCCCTACTGGTATTAGTAGTGGTCAATAATAAGCCATCTAGAGTAACTTTTGGCAATAATTTGATTAATATTTAATACCTAAAACAAAACAAGAACAAGGGATAGTAAGAAGTCAAACCTTAACATGCACCTCTTCTATGTAGAGGCTACTAATAGGCAATGGAGAAGCAACTACTATTATGATGTTATAACAGCTTGGGAGATTTATACTCATTTAAATTTTAATAAGCTAACTACACCATGTAATATAATAGTCAATAAGGAAAATACAACCGACATAATGAAAATAATTAAGAAACCCAATCACAATACTAAATATTAACCAAATATATATTCAACCTAAAAGTTCAAGAAGTAGTTGAATGTTTTTATGAAATAAATGATAGAGCAGTCATGCAATTTTAATAAATTTATTCAAGATCTAAGGAGAAATTAAAAAAATAAATAAATTGTGATTTAGGCTTTGTGATTCAGCATTGAGGAATGGTAAATTAGGAGCAATAGAATTAGATCAATCAGAAGAGAATAGCCAAAGAAATTTCAAAAATAATAAAAATAGTAACAAGAGTTTAATTGTACTCACTTTTCATCACATACTTAGATGGTGGAGTAGAACACTCTGTCCCTTGCTATCTTTCACTATTTCTTTCTCTCTCCCTTCCAAGATAGGAAGAGAAGAGTGATCTATAAATAGATAGAAAATTATATTAAAAAAGAATAATTATAATTAATAAATGGAAACATGAAGAAGAGAGATAAGATGTTGTGACGGTGTCTAATATTTCTATTAACATTCAACTAAAATTAAAATTTAGGATAGAAAAAAAACATGGAAAATCAATCACCAACATTGTCAAATTCCTAAGCCAAAATTATTGTTGGTATAGTTTAAGTTAGTATTTTGAATCTTTAAGGCCCATTCATCTCCTACATCATTAAAACAAGCCAAATAATTGTTGCAACCCCCAAATTAAGAAATAGAGAAAAACATCAATTTGTTAAAGTTAATGGAAATTTAATTTGAATTCTTCATTAGTTAAAAAAAAAAAAAAATCTTTACGAGTAATATATTTCCAAATATGATATAACATCCAAAAATTAAAAGTGACAAATCAGAATACCCCAAAAAAATAAGAGGATAAATGAAACATGACATAAACATTAACTAACCCAAAATAAATATTCAACAAGATGAAAATTTAACTAAGAAAAATTAGCAAGGAAAAAGGAGAAGGTAGTTGGGTTGAGAATGGTGACTCTTTATTATACTATGAAAGCAACAATGAATCAACTTCTTCACAAGCATGATGATGTTGAGAAAAAAGTATCTCAAGTTTTGACTTTAAAATTTGAAAGAAAAGCAATTAGCTATGAACATTAAGTTGGGTTTAATCATACTTAATATTATAACCATGAAATTATTATAACTAAGGCAATAGAACTTACTTTTTATTTGGAGTTAGATTTTTCCAACCTTAATATTTGGAATGAGAAAAAATGGTGTTAGAGATTAGAGGAGTTGAAACAAGGAGCAAATTATTCTCAATAACTCTTAAAGAACCTCATCAGAGTACAAGTTTGAAGAATGAAAGCTTTAAGAAAGGATTTGGATTAGTACAATGCATAGTTTTAAAAGGCTCAAGGCGCACCAAGGCGCAAAGTAGTCCTGGAGCCTGAGGCGCAAGGCGCACATAAGGCGCGGGCTTTAGTGAAGTGAGGCGCACCTTAATTTACATATATATTTTTATATAATATAATCAAATTTAACAATCATTTATTTGTCCTAAACACATAAATCATTAAATATCATCCAAAACTTCAATTTAAGCAACAAAAAACAGAAAAATAAAGAACTCCAAGCATAAAAACATATCCAAATCCATATTGCTAATAACCTAATGCATATCCAAATCCAAAGTTTCCAAACCAAAAGGTCCAAAACATGAAATCTGTCTACAATTCAAAAGCATAATTAAAAAACACTTAAATAACAACTTTGTCCACAATAAGCAATCATCACTCCTCCTCTAAATCAACAAAATCATCTTTATCATCATTTTCATCACCACATTTGTAGCCTTCCCCATCTTCTTCATCTGCTGAATCAACCATGTCTCCATCTTCATCTTCATCTATTAGTGAATGAGAAGGCAAAGTTCTAGAACTAGAAGCTATGCCCCTCGTTGGTGGTATTATGCTTGAGCTTGCTCTTGCTCTAGCTCTAGTATCAAACCTAGCCTCCTCAGCTCCACTAGCTCTAGCAACATCACCCCATGTCAAATTATCATCATCAAATACAAAATCATCTTGTGCACCTCCATGAGAATCCTCATCTTCCATTCTTCCTATCAACCATTCATTGCTATCATCTATATCTTTCAAAGAAATTGGGTCAATGGTGCTACGTTCATTGTATCTTCTCTTCAAGGCTCGATTATACTTAACATATACCAAATCATTCAAGCGTTGATGATCTAGCCTATTTCTCCTCTTGCTATGAATCTGCAAAAATTCATAAGCTCATAAATATATTTTAAAGTTTTAACTTTTAAGTTACATTCAAAACTGTATTAGACTATTACTTGTAATTATTTTGGTCACTTACATTTTCAAAGATGCTTCAATTCCGTTCACAACCTGATGCACTGCATGTTAAGTTGAGGACTTTCATTGCAAACCTTTGCAAATTTGGAGCTGAAGCTCCATATGCAGCCCACCATTCAGCTGTAGTATATATATTAACAATTTAGTGAAACAATTCACTTATTTTAGCAAAAATAAAATCTAATCATTTAAATAAACAAAACTAAATAACTAACCTGGTGCTCTAGTCTTCCTTATCCTAATAGCTAACTCATTCCCGAATAGTCCTTGAGCATTTGTGTACAAACTCACTTCGGCCACAACTTTTTCTTGCTTAGCAGGGTCCCTTGTTAGCCTTAAGATGCATTTATACAAATCATTCATAATCTCTGCATCATGCTCTATTTCTGGTTTATCATAGAAGAATTCCGAGTTCAAAAAGTACCCTGCTGCATGCAAAGGCCGATGAAGCTGAATCTCCCACCTCTTATCAATGATGTTGAAGATTTCTTTGTACTTCTCTTCATTTCCATTAAAACTTCTCACAATTGTATCCTTAGCTCTATTCATGGCCTCATAGATATATCCCATTGGAGCTTTTTTTTCACCATCAACCAAACGAAGCACACGAACTAGGGGACCAGAAACCTTTAAGCAAAACACAATAGTGTTCCAAAATGAAGGCATTAGAACTATATTGCCTATAGTTTTCCCCTTCTGCTCGTTTGCCCATTTACTATCTGACCAATCTGAGCTTGTAAACATCTTCCTCAAGTTGTTTTTTTGTTCATGCAATCGCGATAATGTGATGAAAGCAGTTGCAAACCGAGTCTTAGCAGGCCTAAGCAATTCCCTTTGTCCAGTAAACCGCCTCATCATGTTGAGTAGCCCTGAGCGATTATAAATATACCCATTTAGTGATATAGCCCTCTCCAATGTCCTCTTGATGTTTGGTAACTTTCCAATATCTTCCAACATCAAGTCAAGGCAATGTGCAGCACATGGTGTCCAATACAAATGTGGGCGCTTTAATTCCAACAACCTCCCTATGTGACATTGTAGATAATAAATTTACATAAGTTCTCAAGATAAATAATTCAAAATTTAAAAGTAAATAAAAATTTAAGAAATAGTATTTATTACCTGCCATCACATAACTTGAGTGATTATCTGTTATAACTTGAATGACATTCTCCTCACCAACTTGCTCTACCCATTTGTCAAGTAACTCAAACATCTTTTCTCCCGTCTTAATCATTGAAGAAGCATCAATGGATTGCATGAACATGGTTCCCTTTGAGCAATTAACCAAAAAGTTCACCTAAGTTCTCTCTTTCCTATCGGTCCATCCATCCGACATAATTGAACATCCATTTTTTCCCCATTCCACCATATGATCTTTCATCAAATCTTTTGTGAGAGCCAATTCTTTCTTAAGGTTAGTAACTCTTACCTCATGAAGAGTTGGTCCCTTCATACCCACACCATATTGCCTAATAGCCTCAATCATTGGTTGGAAACTCGGATATGTGACTGCATTAAATGGAATAGCAGCCTCATACATCCACCTTGTGATAAGCATACAAGCTCTTTCTCTTGCTTCCTTTTTGTAGGCATCATTGATGGTAGTTTGATTCATCCTCCCACTCTTTCGATTTTGAACAACCATCTCTGCATCACGAGTGAAAAAATGATCCATAGGACCTTTTTGTCTTGGTTTTTTTGAAGAAAACATCCGACCACCACGTCCTCCTCGGTTACTACCTCCACTAGAAATGTTGGTGACATTCATTCTACTATTAATCTCCTCACCAAAATCTTCATCTTCCAAACCAAACAAATCTTCATTAACATCTTCGCTCCCCATATGCATTTGATCTTTTTGATTTTTCTTGGAACTCATGTACCCTTCCATTTCTTCTCTAACATGTTCCGGACATTTTCTACACTTTTTGGCATTTCTATATCCACCAACAAGATGTTGTTTGTGTCTATATATGCCTCCTTTGGTTACTTTATCGCAAAAAATGCATATGATGGTGTTTAAATCCTTTTCATTAATCAAACGAGCATATTTCCATCCGGGATCTCTTCTTCCACTTGCACTAGAGTCCACTTGAGTTTCACTATCATTTTCCATCTTGCAAACAAATTATCTATACTACAATAAAATAATTATAATTAAAATAAGAAAAAAAATTTGAAAAAAAAAATGTATATCATCACATTAACAAAAAATATGCATATCATTATTTTTTGCTTATTTATTTGTATTTTGGAAAATTTTCATGTCAAAATAAAATATTTATATTTAAAAAAAAAAATTTGCCAATGAGTGTTATGAGTTATTGAGTCATAAGAATAGAAAAAAATGGAGAAAAGCGAAGAAAAGAAAAAAATACCGAGGTCTTGGAAGGTACGTGACTCTTTTCCCTCTATTTTTCTCCTTTTTTTCCCCTATTTTTCTTCCTCTTCTTCTTCTTCTTCACTTCTCCACGCACGGCTGAGGGTTAGGGCACGAATGGGGGGTGATTCGGGGTGAAAAACACCAGAAAAGGGGGCTGGAGAGGAAAACAGGTCCAAAACGACGTCGTTTTGGCCTGTTTTTTTTTTTTTTAAAGAAACAGGGTCCAAAACGACGTCGTTTTGGTCCCTGTTCTTTTAAAAGAATAGGCTCAAAACGACGTCGTTTTGGCCTTTTGAATTTAAATCCAAAACGACATCGTTTTGAACCCTGTTCTTTTAAAAGAACAGGGACCAAAACGACGTCGTTTTGGACCCAAAATTAAAAAAAAAATTAGGGCTCCCCCAGCCCTCTGCAACCCGATGCCAGAAGAAGAAGAAGAAGAAGAAGAAGAAGAAAAAGGAGGAGGAGGAGGAGATGGAGGGATCGGAGGGCGTACCTGGCTGGAGGCGCGTCAGGCGGCCGCGTCGCGCCTTGCCGGAGGCGAGCGCCTTGCGCGCTTAAGCGGCGCCTTCCTGAAGGGGCGTCGTCTGCCTTCAGGCGAGGCACCGGAGGGTGGCGTCGCGCCGCCCCGAGCCTAGGCGCGCCTTAAGCGCGCCTTTCACAACTATGGTACAATGTAAGGATCCAGACACATTTAAAGCTTTAAAGAAGATTGGCCAATTAAGTAAATGCGATTTATAGTTATTAGGTTAATGCAAATGAGCTAGTTGGGCACTTACTTGGTTGGGAAAGTGATGAAAAGTATGACTCCTAGTTGGGTAATTACTTGGTTATTTAGGAAAAAACTTAATTTTTAATAAAATAAATAAATAGTTTTTGTGAGATTTTATATGAAACTTGAGAAATAGTAAGAAAAAGAAAATAAATAATACAAAGGCAATTTAATTTTCTATTTAGTTGGTTTCAAAGATATAAAGAAAAATGGAATAGAATAAAATTTTTGAGAATTTATACAATTTTAGAGGAAGAAAATTGGAGGATTGTGGTAGAAAAATAAGAATTTAATTTAAATTTTTATTATATTTTTCTTCCCTTCTTTAATTTCATTTTCATGTTTTTTTTCTCCTTATACTTGGTTCAAATTTTTTGTGAACTAAATCTAAGCATAAAAGTTTGTTGATATATATATATATATATATATATATAGTTTGGTAAGGGGTCATTATAAACTCATGGCAAAATTGTTCAAAGGCTAAAAAGAGTCATTGATGAGATGACCTTAGAATCTCATAATAATGTTTGTGAAGGCATAAAAAACTCTTGATGATGCCCTAGTTGTGAAAGAGTATATCAATTCTAGAAATAAAGAATTTGAGAGAGGTGGGTGGCTCGCAAAATTTTGTTTTTATAAGCAAGAAAAATTACATTAATGGCATCTAACAAAAAATGCAACAAAGTAAACAACTAGGATAGATTTCCTGTTATTGGTTTGGATGAGATGCATTTTAGACAAAAATAGTTAAGTTAGATTAGATTTTCCTTCCTTTTCAGAATCACCCACAATAGTAGCAAGAGAGCCTAAGACCTTTTGACTAGGGTAGAAAGTATAGGTCATTGGATCAAAAATTCTGAAACAGGAAGATTTAGGAGAATTTCTAATGAAATTTAGGATATGTAGTGTCTATTCAGAGAAAAATAATAGGTAGTGTTGGTGTAGCTCATTGGAGAAAATGGGAGAAGGAAAAATGATAGAGAATTTCAGTTGTAATTTATATATGAAAAAACTAATCACAAAAAGTTACAAAAGTTGCACCTAGAAGGTTTGAAGATTGACTTGGACTTGGATGCTCATTAAGGTCACTAGAGAAGTTCATCATATGGCAATAAGCCAAAATTTCAATGAGCATATCTAAATTAAATAATATGATTTCCCAATTAAATTTTAACCCTTTGCCTTGGCTTATTAGAATTCATTTCATTATAGTACTTTGGAAACAAGCAAGTTGGTGGATTTGATCTATAAAATGAAATCCACAAAGCCTCTTTGCATCGGTGTTCACAAGAATGATCTAAAGATTGGGATGACTTGCTAGCTTTGCTCTAACATTTCTGTTTCCTTCTAGGAATCTCAAGTAGGATTGAAAATCAAAATTCTTAAATAACTATATCAACCATTGTTTGCTATTAGAAAAATCAGCACTACTAATAAGGTAACACATCACAAGATTCCATCTATATATACTAATAAGGTCACTCACATATATTATACTTTAGATATAATCTTCATTAACATTGGAGAAGTGGGAGTGCATCACCTGAATTCGAGATCAAGCCTTCTACAGCAATCTTAGAACTTCATAAGCTCCACTGAAGGAGTAGAAAACCTGTTACACCTTGAGACCTACAGGAGGCAAAGGCAATAAATGTTTAATCAGGGCATGGTCCATGCATTGGAATCATGAGGTTATGGGTCAAATACCAGAATTTTTATCTGCATCTTAGGCTTGATAAATGGGATTCATTGAAGTGTTTTCCTAAAGGTCAAATACCAACATAGTCCCACTAATTTGTCTTATTTTTTCTTCATTCAGTCCAAACTATTTATTATAGGATACAAGTGATTCAAGCCCCTTATTCTTATGCTTCTTCACCACCATAGAAAAAATACCAACTATTTTATCTTATTTTTATATATAAAGAGAATAGAAGCAATCTCAACAACACCACACATATTCTAATAAACATTCACATCAATTATAAGCCTTTTGGCAAAAATCAAAACTGATTATTTCAATGTTTAACAAGAAAAATGTAAGGAAAAAATGGTTGTAGATCTCCAAATTGTGATAGTTTCTCAAAAAATTGAAACTTAAATAGGGCTCCAACCTATCTCTTAATCCCAAATCTCATATATCTAAAGAAATCCATCCATAAGAGACTAGATAAAGAACAAGTAAAAGAAAATTAGAAATAATTCCATTATGTTTCCTGTTTTATGCATTTTTGAGGTGTTGGGAATCAACATTGAAATGGGAATTTTACCTTGTGATTATTGTCACATTCTAGAACACCTAACTTATATTTTCCTCTTTAAGAAAGCATTGTAATTGTGTTCTTTTTATTTCTTGCCACCTAATTCAAAGAATAGTTTTTCAGATTTTATATAAATAATTAATGCCTAATTTCTAGATAGTTTCATTAGTATAGTTGAATGGCATTCTTTTAGCATGGAGCAAAGGTTAATGCTGGAAAATCTTCTACTTAGAATAGATAAACACAAGAAAGAGAATCATATTTTGAATGACATTAATAAGTGAAACTATTCAGATAGTTAATTGATGATTAAATATTTCTAGCAAGCATAAAGTAGCAATACCACAAAGGGAAGCCTTCAACTAGATGAATAACTCTCAAGGAGGCTCTGTTCCAGATACTATGCACAAAATTGCAACCCAAATTAGCTTTAAAAAGATAAAGAGAGAAAAACAGCAGTTCAATGGGAAAAACAACATGTGAATTTACCAATAAAAAAGGCTCCATCGTATACCATACAAGACTTACCAAACATTCCTTTTACTTATTGACATAGAAGATAAATCAGCAACAGAACTGCAACACCCCCAATTAAGTTGGAAACTTGGGAATTCAAGTCAAGAATCATGATACAAGTAGGAATTGCCACTATAGTGATGACAGAAATTTGATACATTTTCAAATCCTACAAGGTTCTTATACATGCAGAGGATTATTCATCCATAAAAATATGAAAATTTGCAACTTTGTTTCCACAAAAATGCAAAAACTCATTCCAAACAGCCAACCCTTCAAGTCACAAATTCACAATCCACGGAGTCCTAATTTCTGAAATCTTTCCAATTAAATATTTTCACTTTTGCTAAAAAAAATTTACTTTTGCTAAAACTTTTTACCTTTCACAATAAGATTTCTAATTTCCATGCCTATGCTACCTCCAGTGACCATCATCTCCATAAAGTTTCATTTTCTTCCAATCCATGGACTCCGCTATCTAGATGATCCTTTGATTCGACCTACATACATTGACCCCCAAAATAAATCTTCCTAACCAGATGTAGATCAGATTCGAGTTGGTCTAAGAACAGAAACCTTCACATTTTCTGGCTGCTTCACAGGGGAGATCGGAGCAGGATTTTGAAAATGAAAACCCCCAAACAGCTCTGGTTACTCACCAATTACACGTCGTTGTTTCACGATGTGATATATCACCCCAAAATTGTCTCCCACCTCACTTTTGATTTCGTTGCCACTCAAATCTATGAGATTTCATTACTGACAAGTTAAGAATAGTTGTAGATTAGAGTCTGAATATAGTACTCTTCCAAAGGTTAAGGTTTTTCAGTAGAGAAAGAGAAGGCTTAGGGTTTTCAACGAGAATGAAGGCTTAGGGTTTTTTATGCTCTCAGGGTTTAGGTCTTTGAAGGGTTTTGATACTCACAAGTGGTCTTCTAAGGCTTGTTGGGGTGCTAAATTTGTCTTTTGGCGGGTGCAACAAATCATATAAAGGTAATGGGAAATATATTACATACTATGTAAGAAAGAAAATGACGCTTTTTAGTGCTAAGGACGCCTATTGAAATTTGTATACAATGATGCTTAAAATAAGTGCCAATGTCTTTAAACTTTTACAGTTCAATGACGGTTATAGAGGTGTCGTAGTAAACAAGCGTCAACATTTTGGTATATCTAACTAAATAATGACGCTTTTTCAAAAGCATCAAGGATAAGAGTGTCCTTGTTTTGTTTTTTTGTAGTAGTGTCATTTTTATTGTTATTTATCATTACTTTAATGAATGTGATACAAAATAGGCAACTTTACCAATTTTAGGCTTCCTCTCTCTCAAAGACAAACTTTTATCTTTTATAGACTAGTTCCTATTGGTTCCAAACAAGCAATTTTTATGAAAAATGTTCACAATGTTAAACACTTCCACCTTTCTCTTGGTGATTGAGGTCCCCCTTGTAGGGCTGCTAATTAGGTATCATAATCCAATAGCCTTACCAATTTTAGGCTTCCTTTCCCTCAAAGACCAGTATTTCTCTTTTATAGACTAGTTCCCATTGGTTCCAAACAAACAATTTTTGTGAATAATGTTCACAATATTAAATACTTCCACTTTTCTGTTGGGAACTAAAGTCCCTCCATGTAGGGCTGCTAATTGTGTATCATAATCCAAGTCTAACTTTTGCTTATAAAAAAAAAAACATTATCATCTTTTAAGGCTATGTTTGGTTTGATGGATTAGATGGTGGGGATAGGATATAGATATCCTAGGATATTATTTCCCTGAGATATCTTATCCTATGCTAATGTTTAGTTGTATCAAGGAATTAAAGACTGGATAGGAAAACATATTCTATTCCAATGTTAGGTTGCTTAATATAAGGATTGGATACAAACATAATATTTTTTTAATATTTCAATTACATCGTTCTATTTTTTTATATTTGTAATATTATCCTTTTAAATGTAGATGAAAATTATACTATATTTAATTTAAAATATATTCAAGCATGAAATTCTATATAGCTCGAGAGATTATACACTATTTTTTGTATATAAATAATAATTGTATATCAAATCAATGGTAAAAAAATAACATATTAATCAATTAATCAAATTCCAACCATTCATGTATATAATCAAGTGATCTACTAGCATGGTCACTCATTCATTATGTTGCTTAATATATTTTCCTAGAATCATATTAACATTGCACAACCTTGAAGCCAAATTGTCACTAAAATTACTTCTCTTTCTTACGTGTAATGTCATTGTATTTGATGTTAAACCATTAGTTTCATCCAATATAGATATTCCTATTAGCTTCTTCAACATATAACTTTTCAGCAACATCTGGTGGTGTCTTAACTCCTCTATTGCACGATCATTTTCAAAAATTAATAGATGCTCATCATAGAAAGGAAATGACTTGTTTCTCATTTCTTTAGCTTTAGGATTCCTCTACATTCATATCAAATTAATATCATCCATATGATGATAATAAATAAAAACTACATGTACAAATTGACATAGATAAAATGAAGTAAACAAACACATTAAATAATTACCTACAAATATGATTCCCATATGTCATCCCCACATATTTCAATACATTTTTTTGTGATTCATTCCACCCAAATCCACTTTGGCTAATCATGTCAACAATGATATTATAGTGTTTTTTCAATGTGTTAATTTTTTTTACTAAATATGCAAGACAACTTTGATGTTGGATTTAAGACAAAATATTGTCATTTTCTTTTCTAAAATAATTGTATAGCTCGATTTAAATGTATAATGATTGCATTTATATCCAAAGTTGTACAACTCTTTAAGTGCTTCAACTAGTGTAACATCTTCATCTTTTGTCCACAATCGACTATCTCTAGTCTTGCCTTACTCTTTGGGTTGAAAACTTGATGCATTTTTCATTCCTTCTTTATGTCATATAACAAATAATATTTTAAACACTTAAAAAACGAACATATATCATTATACTATTACTTTTTCCTATTTTATGCAAATAGTTCAACACAACATCTATTCCCACAAAAAAATAAAAATAAATAAAAATGGAAGAAACCTAAAAACAATGTCAACAAAAGATCTTATGTCACTAAAGAATAAAACATAATATCATATCTCTTAAACAAAAATAAAAAAATAAAAAAGAAAAGAAAATTTAAGATATTTTGACAAATTAGAACTTTGTTTGTGTATAATACAAGGTGAAACTCTAATATTATCCATATTTCAACCTAATATTATCCATGTTTCAATTAAACATGACAAGTCTCTTCAATATCAAAGACAAGATGATTGAAGGTACACAATAATAATTTCAAAAATCAAAGTGAAAACAATATTTAAATTCAAACAAAACACTTAAAATAAATACTTTCTCATTCTACCCCTCTATTTCCTCTCCACTCATTTAACATTTGCATTATTGATTTAGCCCTCCATTGAGACCACTGATTAGATGTTTCTATATTTGTGATGAGCTCATCATACTCTAACTTAAATTACATTTCACTCTCTACTTCAACTTCTTCTAATGGATTTGTTGACATTTATATTTTAATTACATTATGAAGAAGACAACATGTGGTGATTATGTGACTTTATGTTTTTATTGGATAATATAATGGACTCCTTAAAATACCTCAATGCAAGTTAAGCAATCAAAATCATCTTTCAATAACATTTCGTGGTATAGAATGTTTCATGTTAAAGAATTCCTTCGAGGAAGTCGACATATTTCTCTCTCCATTCATTTAAATAATATCTTTATCTTCTAAATGGAACAAACAACACCATTATTTGTATAACATTTACAAGGTAGTAGTAAACATGACAAAAATAATTGAATGTACTATTTTATAATTCAGATAAGTAATTTATACTACTTGATTGATGTACAACATTCTTAATATTACTAGAAGGGAAATTTAACTCATTTCATTTATATGCAACATCTTAAAGCACACTAAAGTTGGTAAGACATAGATAAATTTTATGGCTTATGAACATACTTTTAAAACATTGGTTTTAATGTCACATTTTCTTGAACAATATCTAGGCCTCTCGATATCTGGTATATTCATCCCAATGTATGTTGCATAGTCTTCCCAACTCAATTATGAACATACTCCTAAAACATTGGTAGTAATGTCGCATTTTCTAAAACAATATCTAGGCCTCTTGGTTTCTCGTACATTCATCCTAATGTATGTTGTGTAGCCTTCCCAACTCAATAAAACATAGATAAATTTCATGTCTTATGAACATACTTCTAAAACATTGGTAGCAATGTCACATTTTTTGAAACAATATCTAGGCCTCTTGGTATTTGTTACATTCATCCTAACGTATGTCCCATTTAACGCTCTTAAAAAGCTTTACAACATAAAAATAATTAAGTGAATATTGTTATTCTTTTTATGGAAATTAAAACCTAAATAAATAAAAATAAAAATAAAAACAAAAATAGAAGAAAGCAATATACCTTTAACCACTTCCACCTTTCATAAATGCTATTTTTAGGATGGTTCGAGTTTCTTAAAATACCTTTTCTCTAATCTTAAAATTGCATTAAAGACAACATTAAAATGCTTACTAATTGTCTCCCTATGACACATGAATCAAATTTTCACAACTTGATTCTTTATGTGATAGGCCAAAATATGTAAGAACATTGTAATCTATTCCTCAACACATACGTTTGTTATGTCATGAAGATGATATGTAGAATAGGGAAGAGAGCATAAGGCCTTGAAAGGTACACATGTTCATCCTAAGTTGCTCGATGCAAGTTTTATCATCTGTGTGGATAAGTCATTATAGATTTCTAATTCGTAATCCAAACCTATGCTTTACTCTTTTCTTAAGGACATATTTTTTGTAATATCTCTCTACCATGACATTTATAATTGTTACTATATAACCATTAACATGTTAAACTTCAAGCAGAATAATTAAAACTTCTAAATCCTCATTTGCGTTAGTCAAATCCACAAAATATCAATAAATGTATAAAAAAAACATTAACTAATTTTTCTTAGGAAGAGTATTCTATATAATTTGGGGAAATGCAAAAGAAAAAGATATAAATGGTTTCTTAGCATATATATTTCAGAAGAAGTAATCACTAAAATTGTTGCTAGCTACTTGCTAAAAATTATAACTATTTTTTCTTATTCCAAATTTATTTAAGATAATAGCAAAAGGAAAAAAAGAAAATCATGTACAACCTGAACATGTTAATTAACATATCAAAATCAACAACAACAATAACAATGTGATTACTACTTAAAAAGAGCACATTTTAAATAATAATTCCCATGAGTTTCACATATTTTGAGTAGTAATTATGCCTAAAACACTCAATTAACATGTTGTTGCTCTTGCAAGAGTTACTAACAAGTTTTATGAAGTTTTGGAGTCATTTCAAGGTATGATTTTGATAAATTGGTGACAAAAGAAATGAATCAAATTGAAGAGAACAAATAAAGTTGATGATGATCCAACTGCACAAGGAAGGAAGTAATGCAATTGGTTTGGACCAGGATTTGGAGTTGATTTTAAGGTGGTTGAAGTGGAATCAAGAGAAAGAAATGAAAGAAATGGCAAAAAGGAGTTGAAAAAACTATGTTTTTCAATTTCGCATGAACATGCAAAAAATTCGTACAGTCGTGCGAAATGAGGCAGAATGGGATTTTGGCTGCAACAAAAGGAGAAAAGTGAAAACTGATTTCGCATGACCATGCGAAATTTTCGCACAGTCATGCAAAATGCTCCAGGAAGACAAAAATCGGGCTGAAGACTTTTCTATTTCACACAATCGTGCGAAATTGCTGGAGCTCGTGCGAAACAACATTTTTTTCCAGATTCCTTGATGAAGAAGCTTCCGAAAGACCTCTTAGATGATGCCAAGTGTCCACTTGACCTTGGCCTATAAATAAAGACGTGATTCACTCAGTTTAGGACTTTTCTGGAACTTTTGGAACTTTTAGACTTTTAGACATTTCTAATTGTAGAATTTTCCAAATTTTTTCTCTATAGAATTTTCTACTTTCCTTCATTTTCTCTCATTTTCTCGGTAGTCAAACATGCCTTGTGAGATTAAATCTCCAAGCATGAGTGGCTAAATCACGTTTGTCTTGGAGGAGAGAGGATCTAGAGGCAAGATCTATGGTGAATTAGAGAATTGAGCTTGAATTGCAAAGGTAATTTGATCCAATTGATTGATTAATTGAAATTTGGGGATTTTTCTCTTCAAATTGTCTTGAATGATTACTACAATGCAAGCTAGGTAGATTCGTCAAATTCTTAAAGCTAGATTTGATGAGATTGAATAGTTGCATTGTGTGAATCATTGAGAGATAGTTTAAGATGAATTGAATATATGATTTGAATTGATCTCTTGGATTAAATGACCTAATTTGAAGAGAAATTAGATCTAGACCTAAAGCTAAATCAAAAATCGGTTTAAATGAAAATTTAGGTTTTCAATCTAACTTGATGAAAGGTAGATCTTGACATCTATTCACCATGGAAATTGTTCTCTAGAAAATCCTAATTCCGAGAATTTCATTTTCTATAAATTTTCTTCTATTTTACATTTTATTTTCCTCTCAATTTG
Source organism: Vitis rotundifolia (assembly GCA_030254885.1). Classification (NCBI taxonomy): domain Eukaryota; kingdom Viridiplantae; phylum Streptophyta; class Magnoliopsida; order Vitales; family Vitaceae; genus Vitis; species Vitis rotundifolia. Next base: position 13,746,708 of record CM058152.1, on the reverse strand, counting down.
AAATCATTGTTGTTTTGAATTTTTATCTTGAATTTTCAAATCATTTTCACTTGATCTCAATCATTCCTTTCCCTCTCATTCAAGCCTTGATTACCAAGAATAATCCATCCCTGTGGACGATACCTAAAAGCCGCTATACTACAATAGTTTGTACTAAAATTACATTTTTGATCGGGTACAAGCTGCTATAGAGTAGTGAATTAGGTTATAAATTTTGTTTTTATCCAATAAATGACAAAAATTTGAGCGATCACAATGCAATATAAATATTAAAATTTTTATGTGAATTGACCATTTTACTTTTGATAGAACAGGTGATTAATTTGTCATTTCCCTTGAATTACATGAAATATGAATGAGAACTAAGCATTTATGGGGTATCTCCTACAAAAATGAGACCCATAATCTAGACTATTTTTATGTCAATTTGAACCAAGTTTCATGATTAGATGATGTTGCTAAGTGCCCTATCAATGAAACTTTATAAACCCAATATGCTCTTATTCATATTCATCTCTAGTCTCTACTATGGGCTCTAGAAACAAAGGACATGAGTAGTGATAACACCTATATTATGGGTTTACCTTATGAAACCTTTTCAAGCAAGCTTTGATACCAACATTTCAACATGTCACAATTATGAAGCACTAGCATTTGTCATAGGATAAATCATAAAAAAATTATTTTACTATCTTCTAATCTATCAATGGTGGGTGATTCAATCGGAAAGAAAACAAAGTGGAAAACACAAAAGAAACCTATGCTCTCAACAACCAACTCTCTAGCATATAAAACCCCTAATTTTCCATCCTTTCCTTACACAAAATTATGGTTTTCTACTGAAAATAGACCTTCCAAGATTCAAAGAATACATAATAATTCGTAGAAATAAACATTACAATATGAAAACAACCATAACCCTGACGGTTAAAAAAAAAAAAAAAAAAAAACTTTGCTAAAACGCAATACTTGGCTGAAAAAGAGAAAAAAAAGTAGCCCTTCATTAAGTTCCTAAAAAACCAAGAAAAAGATAACAAAGTTAAACACTCAAACCCATGCCTCAATTTCCTAAAGAAATTATTACTACTTCACTTTCGCCTAATTACTCCTTAAAAAAATAAAACAAAAATAAGTGGTGACTCCAAGTCTTTTTTAAAAAAATCAAAATTTCACCAAATAAATAAAAAACGAGTCATGCCATCGAGTGGGAACACATCGAGAGAAATGCAGGGTTCACACTCTCATATTCAACATATTTGGAGTAAAACCCAAGTTTCTTCTTGTGTGGACTTAAGAAGAGGCTGAGATCAATGCTTGGAATGAATGCCAAGTATTTTTCAGAAGAAGAAAGGTGGTAGTTGAAACTTGAAGGTTTTAGGCAAGTGGTTTGGGAGAGGATGAAAGGCTTGGGCTAGGTAAAACCTTGTACTCAGCTAATTTTTCTTCATATTGGATCATTTGATTATTTGAGATCCATGGTTTTTTATCTCTTTAGAGGTTTTCCATGTTAAAAAAATTAGTCATTGTCTCTTTATTCTATCTTGTCTTTTGGTTTGTATTTCATTAGCTTATGATGTTTTTCATTGAGTTATGTTGATTGTTTAATTGGAATATAAGTTGAAATTTGACTATTGGAGCTTTGTAAGAACAAGATATATTTCATTTTTGTTGATTGATGTCAAGGGGTATGTGAAAATGAGTGTTTGTATTGATGTAATGTCTCATATATAATGTTTGAGGAGTGTTGTTTCATTTGCATGTGACTTGTATTGAATAAAATGTTTGAGAGAGTATTGGTGCATTCATTGTTGCTTGCGATTTTCTTGTTTATTCAGAAGTTTAAAAAAGAAGATCAATTAATAGGAGAAAAATAAGGGAATAGTAAGCATTTGTAAGACACCTCTAATTGTTGCAAAAACACCTATCCACTCCCCCTCTAGGTGTTATCCATAGGTGAGATTCATCTTCATAGGAAACCGTCTACTTCTCATTCTCTCTCTTGATTTAGATTTATATTTCTTTTCTTTTTTTGTTAAGTTGTCTTATGCCCTATCTCCAAGAAGAAAGAAAAAAAATGAGTTTATTGAAATGATAAGCCAAAAAGGTTTTAAACAATGGTCATAAAGTAGCGATCCCCATTGCCAACAGAAGAGGAAAGTGAATCTACTAAGCTCATAAGTATGGTATTCATTTTATAAATTTTTGAAATATTTAGGGATGTTATATAGTAGTGTTTGATTAGGGTTAAGTTTGTTACTTGATGTTGTTAAAAATGTGGGAACTACTGAAGTGTGGTCAAAATAATGAATAACATATTTATAATTTTTTTTTAGTTTTATCCATTTTTGTTGGTCATGTATTTAAAGTGAGTTAGATATATAACATTTCCACGTAGTGACATTTAATTAGGGATAAGTTTTTAGAGAATTTATGAATTTTTAGATATTTTTAGAATATTTAAGGATGTTATATATGCAGAAATTCTACCATCTTGAAGACCTACAAAGGAATCTTACCATAAAAAATTATTCTTTTGGTTCAATGAATAATTGAATTTTGGTGGAGATTTTCTTTTTCTTTTTGTTGTTTTTTTTTCCATGTTCATGGACTGGATTTTTTCCTACTTCTTTAAATTTCCTTATTTGGACGACTGGTTAATGGAGCTAATAGGTTTTATTTGTTCTCAAATTGCTATTAAGAATGTTTGTTTATTAGGATTTATTGTATGAAATGAGTTCAGTAGCATTGTTGTAGAATAATTAAAGTCATATTAGGATTTCAATCTCCTAATTACAATAATGAAGCAGTTTATTCCTTTGTTAGAATTCCTACATTCTTATGGAATTTCATATTTGTTTGTTCTTTACTAAGCAGGGGAAGATTTGTTACTGATTGATTTTAGTAAGACCTCAGAAGATTCCAACCATGAACTTAGTAAGGCAAATAAACTTTGGAGAGGGCTAAGCTCAACGTTCAGTTTTTTATTGCTTATGATAACCTTCTCTACTAAAAATAAACTTACAGAGGGAGGTTTTGGTTTTAAGGTGAAATTAGCATCACTGAAGTTATGTTTGGTTCTCGGAAAATATTAAGGAAAAAAAATTATTAAGGAAAATGATTTTCTCATGTTTGGTTTTACTATGGAAAATGTGAAAGAAAGTCAAATATATTTAAAATTATTAAGAAATTTATAAATTTTAAAATTATATAATCTTTACATAGAAGAGATAAATAGTGAAAAAAGTTTGAAGTAATATATAAAAATAATTTATTAACTTTAAATTTATTTTTTATTTTTTCTTTTACCTTTCCTTTCTATTTTCATTCAAACTTTCCAATAACCAAACATAGTATACGATGATTTTTTTTCTTAAAAAAAAGCATGTGATCATAAACTTGTTTTATGTTAAAAAATAATATGTTGTCATGAATTTTATTTTGTGGTGAAAAATGACATATTACCACAAGTTTTATTTTATGGAAAAATTATTATTTTTTTCTTTAATTCTAAATTTTATGATTAAAAATAATTGCTCACGGACTTATAGCAACAAACTCATCATAAATAATTTTTTTTCTGAAAAAAATTCTTTTACCATAAAATACTCTCCATTAATCATAAATTAATTTATGGCAAAACCCTACATTTGTTGTAATGTCTCTTAAAAGAGAATGACTACCAGTTTTACTCTACATTTCTCACTCTCTACTTGTACACGACTACTGGTCAGCCTTAACCTCCCTCATTTAGAGCAAAAAGGGACCTTAGGCAACAAAAGAAAAATTTGAAAGCAGCTGTGGAGAAGCCGGTACTAATTGTGGAGAAAGTTGGCAGCAACTGTGGAGAAGGCTGCCAGTTGCTATAAAGAAACTTGGCGACTCGCAAAATGTGAGGTAAACCTTTCAAAAAGTTTAAGGAAAATACAGTAGAAACCACATTAAACCCAAAAATAAGGGATTAGAAAAACTAGGTGAAAGTATGAAATTACAACTTAATATTAAATAGAATCACTTAAGTTAATTTATACACAAAATATGTAACTATTGAGCTTCTATCAAGCTTGACAAATATATTCAACCTTTAGTTTACCAATGGAAGGCTACAAGACCATGACTTCAATACATAGGATATTTTGTTCAAAAGAAACAGATAGAATTATGGAGAGCATTTTTCTTCTATAAATGGAATGGCACAAAGGGGTACGACCTTTTTCAGGGTAACTCCAAACTGCTCTTTCATGTCGAGGCTCTCCGGAGTGATTCCCTGAGGAAGCTTCCAACTGAACGAATGAATAATGGAAGCTAGTACTAAGTGAACCATTCTTAGACCAAGGGGTATGCCTGGGCAGATTCGCTTACCTGCTCCAAATGGTAGGTATTCAAAATCTTGACCTCTAAAATCTATTTTAGAGCCCAAGAATCTTTCAGGAAGGAATGATAACGGATCCTCCCAGTATCCTGGATCTCTTGCAATAGCCCAAATATTCACTAGAACATGACTGTCCTTCGGTATGGTGAAACCACATATTTCTTGTTCATTCTTTGCCTTATATGGTAAGAGAAGAGGAGCAGGCGGATGGAGTCTCATTGTCTCTTTTACAATCGCTTGAAAATATGGCAATCGATCAATATCTGATTCTTTTATACTTTGCCCTGGGCTAATTACCTCACTAAGCTCTATTCGAACCTTTTGCATCACATGTGGATTGCGAAGAAGTTCAGCCATTGCCCACTCGATTGTTACTGAAGAAGTATCACTTCCACCAAAGACTAGTTCCTGTATTTATTTACATATATGTTCATTTTAAGATGCCAACACAAATTTAATCACCTTATCAAAAGCTATACTGGAACTCTATAAAACTCCTAAATATATATTTATGTATATTTGTACGAAGGAAATACAGATCCCTAGCAATTTCTTTCTTTCAATGCTACAAGTGGAACTGCAACTTGTCAGTTGCGAGCAACATAAACTTTAAACCATAAGCCAAGTTCAAGTTGACCTTTGAGCAAGATTGGGTAAGCACATTTGAAGTTGGGGATGGTCTAGAGATGACCATTTCCAACCTTAGCTCAAATTCAAGTTAGACTTAGGCTGAGGCATTAGAGAATTAGCCTTTGTCAATATGCATGCATATAGTCTTATTCAACATTATGCTACTTAATTTATATTTTCCCTTAGTCTTCCACTTTATCTCATAGCTGGTTTAACTTCTTTCATCGCATTGTTTCTGGATCCCTAACATTCTCAATTCGCATGACTTATTCAAATCCCCTCCTTTATTTTCACCTTATCTGAATTCGTCATTCATGTCAACTGTGATAAATCTTTGTGTATGTCTAGGATGATCAACTAGGTCTACTGTTAGTTTTAGAGCAGGTGGAATTTATTTAGGCTCTCCCATTGGGTTAAGATAGTTGACGTGGTTCAGAATTTAACTAAAAGAAAATTCATTTTTCAGCCAGAGGAAGGCTACTTCCACCATTAATCCTGCTGTTACCTACTGTTCAAAGCTACCTTTTTAGCTACAAATTTACCTACTTATGGAATAATAAATGCAGAACACGGCTGTGTCTTACCACAAGCAAAGTCTTGATAGTTTCCGAAGTTAAGTCAGAGCCATCCACTTGGCACTGATCAAGAAGCACATCCAAGAAATCATTCATGCTGGTGGTGGAATTGGAGGCTCTAAGTTTCATGCGTTCCTGGATGATCCCATCAAGTATCTCATGAAGCCTTTTGTAGGATGGAACGGTGCCACGCTTCACGCCTTGCAAGTCCAAACTCCGGAATATGGGAAAATAATCTGAAATGTTGGGCTTCCCAACACCCTCCATAATTCTCCACATCAGCTCCCTGAACTCCTGAGCTGACTCGAATCTTGGATCAACAAGGTCAACGGAGAACATGGTATTTGACATCAAGTTCAAGATGGTGGCTGAGGCGAGATCGGTAATGTGTACCGGTGTTCCCAAAACACAGTGTTTTGTGATGTGTTGGAGGAGTTGGTCCACTTTTTTCTGCCGCAGGTGTTGGAGTGAGTCGAGTCTCTGAGTAGTGAACAAGTGAGAAGCGCAAACTCTGCGGCGGTTGCGCCACACATGGTCAGCAGGGATCCAAGCAAGTGTGCACTCAGGATTAGGCATTGCCATGATAGCATCAGGAACAGGACGATCCAAGAAGTTGTCAGCATGGTTTTGGAGGATTAGTTTGGCTGTTTGAGGGGAGGAAGCGACCACGGTGGTGATGGAGCCGAGGCGGAGAGTGATGAGAGGGCCGTGGGATTCTGCGAATTTTGCAAGTGAGTGGTGGGGTTTTTCACCCAGTTGAAGCAGTGAGCCAAGGATGGGAAGGCCAGTTGGACCGGGTGGTAGCTTTGCAGTGTATGATGGCAAGAGAAAGTGGCGGAGGCAGAAACAGAAGAGTGTGATGCAAAGCAGGAGCAAGGCGATTTGAAGTTCCATCTCACTGACTTTTAGACTCTTCTTCCTTCCCTCTTCAGTGTTTGAGTTCCTTTGTATGTACTAGTGGCATGTTACTTAACGTACTTGTGATTCATATGGGTGGCGTGATCCACACGAGTGATGTATGCTAATGCCTAGACTTTGGATTTAAGTATTTAATGATATGTTAATGTCTTCATTACTAATAAAATGAATGAAACCAAAAATTTGACCAAATTCTACATTATTTTACAAATTAATAATTCTATTAGTATTCCAAATTTTATTAATATGTTCATATGACTTGCCTAAATTTTATCAACATAACAAGCATTTATAAAAAAATAAAAATCTTCTAACAACTAATTAAATAAACCTGCAGCCAACCACAAAGGTAAGGTAAAAAGAATAAAGATGAAGCAATAATAGAAAATCGATGAGTTTCTAATACCTTAAAGAAAAACACTAATTCATCTATCCAATTAGATGGTTTCATTGCCAAACTTAGTCTTAATGCTTTTAAAAAGGAATATATCAAAAGCACAATCATTTGTGTATGGAGAATTTATTTGGTTTATAAAAAACAAATATAAATATAATTAAAAAATTAATGACACATACACTATAAATTAGGCTTTAAAATAAGATTTTAAAGTAAAATGTTAATTAATTAATGAATATTAAAAATAATTTTTGGTTCATTATAAATAAGGCTTTAAAATAAAATATTAATAAATATTAAATGGATGAAATTAATAGAACAAAATTATTGTTTATTTAATTATTTTGAAATAAATAAGAAGCTCTCTAAGATTCTCCTAAAGAAACAAAGCACCAATTTATACCCTAAAGAGCCTTTTAAATATTAAAAGATTACTTTTATAAATTAAATATAATTATTAAAAGGTGATTTTATATAACTCTTTAAACATTCTTATATTTTGTGACATCTTACACAATAGGTAGGAAGTTAGCGTATGAATATAGGAAAACATGTACAGTGAATGAGCGAGATAGGGCTAAAGTTCATATAAAAGATCTGCACATCTCTTTTCTTTGATATCATTATTAAGGTTATAAAATATAGGAAAATGATACGATAAGGCCTTAGTCGGTATACCTAATTACCTACCATTTGCAACTGCCACTGACTTTTTCTATGATGAAAGGTCATGAAGAGGCCATAATCAATCATATAAAATATATTTCTATACCAACCTCTTTTCTAAACCAATCAGTTCATCATGATTCATTATGTCTTGAGGGGCAAGGTCCAATATTATTTAGTAGTTTAAAAACCAATCGGTTCATCATGATTCATTATGTCTTGAGGGACAAGGTCCAATATTAGTGTTTAAGGGATTTAAAACCTTTTTGGAACAATTTCTTAGAACAATTTTATGTTCTTTAAAACAAAAAAAAAAAAAATATAGAAAATGAGTTTAATAATAAAAAAACTATTTCTTCTATTTTTTGTTTTTAAGAATAGAAAATATGATATTTTCAAAAAATATATTTTAGTTGTTTTCTATTGTTTCCTGATGGTTCTTTCAAGAAATAATTATATAAATATGTAAAATGATTAAAAAAAAATATTGAATATAAAAATTATTTTTAAAATATATTTAAAATATTAAAAATATGTTTAAAATATTTTAAGTTTTCAAAATAATTTTTATTTACAAAAATTAGAGAACAGTTTTAAAAAACTATTTTAAAAAACCATTTTTCAGCTTTATTTTTTAAAACAGTTATCGGGTAGTCGCTAGCTCTTTTGATTAAAAAAATCATTTTTAGTTTGAGAGTTAATAGAAACAATAATAATACTAAATCCAAACCAGAACAACCACACATAAAACCATTGCCTTTTGAAATAAGGTCTTTTTTTTTTTTTTCTTTTTCCTTATTTTCATTGTTTTGCATTTTTTTTTGTTTGTTTTAATTTATGTATATTTGTTGTCCAAACTTTATAGCTTTGTTTCAAACACTATGCCTTTAGTCTTTTTTTTTTTTTTTTTTTTTTTTTTATGTCCTGTTTTAGGAGTGCATCTTAATGCATTTTTGCTAAAAATAAAATAAAATAAAATTTAAAGTATAGTTCATCTCTTTTCATTTCAAACCCATCTGATTATGGGGCTTTCGTGAGCTATCTATCTCACCCAGCCTAACTCATTATAGTTGGTCAACAAATGTGAACTTAAAGTCAACCTTTGGTTTATCATAATTTTATTTTAAATTTGTATGTAGCTTGTCAATTCCATATTATTTATTTTAGATTTTTTATGGAGGATAATTTGATGGACGAAACTAGCCTTTGATGGTGTTTTCTAGAATATTCTGAAAATGGGCATTTCAGTCATTTAAAAGATAAATACCAACCTTAGGGTTAGGCGTGAGGGGGGCACGAGGCAGTCCTGCCCGCAATCTACGGGGCTTTGAGAAAGTAAAAGGCAAAGTGTCATTTTGATAATTTTCATGATATTAATTTGTTCCAATTGGAAGATGTTGTAAGATAGATTGAAGTTAGTATAGGTGAAGGGTGCAGAAGAAATTCAAATCTCCTGGCGGTGCTACGTTAATGTAACATATACTTGGCCGTTTAAACGTTTGAAAATGTTGGTTTCAATCTGCCAACAGCGACGTGGTTTTTATCTTTTAACAGCAGACTGTTCTTAAAGTGGGTCAAGCATGGGCGAGGCATCGGGCCGCTGTCAGTTTACTATTGAAAATCTGTAGACTTTGAAACCATGCATGGTCTGCAACAGCGACCTCTTACGGTCAAAGAGGATGAATTTTTCTTCTCCAATGAGATTTTGAAAAACCCATACCCCCATGCCCACAACCTAATTAATGGCTGGCAGTGAGCATCTTCAAATAGTGCGTTACATACAAAGCTTTTTAATTCATGCTAACGGGGTATGGATGGTGGGATCCAGATGTTTGGTAAGTTGAGCTTTCCTCGTCTTTAATGCACACAAGTTGCTTCTATTTCGACCTTGGATACGCCTGATTTAGAATTCTGGAATTTTCAAATAAGAGGAGGGTCATGGCCATGACATTTAGTTACGTGCACGATTTCTCTGCCAATGATTCAATCAGATATTCCAGGTAATGCCTTATTTTCTTAAAGTAAACAATTATTTAGACAATGAACTTTCACATACTGTATGTTTACAGCTAAAATGCCTCTAAGCGTTTAGGATTAAAATTTTCATTGAAAATACATTTAAGATTAAAAAATTCATTGACATTTTTTCTATTTTCTCAATCACTACGATACACTTGAAGTAACTCGCTCAGAAGGACCCAATTTAAAGGCAAAAGTCCTCCTCCAAGTTGTATGTTGTATGCACATTATTATAATTTGAAAAAATTAATTAAATAAACATGTTCATTAAATTGTTGCATTGCTCTTTAATATAGAATTAAACAACTACTTCAACATGCCTTTGGGATAATTTCAAAATACCTATGAAATTTCAACTCATCCTTGCTTTTAGCCTTACACCACCCAAAAAAAAAAAAAAGTCCTTATGATTGATAAGTTTCCTCAATTATTAATATTATTCTTAAAACTTTAATAAGATGTTTTGTAAAACTTAAAATTTATTAATTAATATTTTAAGTTGACTTTAAATTAAATTATTTTAAGTTTTTAACTTAAAGTTTATTATTTAGTATTTACTTTAAGTATTAAGGTTGTTATATAAAGTTAACTTAAAATTTGTTTTACATTATCAAATTGACATATTTACTCTCATTAATTTTAATTAATATTTATTTTCATTAATCTTAACTAATAAATTTAATTATTTATAAAACATCCATATTTAAAGTATTGTCGATGCATAAGATAACTGAATATGGAGTCATAGTTGTAAAATATACTCACTTACATAGGCAGATATGGTAAAAATTGAGATTAAGAACAAATTAATTATTTTAACTTAATACTTAATGTTATTTTTAACTTTTAAGTTATACTACTAAGGTGATGTTTGTTTTTTTTATTTTATTTAAATCTAAATAGAACTTAATTTAACTTAATTATAAATGCAACTTAACAGTATTAGGTATTAAATTGTTTGTTTTTCACAATGAGAGTGGGGTGTGAGAATCATCAAAAGATATTTGTTGACACAAATGTATGATTTTTTATGAAGACTATATGATAAGGACTAAGGCAAAAGTGATATAGATTGGAGGATATATTAGAAGATAGTCTCATATTACATAGGATACTATGTATTCAGAGGGTTAAAGGCATACCATTCCTATGACACTAGGGCCTCATCATAGTGGAAGGTTTATATCCCACAGATTATGATAAAGCAGTGAGCAATGTTTGTGCTCACTTAAGGCAAGGAGCTATGAAGAGGTAGTTAGAATCTTTGTATTCTAATATTGTTTGGGTTCCTGTAAAAGTATCTAAAAGGATAAAACCCATAGGTATAAGTTAGTCTACAAGAGGAACACATGAGGAAGTGGAAAGCTTAAGGTTTATGTTCTTCACTGCAAGGAATTGATTTGGGAACATCTAGATCTAGGTATGAGCACTTTTTCTCTAGATCTTTATTTTATAGTGGTCTTTAAAGCCATTATTTTTCACTACGTTAGATCTAGAGAGCCCTAAGGATAGATGCATGCACCCTATGAGATCTAGGGCATGGGAACGAAGTAATCCAGGATTCCCAATAAGAACCACCCTATCTTAAATGTTATAAGTAACATGAATGAATATGTGGTTACTAGGTTACTATCAAGGTTAAATGAGATGGATCTTGTATGCTATACCTCCCAATTAGAGCCAAAGAATGTGAAGGAAGCTTAGAAGATAAGCCTTGTACTACTGCACTCCAGGAAGAGTTAAATCAATTCATTAGGAATGATGTATGGTATTTAGTCCTTGGGTCTAAAGATAAACATGTCATAGGTACATAATGGATTTTCAAAAACAAACAAGATAAAAACAAGGCCATTGTGAGGAATAAACCAAGATTAGTAGCCCAAGGATACTCACAGATAGAGGATATTGTTTATGAAGAGACATCTACACCCATTTCCAAGTTAGAATCAATTAGGATACTTTTCACCATAGCATACTCCTTGAGTATGAAGCTTTATCAAATGGATATCAAGAGTATTTTCCTTAATGGAATTCTAAGCAAAGAAGTTTATGTTGAGCAACTAAGGGTTTCAAGGATTTGAAATTCCCCCATCATGTCTATAGGTTAAAAAAAAAAGCCCTCTATGGATTAAAGCAAGCTCCTAGAGCTTGGTATGAGAAGCTCACAACCTACCTTTTGGAGAAAATGTTTGAGAGAGGGGGAGTTAATAGAACCTTGTTTATACATAGGCCCAATGATAAGTTATTAGTGGTCTAGATTTATGTTGATGATATGGTTTTTAGAGTGACCTTGCCCTTAGTTTTGCCGAGGAAATGAAGACTGAATTTGAGATGAGTATGGTTGCTGTACTAACTTTCTTCCTAGGATTGCAAATTAGGCAACTAAATGACGGAATGTTTCTCTCACAATCTAAATATGATAGAGAGTTAGTTAAGAAATTCAGTCTAGAATCCAATAAACACTCTAGAACAATTATAAGCACTACCACTAAGCATAGCAAGGATACATTTGAAAAAAATGTTGAGAAAAATATCTATAAGAGTATGATAGGAAGCTTGCTATTATGTTGAGCAAAAGATCCACAAGAGTATGATAAGAAGCTTATTATACTTTACTACAAGCCATCCTAATATATCCTTTAGTGTTGGAGCTTGTGCTAGGTACCAAGCAAACCCCAAAGAGTCACACTTAATTTATGTTAAAAGAATTATTTGTTATATTAATGGGATTCTAGAGTATAGTTTATGGTATTCTTATAACTCTTCTCTTGTGATTATTAGTTATTTTAATGTTGATTGGGCCAAAAATGTTGAGGATAGAAAAAAACACATCTACTATTTTATTTTATTTTTTTATTAGTGATTATATTTTGGCTTCGCTTAGTAAGAAACAAAATTTTATATCTTTATCTACTATTGAAGTTGAATACATTGTTGTTGGAAGTTGTTGTACACAACTCTTGTGGATGAAACTAATATTGGGAGACTATGGGATTGAGCAAAGGACCATGAACATACACTATGACAACTCTAGTGTTATAAATATCTCAAAGAATCTTGTTCTTCATTCCCATACTGAACATATTGAAATTCGTCATTACTTTATTAGGGATTTTATTAATTAAAAGGTTGTCTCTTTAGAGTTTGTCCCTATTGAACATTAATTGGAAGATATCTTTAAAAAACCTCTAGATTCTATTAGGTTTGAATTTCTTAAGAAATCCTTGGGCATATGCCTAATCAACTTATTATCTAGTATTATATAACTTAAAAGGTTTGCTTTTCTTATCATTTTTCTATTTATTCCTTTGGTCTTCTATTATTTCTAGGACATGTTATTTTTGTTTATTTACTTGATATATTAGAATGATTTGTAATATCACAAGTTTGTGAACTGTAGAAATATACTATGTGTACAAGACTTGATATGGATTGATTCTTAGATATTTGTTAATCACTATTGACGTATATGATCCCTGATAATTAAATGTCTTTGTATAGTGAAATTTCAACCTTAGTTACATCTTGTGACTAATCAAGAGAGAGACTTCTTAAGTTTAAATCATAAAGTAGACTTTAATCCCTTTGTTAGGATCGTTTACCATTCTCAAATCTTATTATCCATATGCCTTGTTCAACTAAGATTATTATAATTGTTTCTTGAGGTGAGTTAGTGAATACTTGAATCTTTGGTTAAGCATAACTCTCAAACACTTTCTAAGATTTATGCTCTTAAATATAAATTGCTCACTTGCAACATTTGGAAACACTCCCAAAGTGGATACAAAGGAAACCATGAATGAAAATAAAATGAAGAATCAAAAGAGATCATGGTGTACAATGCCTCCACTTTCAAATTAAAAAGAAAAAATAGAAAAAAAAATATTATATCAAATTAAGGAGGAGTCAAGTTGTCCTATATATAGGTCAACAAGGCCGTGTTAAATATAAATCTGATGAGCTTAGAACAACTTAACTAGATGTGCACTTTAATTTGACCAAAAGAATGACTAGATCTCTTCTAAGTGATCGATTTTGAAATATAGAACTAAATAGTAAGTCGTATTCCCTTGAATATCAATGGTTATATTTCTATGTTAGCCCTCTCGTATACTAATAGTTATGCTTTAGGTTTCAAAATCGAGATTATGATTAACTATGATATTTAGATTTGAAACATCATTCTTGATGGATTGATGTATACTATCTTGAAAATTCACTCGGTATATTAATGATCAATCTAATGTTGAGAGTTTAAGAGAATTATGAGTCTACCCTAAGTTGTTTTCTTACCATTTCTTTAGTTCATTTGTGAATTAGTACTATTTAAAAATCTTTTAGTAAGTGTGTTTCTCTTTCTTAGTGTTGAGTTTCTACATCAAGCGTTGTAACCAACGCTCAAGCGCTCCTTTCCAACACTCCTAGTGCTCAAGAGCTATAAGTTGTATCCAGTGCCGCTTCGAGCAATTAGATCACTTGAGTGTTATAAGTCGTTTCCAACGCCACTTCCAAAACTGGGGACGCTCGAGCTCTTATCTACCTTAAGTGCTCTTGCAGATTATAAAAAGCCTTTTTAGTGCACCATATTCACTTTCCATCCATCTTAGCTAGTTCAAGCACTTTGGGTTTTCATCTCTTCATCATTTGAGGTCAATTTGCTTCATTTTTTTGCATTTTTGTCCACATAGTATTGTTTATTATTTCGTTTATAGCATTCCTAGTTGTTTAGTTTTCCTTTATTGTTTTCTTCATTTCGTGTGTCTTTTCCTATTTGGTATATTTTTCAATGGCTAGTTATAGGTGCCAGCGTGAGGTGACTCCTCTTGGGTCACCTGAGCTCATTCAGGAGAGCACTCTCAAGGTCCTTTCAACCTGGGAGACCTCTCAATGGGGTGTTTCCACTACTAAGAGGCTAGTTATTGATTTTATGTTTCCTTTTGTGATTGTTGCATTGAGATCAAACATTTTTTCGACCTTTGTGCATTCTAGGATACTCTTCTCCCAATCATCATCTGTGACAAAGGGTGGGAGACTTTGTTTTCTCTTCAAGAGACTTATTACCCCCACATTGTGCAGATGTTCTACACGAACATGCACTCAGTTGTTGTCATTGTCACATTTAGAGTGACCATGTACGACCAATCCTTCCTTGTCTCCTCTTAATCCATCAGGAGGGTACGTGGCATGCCTTAGCTTGATGCTAGTGTTCCTTCATTCTCTTTGGAGGTAATAACAGATAACTAGGATGCCAAACCCTAATATAAATGGTATATATACAACTCAAATGAAATGGTAGGAATCTAAAGAAACAACAATTATCAAGTGGGACATGCAATACAGCTCATTATTAAAGCTAAATTAATTTACATGAGTGTCAAAGATATAAAAATTAGTTATTAAGACAAAACAGGTAGCAAATGGGTAGAATAGTCAAATTCATTTGCAAAATTCTAAGTAAATATCTAGAAACATTATTTTAACATGAGAAAAATCATACAACACCCTCATTATGTCTATATTACAATACCAAAGCCAAGATCGAGTAAAGATATATCAATTAACTCCAAATTAAAAGATAAGTTAAATATTATATAGAAATTCTAGCATGCAGTCGGAACAAGAGTCTTCACAAAACAAATCTTAAAAAAAATATCTAGAAAGTAAATTTAATTACAAAAAAATTCAGGAAACATCCCCTATATGTCTAGATGATCATCCAATTGGTAAAATAATTTAATAGAGCTCCATTTAATCCCAGTTTACAAAAATATCCAAGAAGGTCCAGAATAGGGCTGAATTCTAAGTATACATAAATTGAATTTTTTTAACTAACCTAGAGGTGCTAAAAAATCATGAAATATATTCAAGATGTCTAGTTTACAAGAAAAATAATGACAAGGCCAAAAGGTAAAAATTAAATTTTGAAAACAAGAAAATAGCCCCTTTATTCAAAATCGGTGCAATATAGTGGTGCAACAAAGGAAAATCATATCTTTTAATTGAGAAAATGTTTTTCAATATTTTATGTGTTTAAAATCAACTTGATAGAAGTCTAAAATTGAGGAAAAATATCAAAACATTTTTTTTTTTTTGAAAATCATCTAATAATTTTAAAAACACAAAAATAGTCCATCTGTCTAAAACTGGGTGAAAACAAAACCTTTCAAAAGATTAACCTATAATACCTACTTCAAAAATTCTTTTTAACTCAAACCAAGTTCTAAAATCAAGTTCAAGAAGTGAAAAATATCATACAAACACAAGAAAAAAATTTAGGAGCACTTTGCAAATCAAATTTTTATTTCAGATGCACTGTAAATCCAACAAGCTGACAATAAAAGGTTTTTGAAAAATAATTTTATGTAGAGGCTTTACTAAGTCCCCAATTGTTACACACAAATTTAGCCTATGGATTCCCATCTATTTGGGACTATAAGGTTGGATTCATATTTCATTAAAAATATGATTTTTATTAAAAACAAAAAGGGTGCACACTGAATGCAATATAGTTGTATATATATATATATATATACATATATTTTTTTAAAAAAGAGATTTTGATCCAGAGGATTCTAAATGAATTTTTGGAATAGATTTTCAAAGGGATCTTTTGAGAAAACTATTTTCTTTTAAAATGAAAGAAATTAATTTGAAAGCAACAAAACACAAGAAATAAAATACCAAGCAAAATAAAAGAAAACGGAATCACCAAGTGAAATTTTTGACAACCAAGCAAACTACAGTGGTGAGATAGAGATCAATCATCATTATTTTCAGATTACCTTTAAAGATTAAATTTGACAAAGAATTACCAAAGTAATAAACTATTAATATTTAAATCAAACACGCTAATGAGAAATTCATCAAGAGTTAACAACTAGGATTCAAGAAACACCTAAATTGAGAATAACAATCAAGAACTAACATAAGATCAACTAAACACACAAATACATCTTGATCTAAAAAATAAACTAAATCATAATTAAAAACATAAACTTTATCTATTAGGATTAATTAAACTATTGGATTAAAATCACAAACACATTTAAACAAAAATAAATTAAAATTAAATTAAATCAAAACTAAAAACACAAACTTTATCTAACTGGATTAATTGAACTATTGAATTAAAATCGCAAACACACTTAAACTAAAAGAAAAGATTAAAATTAAACTAATTTGGAATTAAAAAACATTAATTTTATCTAACAGGATTATTTAAACTAATGAATTAAAATCATAAACACACTCAAACTAAAAGATAAATTTAAACTAAACTAATTCATAATTAAAAAAATGAACTTTATCTTATGGAATTAATTAAATTGAAGAACTAAAATTATAAACATGTCCAAACTAAAAAAATAAATTATAACTAAACTAAATCGAAATTAAAAACATGAATTTTATCTAACATGATTAATTGAACTATTGAATTAAAATCCTCAATATATCCAAACTAAAAAATAAAATAAAACTAAACTAAATCGGAATTAAAAACATGTACTTTATATAACAAGATTAATCAAATTGATGAATTAAAATCGCCAACAGACCCAAACAAAAGAATAAATTAAAACTAAACTAATCAGAATAAAAAAAACAAAAAAAAAAACATGAACTTTATCTTAGAAGATAAATTAAACTATTAAATTAAAATCATAAACACATCCAAACTTTAAAAAATAAATTATAACTAAACTAAATGGGAATTAGAAACATGAAATTTATCTAACAGGATTTATTAACTATTGAATTAAAATCACTAACACATCTAAACTTAAAAAAAAAATTATAACTAAACTAAATCGGAATTAGAAACATGAACTTCTTCTAACAAGATTATTTAAACTTATGAATTAATATCACAAATACACTTAAACTAAAAGATTGGTTAAAACTAAACTAATTCAAAATTAAAAATATAAACTTTATCTAACAAGATTATTTAAACTAATGAATTAAAATCGCAAACACATTTAAACTAATAGATAGATTAAAAATAAACTAATTCAAAATTAAAAAAGATGAACTTTATCTATCAGGAATATTTAAACTAATGAATGAACATCACAAACATGCTTAAATTAGAAGAATAAATTATAACTAAACTAAATCGGAATAAAAAACATGAATTTTATCTAATAGAATTAATTAAACTAATGAGTCAAAATCACAAACGCAAACATTAAAAAAATAAATTAAAACTAAACTAAATTGGAATTAAAAACATGAACTTTATCTAACAAGATTAATTAAACTAATGAACCAAAATCTCAAATACATCCTAATAAAAAGATAAATTAAAACTAAACTAATCAGAATTAAAAAACGTGAACTTTATCTAACAAGATTAATTAAACTAATGAATTGAAATCACAAACACGTCCAAATTAAAAAAAAAAAATTAAAACTAAACTAATTTGGAATTTAAAATCGGAACTTACCTATCCCATGTCGTTGATACCCTCTAGAATGCATAACTACTATGCGTGTAAAGCTTTTGGTGCATGGTCCCTTGATCCGAGATCTCTTAGTGCATGGCTACTTGTTCATGTGGAGAGCGTGCTACCCTCTTATCCTTCAAGGTGTAGCCGCCTTTTAAATTATGGATTATGCCCCCTTGCTAATGGTGTGTGCCTTTGGAAAAAAATCTAGCTTGTGCATGCTTTTGGTTGTGTAAAATCCTTTATTTTCCCAAAATCCGCTTGCCATTGCTTTTCGTTATAGATATAATGCAACTATGTTCTTCCCTCTCCCTAAGTAGCATGATATTCCTATTTAAAATAGGTGTAGCCGTGAGTAATGGAGACTCCCACATGAATATGGCAGCATGTTTTTTCTTCTTTTTTTTTCTTTTTTTTTTTCATGTGGAAACTACTTTGATATTTATAATGGAAAAAGATTTTTTTAATTTGATATATATTGGAAAATGGATTTTGAAAATAGTTTTTAATATTTATAGTGGAAAGGGGTTCCTCAACTTATGCACATGACCATCTAAGTGAACTAAGCCTAAAAAGTGTTCAAGTGAAATCTAACTTAAAAAGTGCCTAAGTGAACTAAGTGGAAAAAGATCTAAGTGAAATCTAACCTAAGCTCAAAGAGCGGCCAAGGTCACAGTGAGGATCTAGATGAGTCCCTAAACCAAGGGTCCTTGAAGGTGGCTAAAAAAAAAAAGTTGCATGAGTGTTAATGGGCCACTAGGGAACTATTGTAGAGTATTGAAAGAGCACTCAATAGGACATGTGCTAAGGGGACAAAATGAAGGGTCTACAGAATGTTTGTTGGAAAATATTTCTTTTTGATTTGTCTATCTCTCTAAAACTATTGCAAGTCATAGAAGCTTCTTCTCATGCTCTTCACTGCATATATCATGTTTGGTGAAAGACCTTGGTGCTTTACTATTAAGCTATTGTGTTTTATCAAGCTTCTATTATGTTTGGTTGATTTGCATGTATCTATATTCCTCCTATGCCTTGCTTTGCACATTGGTG
Source organism: Vitis rotundifolia (assembly GCA_030254885.1). Classification (NCBI taxonomy): domain Eukaryota; kingdom Viridiplantae; phylum Streptophyta; class Magnoliopsida; order Vitales; family Vitaceae; genus Vitis; species Vitis rotundifolia. The sequence goes on along the minus strand of CM058152.1, from coordinate 13,727,637 downwards.
TCACTATAGGAATCTACTCCTCTTTCATGCTTTCACAATGGATCAAGCAAAATCTCTAACTATCATGTTTTGCTTTCTTGACATTATTTTATTCCACACATTGCTTTATCTTGGGTATGGTTTTCTTTATGTATGCAGGTTATAGGATTGGAAGAAAAGTACTACAAGATGATGCAATACATTCCCTTAAGTTATTTTTAATTGAGTGTTAATGTGTGTTATATAAACTCCTTTATGAGAGTTCGGGTAGGTTTATGTAACGATATTTTGTCACAAAATTGCCAAAAGGGGAGGTTGTTAGGACATTAAGTCTTGTTTGTATGCTGACAATTTTGTTCCAATTTATGTTTGGCCATAAAAATCTTTTTAAGTAGTAGCTTACTCTTCATTGAAGATCAAGAATTGTTGTTCGTCCAACTTAGAAGTCACAGATATGTCTAAGACGGTTTGACTTATGCCAAGTTAGGCTCCTAAGAGGTATAAAGAGGAACAATATTTTTTCTAGAATTAAAATGCATTTAGTTTGAAAAAGGAAAAATGCAAAGGACACTTGAGTAGGGGGCAGTAGTGCTTAAGTGTTAGGACCACTTAAGTGCTTAACACCGCTTGAGTGCCTCGAGTGCTTAGGTAGTGGTTAAGTGCGCTCAAGTGCTCATGCCTTTGTTGCCAAGATTTGGAAGATTTTTTTGAGAATTTCATGCAAATCTTATTTGGAAACCTTATAATACTGAACTTCTTCGATGTATTTCCCTATAAATACCTCATTATAACTCTTTTAGAGCAATTGATTGAAGATATCTTAATATTTTTTAGAGTGTTTTGAAAAAATGGGTATTACTTAAATAATAATCGAAAGTCCAATAGAGAACACCTAGAGGAGGGGTGAATGGGTGATTTAAAAAATTTAAAACAATATTTGTAAATTATAGTCACTTTTCTTCTCCCAAGATATTATAGAGATAATCTAGATATTCAAATAGGATTTCTCCCTAATTAAAAATATTCTTTTTATGGTTAATTGATATCCAACGATTAACAGTATATGTTGAACTATGTTATGGATAATAATAATCACTACCGGAATGACCAACCTAACAAACTCAACAATAATCCCAACAAATCAATAATTGGGTATATGTATAACCACCATAAGATAACCAATTCAAAAAACTCAATAACCAATTAACCAATCAATCCAATATATTTAATATCTTCAACCAAAATAAATGCAAGAATAAATATAAACCTTTTAGAATAGCCCTGCAAGATATTGCGTTCAAACAAATTAACCTATTTTAAGTAGTTCAAATGTAATATCAAATATAAAGAGATAGATAATGAGGCACAAGATTTTTACATGGAAAACCCCCCACAAACTATGGAGATAAAAAACCCACAGGGTCTAAGACCTATCAATTGAAATCAAGTCACACAAATTTACTTGGCCACTTTACCCTAAAGACTTACTCTCCAATACCTACAACTTGATCTACTTTCGCGACGCAGCAACTACTTGTTACTCCTTAGTAGATCCTTCAGTCCTTTTGAATGGATTATGATCTTCAACCAACAATTCAAACAATCAAATCTTTAAATGAGATAACAAGAATGGTGTGGGAATAAGGCTTTTCTCACATGGAGTCCCTCTAAAGAATAAGAGGTCTCTTAACAATCTCTAAGATCTCAATGATCTTTAAGCCCGAATCTCTAAGTTTGAAACTTTAAACCTCAAATGGTTACAAGGGAGGTATTTATAGGCCTAAACCATAAAGATTTTGGTATCTCAAGTTTCCAAATTTGAGTTTGATTAAAATTCATTCAAAATACGTTTTTAAACTCGGCAGGATTGTTATGACCACTTGAGCGGACTTAGACCGCTTGAGCGCTCCCTACTTTTTGAAAAAACATTTTAAAAACATTAATTTTAAGCTAAAAATGATACTAAACCTTTTATACCTTAAATAAGCCTTATGTGCCACAAGCCAAACCTTTTTAGACATACCTATGACTTCCTGATTGGATGAACAACAACCTTTGATCTTCAATAGAGAGAAGTCATTGTTTAAAAAGACTTCTATGGTCAAACATAAATTGGAACAAATTGCCAACATATAAACAAGACTCAATGTCCTAACATGTTTCATTAAGGAGAAAGCCTAACAAGACACACCATTCTCAATATCTCATTCTTAGGATTTAAGCATTGAATCTTAGGTTGAAGACCTTCATCCATTCGGTGAAGTTAAAGTGTATTCATTGGAGCAATCAGAGCTTATAGTGTCGTGGACGTGGATCAAGTTATTGGTAATGAAGAGTAAGTCTTTAGGGTAAAGTTGTAAGGTAAATCTATGTAACTTGATCTCACATAGTGGATTTTGATTAGTGGTCTTAAACCTCATGGGTTTTTATCTCCACAATTAGTGTAGGGGTTTTCCACATAAAAATCCTTGTGCCTTATTGCATATCTTTATTATCTTGCTTACATTGCCTATTGTTGAAAAGAGTTTATTATCCCTAACTTCTCGTAGGGAAAATTCGGGTATAACATATAAATATTTATTTTAATTTTTTAATTACACCTATTCACCCTCCCCCTTCTCCCCTCAGGTGTTACCCTACTGGACTTTGGTTTTTTAAAAACATCAACTTCTCCACCAGGAACAAAGTTGGTGATATACGTTTGTATACCATAAGAAGAGAAGGCGAAGGAAACAGTCAACTACAAAGGCTAAACTAGGCTCGAGAGGAGAAAAGGCTAGGAAGGTAGGGGAATTTAAAGCACATGTGCCAAAGAAACCAATCCAGCAACTAACCCTTCTTTTCTTTGAACCCACTTTATGAGAAATGATACTTTGATTGCTTGAGTTTACTATAAGTGGATGAGAAGAATTTTGCTTTCATAGCATTTGGGATGGAGTATTTTTTAGTCATAAGGTTGCCGTGTAGAGTCTTATGGTCTAGAATTTGTGGTCTATATATACTAAGGTGAGGCTTTTAATACTAGATTTGATAGAAGTGAATGAGAAAGAAGACTATTGATTACTACTCAAAAATGCTATTTTGTAAGCTTGTAATTAACTCTTTTGAACACTTTTGAGTAGTAGTTATTGCCTTTTAACCCAATTAACATATTAAGGACCTTTGCAATCAATTCTAACCAAAGTGTGCAAGTTTTGGTGTTTTTGTTAGTATTTTGATCACCAAAGCAATCCAAGATTGAGGATAGTTCTTTGGAATCCATGGCAAAGCTTTTGGAAAACTTAGAAACATGAAGAACCAAAGCTTTGAAGCTTTAAAGTCCTTTGCCATAAGCAAATCCGGAATGCAAGGAGGAAAGCAAAGAGGAATCTGCCATGAAGCAAAACAGGGGACAGCAGTTGCAGTCTTCTTGGCTACTTTTGGAGCACTTCCCGAAGTCCAATTCATGCATTCTATATACCATTTCAAAGATCAGGAAGTCAAGAATCCAATGCTTCAAAGGTTGCACGATTCCGAGTTCAAATGAAGAAGTTACAGCCATTGGAAGCCGATCGCTCCAAGCTGAAGGAGAATTTCGCAGGGCTGCGAAATTTTGGCCTTTGGCTGCGAAATTTCGTAGCGCTACAGTGCCAGCTGCGAAACGCCTCCTGAAGCCACCCGATAGCTGCAACCAACATCCTGAGATATTTTTTCTTTAGATATTTGATGTCTAAATTCCCAAACTCTCCTTATAACCCTCCTATCACATGATTCCTTAGTCTTTAAGCAAGAAGAAAAGGGTGAATAACCCCTTGTATATATTGTAATCTTCCCCTTTTGAAGAACAATCAGACGGGAGACAATTTTGTATATTTTTGAAGGAAGTGAAGTTCATAGTTTTCCTATACCTTACCTTCCCATTTTGTTTGTATTTTCTTTATAGCCAAACAAGCTCTGAGGAAGTTTCCTCAGAGGATGGGTGGCTAAGCTTTTAATTCCTTGGAGTTAAGGTGGCCGGGGATGGTTCCAACTGTAAGAATGGGTAGTTTTGTGGTTTCAGCCATTAATGAAGAGTAAGTGTGACCCATTAATGATTTCTATGTTTTTAGTTAACTTCAAACACCTTGCAAGTCACCTGAGCCAACACTTGGTAAGGCAAGTGGTCTCCGTCCATGGAGATGCACTAGTTTACCTCTTGCGAGCTTCTAGGAGGTGACTTGAAGGTGGGATTTTCTTGAATTGCCAACACTTGGTAAGCTTTTGGACTCCAAGGAGACATCCATTAGTTGTCTCTTGCGAGCTTGGGACGGGAAGTCCAAGGTTAATGATCACCTTGAATGGCAACTGCTAGGTGAGAAGCACGAGCCACTCCAAGTTGCATCAGTGAGAAGGATTTAGTGCTGAAATCCATTAAAGGGTAGCATTTATACAAAACCGGTTAGAGGATTAACTACATGTTAATTCTCTAATGCGAGGAGGTGAACCAAGTGACTGGAGCTCTGTTTTTGCATGAGGAACCTCCCCTGTGAACTTGAACCTCCAAGGAATGTTTTTCTCCATAAGTAATTTCCATCACTTTCCTTTTAGTTAGCTTGAAACTAAACATTTTACAACCAAAGTTTGTGTTTTCTTCTTAAGCTAACCTTCAAATGAAAAAGCACCAAATTAGTTAAGAAGTGGTATCAATTGTGAGTTGAAAACCCTTCCCAGTGAACGATCCTAGAGCCACTATGCTACATTAGCTAAAGCTAACCCAATGCATGGTGATATAGGTTATAAATTTTGTTGATTATTCCCTCAATCAAGGAGCACCAGCTGGACGTGAATCAGCTGAGACACCAATTGGGCAAGAGTCAACTACCTATATTGGTAATTTTGGACGATGAAATTGCCTAAGCAATGTGTTATAGTTTAAGTAAATTCATGTCTCTAGATTTTTTCTCTAGCATTACCCTTTAAATATTCCAAGAATTTTCTACTCTAATAACATTAATCTTTTGAAAAGTATTTTACATAACATGGAAAGTCAATTTTTAAAGGGAAATGTAAATCAAGAATTCTTGTGGAAGCTAAAAACTAGGTCATTATATTTCAAAATGATGTCTTTTTCTTTCTTTTTTTTTTTTTTTTTTTTTTTTTTTTTTTCTTTTTTACCACCATAAAACTTTGAATTAATAAAGTGATCTTACTAAAAGACTCAATTTTAATTCTTACCATGATCATATTTTTGATAGCTTGATAAAACTTGATTAATGATAATATAGTTTTCTTAATGTGGAATTAGTAATGTATGTGTCTTTGCCACGATGGACTTGTGGTATGTGGAGTCCTAAATAAAATATGGAAGCTAAAAACTTGGGTCATGATCTTTCAAAATGATAAAAAGGTTTTTGTCTTTTTATCATTTTTTAATATCATAAAACTTTGAATTAATAGGGTGATCCCATGCAAGGACTTTACAATGAATATAATTTGACAACATAATAATTTTTTTTAGTAATAATAAAGAGTTTTATTAATATGAAACTAGTCTTGTGTGCGTGTTAGCCCAAGATCCTTATTCTTATTTAGATTTTATATCTTTTTTTTTTCTTTCAAATTTCTCATCAAACAAATATGGGAGTTTCCATTACTTCAACTAGTACCGATTGATGGGAGAGAGACATATGTGCATTAGTACAATTATTGGTAGCATTATATTCAGGTATCCAAGCGTGCTGGGTCTGGCTTTTTTATTACTCTTGATCCGTGTAATGGAATAGAGTACCATATGGTTCCCGGGAGCACATACACAAATGAAATTCATTTTTTGTACGATACAAAAAAAAAAATGAATTTAACATAGTTACCCTAATCGAAGACTTTTCAAAGTAAACCTATCTCCTTTTCTGGCTCCGATTTTGTGTAACTTCAATTACTAATTCAAATTTGAAAGAATCGATCTCATTCAAATTTCATACTGAACTTTTTATATATGAATCTTACATAAGATTAAGATTTTGGTCATCACCCCAACTACCAATATGTAAACATACATGTGTCTGAGTATGGAATCCTATGATCATGTATAAGAAGATTATGGAGAATTGGGCTAGGTACTACAACTTAGGTTTTTTTTTCTCTCTCCAAAGAAGGTGAACAAGCAATGATGTTAGGCATTTGCCAAGTTAGAATCCTAACTATATGTCTCTTTAAAGATATTAAATGTACAATTTGTGGACCCTCACCCAATCCACGGACTGATGCGACTCACGAATTAAAACAAATGAAGTGAATATGGAGAAAAAGTGGTTTTCGAGTTTTGAAAAATTCGTCCCAGTGAGGAACGGTTTTGTTTGGAGTCGTCACTTACTTTTTATTTTTATTTTTAAATGAGGAAAATTTAAGCAAGAACAAAAACCCTAGCATGACTCCAGTTAGGAAAAAGCGGTCTGCGAAAACTAGATTCTGGGTCCGGGGATCAAGTTACCTATCAGGAAGGTACCTCATGCGAGGTAGCACCCCTCTAGGCCCGAAACTCGGTCTCTACTAATGAACTGGGCATATGGGAGCATATGGGTCAAAGATCAAACAAACCTTGGGCTAAACAAATGACATGAATCACATAGACCCGCCTAGTATTTAGCATGCACATACACTCAACAAGTCAAAATTAGAGTGCATACCTGAGGTCCCCAGCCAAGCGCTGCATAAGAGGTGAGTCAATAAGCACAAATGCACAACAAATATACATAGCAATCATGCACCAAGCATTCATGTGAATTTCATTATCCAAAGTTGAAGTGCATACCTATGGTCTCCAACCATTCACTGCAAGGAAAAGGTGAGGCAAGTAATACAAGGATACAACATGCACTCTCAATCAAACATCAAATCTCATACCCAAAGGAGAGGGAAGCAGGTCGAGATGAAATAAATGGTTTGCTTTCTTTTGCACACATTCCTATAAACTCCATCAAACCAAACCATGCTCGCTTAGCCCACATTCTTCCCATCCATGAAGTGGTCTCCCATGAAATCTAGCCAAACCGAACTCTGACCCTAAAGGTGGCCCACAAGTGCCTTGGAGCCCAAAGGCTCAAGCCACAACAAAAAAATGGGGGTCAAAACATGCTAAAACTAGGGTTGCCTAGCAAAACCTGTTAAACCGGTTCTCAACCGATTCAAAAAATTGAGAAAAATTTTGAAACTTTATCAGAATATTCCTTGAAGAATAAGGAATCTAAAAAAAAATGGCGCTCAATTCCGAGCTCGGATGAGGGAGAACCGATCAAAATAGTGCAATGTGTTTTTAAAACGGGGCTGCCTAATAGAACCAGTTGAACTGGTTCCCAACCGGTTCAACCAATTGAGAAAAATTTTGGAACTTTACCAACAGATTCCTCAAAGAATAAGGAATCCAACAAAATAAACGGTGCTCAATTCATAGCCCAGATGAGGAAGAATCGGTTGAAACAATGCAATGCGTTCCTTGTAGAAGGCCAAACCTGAGCCACCCAACCTTATTAAGACTAAGGCCATGGAGCTCATTAATCAACCAACAATGTAGCCCCCTTGAACTCAAGAAACCCAGCTGAAAATTTAGCCACACGGACATCCATATGCGGCCACCTAAATTCCCTTAAACCAAACTGAAATTTCATTCACCTGAAGCCTCCCACCTACGACTACTTAAATCTCATGGAACAATCTGAAATTTCAGCCTCCTATAGCCTATGAGTCCATTTGAAATTCAGCCACCAAAAGCCTCTCCAATGCAACTATTGGAATCACCAAGAAGCAAACCAAAATTTCAGCCACATGGAACCTCTACATGTAGCCACAAGACCTGGGGTTTAAGTCCAGATTATTGATGGGTAGCCCCAAATAAATAAAAAAATAGAAAGTCATGGAGACCCTTTCTCAATACCAAGCAAGGGAGATTTCAAGAAAAACCAAGTGGCAAAAACGCCCATACCAACATAGCCACCTGAATTTCATGCTAAGAGTGGGTTAAAGTGCCTTGACAACAATTGGGATGGCATGGTTCACAGCACTAGACCCCTTTACCTCAAACCCATACATATCTCCCAGGAATAGAGAGAGGAACGAGGATACAGTTAACAAAACAAACCAACAAACCCTTCAAGCCTAGTACCATTTCACGGATTGTCCATGTGCTTAAAGTGCAGGTGGAAAGATTTAAGTGAGCTCAACAAAAGAATAGAGTCATGATTTTCGAGCACCAAAAAAAACAAATGTGAGTCTACTTTCATATTCATTCCCAAGTTTAACTTAAAAAGGAAGAGATGAGTAACACAGTGACAAATCCATAGCTAACCAATGACCAAAAAAATGAAATGGGGGATCCAGAATCCATATCAAAGCATCAAATAATATCCAGAGATAAATAGAGAAAAAAAATATGAACAGTAGAAAATGAGAGGCTCGATAACCATACCTGTAAAACTTTCCTCAAGCACTGATATGCCTCTTCTAGCTCTTCGTGTCATCACCCAAACCCAGTAGAGATTCCCCCAACTCCCTTCTAATTCCTCCTTTCTCTTCTCTATTTTTTTCTTCCTTTCCCTTTCCCTTTCTTTGTTTTTCTTTCAAAAAAAAAAAACCTTCCCACTTCTCCCCTTAGCTCTGTTTTTTTTTTTTCCTTCTTTTTTCTTTCTCTCTAAGTGCCAAACCCTCAAAGACCCCTAGAATTTTCCTCCAGGCTTTCAGTTCTCCTCCTCCAGAGTCTCTCCTTCCAGGATCTCTCAAAAACCCCTCATTTTTCTTTCTTCTTCCAAATGTCCCTCCTCTTCTTTTTTTCTTCTCCTCCTTTTTATTATCAGCATTCGCACCCCCTTATTTTCTTTCCTATTCAGCTCCAAAAATCTCCTCCTTCAGCCTCGGAACCCCAACTCATTCAGCTCCCTTTTTCCCGAGGTGGGCAACTGCCCCTAATAACTTCACAATTCCTTACCCGCCAAGAATCCTCATGGATTCAAGGTGGGTTACAATCCATCTGCAAAATGGCCCCAAATCGGACCTAAAACCATTTTCTACACCTATCTAGAGCACCAAGGCTCAATCCAACCAGAAAAAGGGCACCAAAAATGCCAAAAACAAAGCCATTCGCTAGTAGCCCCAATGAACTGGTTGACCGGTTGCCAACTGTCAACCGCCTCAAAAAAACTTGTCGAACCGGTTGAGATGGTTTCCCATCCAGTCAACCGGTTGAGAAAAAATCTCAAATTTTGACACAATGTTCCTTGAAGAATAAAGAATCCAACAAAGAAACAATGTGCAATTCTGAGCTCGGATGAGAGAGATAAGACTAAAATAAGCTAGTGTGTTCTGTCATGGTCTCCAACTAAACTGAGATTGCAATAACCTCAACCTTTATCCCATAGAATGATACGAGCCAAGGAATCGACCATGGCGAAACTTCACAATGGACTAAACGCTTGCACTAAATTGGACCATAAATGAACTTTCATAAGGCTCAAAAACCGATTAAGCCTAATAGGGGCTCCAAGGCTGTGACAAACAGAAATTGGGTGCAGGTGACACCCCCAAGATAAATGCAAGTGTCGAAGAACAAAACTACATCAATCCAAACAATCATCAACACAAGATTCAAAACCCCAAATTTGTTTCCCAACCATTCATTTGATTTGAAAAATAAATAAATAAAAATATATGATAAAAACACTTGGAGAACAAAGAAAAAATTGTAATTGAAACCCTAGAATTGGAGAGCCAAGGCACTAAGCATTACTTAGCAAGTGGTATTATCCAAGGAATTTAAATTTTGAATACAACTTGAGGTTTCTATATTTTTATTTTTATTATTTTATTTCACTGGTTTTTACTTTCACAGTTGGGTATATGATTGGTTTTTCTTATGCTTCTCCAGCCATAGTACTTTATTTCACTTTGGTATGGAAACGTAACAATGAGTTTATTGTCTTCATAATATTGGCCTTCATCATATTTTATCCTTAGATTGGATAAGTTCATAAAAGAAGACAGAATGAATAAAGGAAAATTTTTACGAATAAGGCCTTCGAATGATGAACAAGTATGGGTGCATTCACTCATAGAAAATGGGATCAACCTAGCAAGGTAAAAATCAAGCAGCAAATTCTTAACTTCCTCCCTAAACTCTTATATCAAATATAAATTAAAGAGAATTATGAAATCAAGGGGAAAAAAATCCTATAAACTTTGACAAAATATTCTCCAAAACCAAACACTTACCTTTAGTCATCCAAAACTTCACTAGTGGTTAAAGGGCAAGTATCCCTCTCTAAAAAATCTTTTGATTTGCTTAGAGCTAATCTGTGGAAAATCTCAGCTTGTGTTTGATTTAATTTCTTGAGAGAAAATAAGATGGCATTTTTAAATCCCTGGATAAGCATATCCCATGTTAATCCAATAGATTTTTAATTAAAATTCTTTAAAGAAAGGATTAAAAATGATCTCTGGATTACTAATCCGTCTTTACTTACTATCCAGTCACAATCCAAACATAGGATTGGAGTTATAAATCATATCCCTTCTTCTAATCCATCCAACTAAACACAACCTAAGTGAATTAGGTAGCAGGCTTGTTAAGATCTCCACGATAGGCAATTCTGATGTAGCTCTGGAAACACCAAATCTGAGAAAAATTACATTATTAGTATTCTATATTTTTTGATAAGTAAATT